>OY982581.1:17479552-17917755 GCA_963859945.1 Euplagia quadripunctaria
AAGAGGGGGAGAGGGGAAGAGTGGGAAGAGGGGGGAGAGGGGAAAGACGGGAATAAGGGAGAGGGAAGGGTTAGGGCCTCCGGTAACGTCACTCACGCGACGAAATTCAATGCAAGCATTGCTTCACTGCCGGTTTTCTGTGAGGCCGTGGTAACGAGCGGAGTCGAGCCGGCCCATACGTGCCGAAGCATGGCTCTCCCTCACACAAATCAGATATAAGTCTCTGTATCATACAAATTGAAAGTTGTTGTTTGCTGATACATTTTTGTATCGGCGTGCAAAGATGTGTCACAAAAAAGCTTCTGTTCTTTTTCGACGTGAAAACTTCTTTAGTGGCGTTGTGCACTTTTTGGGTTGGGTAAAAAATGTTGAACTCGCGTCAGGACACGTCACCTGATCGAAAATTCGTAAGACGGAGCCGAGTTTCTTATATTTAAAAAAATATAACATTCG
Source organism: Euplagia quadripunctaria (assembly GCA_963859945.1). Taxonomy (NCBI): domain Eukaryota; kingdom Metazoa; phylum Arthropoda; class Insecta; order Lepidoptera; family Erebidae; genus Euplagia; species Euplagia quadripunctaria. Next base: position 17,480,006 of record OY982581.1, read on the forward strand.
AAATTCAAACATTTATGAGCGGCTAGGAGCGCAGGACTTCAAGTGTAGGGTATACATTTAGATATGTTATTACCTACTTTTCACTTTTAACCTAATTAAATATATACAGATGCGTGTGTGTGTATGTATATGCAAATACATTGTGAAGTTATGTTTTCACTTCTGACGTGCAGTCCTACGACTGACTGTTTTTTTTCCTTTAAAATATGCATGTGTTCACAATATATGCTCATATTATCATTTTCGTATGTTCATTTCAAAGTAAACAAAAGAAATAATCAATTAAACATCACCTAATAAACCTTTAAAATTGACATCGTCAAACTAATAGTTTCAGTCTCGAGAGCCCTCTCTCATTTACTTTCAATTCCAAATTATTGTTTCTACAATAAAATAAACCACAATTTTCTACGCTTTAATTTATTCACTGACTCAACTATAAAACTCTAAAAAAAGGGCCACAACTCTGTCTAACAAAGATAATTCTTTAGAAACAGACACTTATCAAGCATACACGTGATAATTTCCGTTTGACATAATTTTAAAGATCTGTACAGACTATACGATGTGACCTATCCTTCACAACTGATCCAATTCCATAGAAATGAGACAAAAATCACAACGACAAAGAAATTTACCCCCTACAACTGTAACGTTACGGTTTCTTTTGATTTTTAAAGTTCCACTATTGCCCCATGCTATCGCCGGAGCGCCGATCTCGTGGGATAGTTCCCAGAAGATAATTGTAATAGAATTTTTGTTCTTATATTGAATTATACTATCCTGGTACTAGAGTTTGGATTATTAAGTATTATGCGATGATAAATACATATATGGATGGATATATTTAATTAATTTTTATTAAAAGTTTAAGACGAAAAGTATTTTTTTTTTTATAAATTCAGTTGTACATGGAGAAACATACTTCATTTAAAAATAATTTTGGTATACGTTATAATAGACACACATGTTAATTTACTTTTTTTGGTAATTACTTTATTTTTTGTACTTCTATTCAATTATACTATCCTGGTACTAGAGTTTGGAATATTAAGTATAATGCGATAAATACAAAGGGGAATCAATTTAATTAATTTTTGTACAACATAAGCATACACCAACTAAGAATTTACCTCGTATAAAGTATGTTACAGTAAGAACATCGATTAAATTACGTCTGAGTCAGAACCGACTTTCTTCCAAAAAGGATTCAGAGAAATCAATGGCTACGTGCTATCGCTCAGGCAAAGCTGTGGCAAAACCATTCATGTCTCTCGAATGCAGCTTGAATTTATCGTTCTATAATTTAATGCCATTTGAAGTAGAATTGTGACATTTTATTTCACATTACACATTTTCTTAATGCCCTAAAAATAAAAAGGGTAATAACAATATTTAAAGGGGATTAGCAAAAAGCAAAACCATGAATATCTCAAGTTTAAGAGACACATCGGAATACAAAGCACGGATAAAAATGCATATCTAGCAGCACTAAAGTGACATTTTGACGATTTTATACGATACATATTTATAGTTTATTACGATAGTGGCCAAATAAAAGCATCTTATTCTATTTCTCACGCACATAGTCTGTAGTGATGAAACTGGTACTACAGATGAAATTATTATGTACTTAAAGATATTATAAAACAAATATGATGAAAAAATAGAATCGACCATGATTAGATAGCCTCCATCCGCTATTTCCCTAAGGCGGCAACATGCCTCAAGTAATTAGTTAAGTGAATCACATTCGCCTACTAGCTGTAAACACTTTGAAATTGAAATACCTTTTAACATTTATGTACTCCTGGTAACTGCAATTGAAACTAGCGGTGTAGTTGTACAAATAATTATTTAAAGACTTTTTTCAGCTAGTGTTCGTACATAATATGTGTGTGTGTGTGTATTAACTTCTTCTAATTTGAAGATTATTTATTCCTTCTTAAGGAGATGATGATTACCTTATAATTAAAGATCAAAAATTTTTTTAGGATCTTCCGAGTTTTGTAACAAGAGAATCAACACCATTGTCTGGCTCGAAAGGCCAGAAGTTCTTAAATAGCTTCTATATTTTGTAATGGACCTTTTACTATATCTAAGGTAAATGTCACTTAATAGAAGAACGAATAAGATAATAAACTATTTTTTTTTATGTATCCACGACAGGGTGATTTACATTTTGTTTAATAGTAATATTTTTAGCCCCATAAAAGCATCGACATTTTATATAAAAGCAAAATTTTTGGCCCACACAATAAGGGTGAACTTTTGCTGTCTATCGGGCATATTACAAGAGACCAATGGGAAAACGAGATAGTTAACGTGACTAACAAAGCAGTCAATGAAACCAACAAACAAATACCGGCAAGTCTTGCTGAGTCAGCAAATTTTTAATTAAATAAAGCTAAATTCATTCACAAATTTATAATAATTTTATTTCTTGTACTTAAAAAAAAAATCTATAGACATTGAGCTTTGTAGTAACGAAGTGTCTATATAGGTAATACGATTTCTACCGGCTTAAATTAGTGACATTTTGACATTTATTGCTTTTGCTTTTTTAGACCTAGAATATGATGTACTTAGTGTACTTACATTGCAAGATTAGCCCTGCTAGGTATATATAGATCACCCTCATTTAGGAATACAGATAATTTCCTAAATTCCCTTGACACTGTTACAAATAATATGACAAAAAGTGCATGTTTTATTATTGCCGGTGATATTAATATAAATATTAATCAACCTGAATCATGCTCAGAATACTTAAGTTTAATGGCTCAGTTGGGTTATATATCTATATCTTTGATAAGCCCACGAGAGGTGACGCGTATCTTGATCATGTCTTCACCAGAACTAAATATACACTAAAATCGCTTATATGTGCCTCATCTATCACAGATCATGATCTAGTTATGACAGGCATAAACCTCAAAGCTCCGAAACAAACAAGACCAAATAGAACGCAATGCAAGTTGGAACTTGCGGCAATTGATTCCGAGTTGAAGGAGATTGATTGGCAATCGGTTTATAATAAATCACGTCCAACTGAAGCCACTCAAGTTTTCAAGTCCACCCTTTCCGCTGTAATAGATAGGCACTCTAAAACAATAAAAATTTGCCGTTCTAAACACACTCTCAAGCCCTGGATGACACCTGGCTTAATCAGATGCTCTGTACAAAAAGACAAATTGCATTTAGAAATGCGTAAATATCCAAAGGACTCAATGAAATCCCTTATATACAAGAGATATAGAAATTTCTACCAAGATCTTATACGAAAGATAAAAACGCAATATTATAAACAACAAATAGAACAGAATACAAACAATTCACGGAATCTGTGGAGTGTCCTTAAAAAGATGACACATTCTGTTTCTATTAAAGGTGATGCAAAACAACTCTGCTGGGCCAGAGCCTCTCCTGTTGAGTCTCTGGATTATTGCAATGAGTTCTTCGTCAACACTGGGCAACGTTTAACTAAACATATATTAAATCAGTTAAATGAGACAGAAGCTTCGCTAGCTTCTAAAATTAAAATTCACTCTTCACCTTCAAATTCCCTGTTTCTCCATCCTACTACTATAGCTGAAGTTGAATGTCTTATTCTCCAATTAAAGTATAACAGAGCTCCTGGATTGGATGGAATTACTAATCATCTAGTGAAATCGATTAGAAACTATATTATTGAGCCACTAACATTCATATTCAACCTTTCGATTTCAACTGGCGAGTTCTCTGACATATGGAAAACAGCTACTGTAATTCCGATTCACAAAACGGGCCCTACAAACAATCCTAGCAATTATAGACCTATCTCACTTCTGAGCGTTTTTGCTAAATTACTCGAGAAAATTATTAATGAACAATTGGGAAAAATTTCTAGAATCACATAATTTGCTATCAACCCATCAAGAAAAATCAACAGAAGAGGCAGTGGTTTTGTTGACTGGTATTGTTAGCAAACATCTTGATGAGGGACGGGTTTGCCTAGGCATATTCCTAGATTTAGCAAAGGCGTGTCGACCGTGTCGACACGGATTTTGTTGAAGAAACTAGAGAAAATAGGCAACAGAGGAGTTACTCTGAACCTATTCCAAAGCTATCTTACCTCCCGGAAACAGTATGTCAAAGCTGGAAATTTTAACAGTAAGCAAAAGAATGTATCATTTTGAATACCGCAAGGTAGTATATTGGGTCCTACGCTTTTCCTAGTGTATATGAATGACCTGCCAGAAAAAGGATTTTTAGGAAATGCAAGAATGATCAACTGCGCAGATGACACGGTCATCATATTCAGTAAAAGGACATGGACAAAAGTTTTTGAAGTTGCACAGAATGGTTTCAATGGTATAGTAAATTGGCTAAACTACAATCTTTTATCACTCAACGCCACTAAGACTAATGTAGTTTGCTTTCATAAAACTGCTGTCTCAGCTCCACCCACAGGCCTAGAACTCATAGTTCACTCGTGTACTGCTGCTCCCGGTGCTGATATTTTCCCAGGCTGTCAGTGTGTGCGTATTAGCCGAACGAAGTCAATTAAATATCTGAGGGTTATTGTGGATGAGAAGCTCACCTTCCGCGAGCACATCGTAGCTACGTCTGCAAGAGTCAGAAAGATCATTCATATCATGAAATTATTACGGGACGTGGCTCCGATGAGCTTGCTAAAGACTGTGTACACTGCTCTCTGCGAATCGGTTTTAACGTATTGCATTGCGGCGTGGGGAGGTTCAGCATCATCTCATCTTATCGGTAAAGAGAGAGCGCAGCGTGCTGTGTTGAAAACCATGCTGAGAAAGCCCTTCCGTTTTTCGACAACCTTATAATTTAGCGAAACACAGTTGCTCAGTGTCAGAAAGCTGTAGGTAATGAAAGTCATACTAATAACACATAAGCTTGTACTAAAGTGTAATGACTATGAAGACATGATCACAAAACGGGTCTTTAAACTTCCTTTTACTAAGGTAAACACTGCCTTTGCCAGGCGTTTCTGTGCTTTTTGAAACCCTTTTTTTTTTACGTGTGGAAACCCCCTCGAGTATCACCTCACCACTCAGCGAGGTGGTTATGTCGGAATCGAACCGACTAAAACCACACGGTGTTCCGTCACGGGTGTCTATGGCCGGGGGCTCAGGTATAACCTAGGAAGGAACTCCTTGGACCCCCGACAGACTTGACCTGTCCACAAAGCAGGTCTGCAGTCTCGCAGTCGTGTGTAGGAGCCGTGTCCCCCTTCAGTCCAGAAAGGCGCTCGCGGAACCCGTCGTGCCACCGTCTCGGGCCTATTTTCTACTGTTTCGGCGCCGGGTTACCGTTCCCGACGCCTTAAAGCCAGCGCTCATGGAGGCCGTAGATCATTAGGTGCCCTACAGCGCCTGGTGCGTCCTCTGCGGGACGGGAGAGTGTTAGTCCTCTCCCGTTCCCTTTCCGCCGCCTCTTTGGCGTACATCACCTCCTCGCAAAACGAGGCGGCGGAATCACACGCGCTCTTGCTCTGTACCATAGCTAGCACCATGGTCTCTAGCGAGAGGCTTCCCACGCCTATAGCTGTCTCGAGGTCATCGCGCTGTTGGACCCTGCTTTTATGAAACCCTACTTCTACAACAAAATAAATAAAATTGTCAGATATTCAATGCATCACTGCGCGAGGCCAAAATAGTTATAAGAAAAAAATTACTTACCTGGACATACGACGATACAGAGAGCTTTTTGAAATCTTTGAACTGATTTTAAATAATTGTTTGTTTTTCTATATAATATAATATAAAATATAATATAATGTATATTTAAACTGAAATTATCATTCATTCTACTCAATTATTCGCCTCATATCGCCTACTTCCATTCTGTTTCGTATTATTTTATTTTGATTTTGCATGTTTATTATGATTATATTTTAAAATTTGTTGTTCGAATACTGTGAATATTAGTGGTAATCAATAATTTTAAGTCTTCCTACGTGACAGGCCAAGCCTAGTGTAGGAAGCCTTTGTAAAACCTGACATCAACAGGTTCTTCTTACTCGTAAGTTGTGTTCTAATAATGTAATAGGTGCTTCTAATAATGTAAAGTATATCTTGCAATATGTTCAATTATGATTATTATGAGAAGAACATGTAAACAATTTTTGGCAAATAAATGTTTATTTATTATTTATTTATTTATTATAGGATTATTCCTGAATTAAGTTATACGATTCCTTCAATTTTCAATTCCAACCCGATAACTACCTCTGGTTTCCCTAAAAGATTTTCTTTTTAAAAAGCCTTTTTTTCTTCTTAAAAGACTTCTTCTTAACATTTATCCGACACTGTGACTTCACAGTGTCGGATAAATGTTAAGAAGAAAAAGTCAAAAGCTTGACGGTCAACTATTATGACTACATTTGAAAGATCGAAAATCGTAATAAGTGACTCCTGTTGATAATTATTGTTACTGTACTGTTAATACTATTTTTTTTAAATATTCTTTAAGTCGTATGACGTGTATGTATATTATTATGTGTACTGGTTGGGCTACGTAAATAATCTCAATAAACAAGCATAAATTAAATATTTAAAATACCCCTGACTCAAAAATCCCCTCAACGATTAGAAAAGAGCTGATGATCTTCGAACGCCTGAACAGATTTTCTTGAATTATATCTAAAAATAATCTCCATTGAGTCACCTTTCAAACAAAAAAAAAACGAAATCAAAATTTGTCCAGCCGTTTAGGAGCTATGATGTCACAGACAGACACGCGGATACACCGATACACAGATATTCAGGCGTTTGCTAGAAGTAGTTTTCTACTTAGTGTGCGGTGGTGTTGCCAGTACTCCAGTGTGACGTATGGGGTTGACCACTCGTAAGTAGCAACACCGGTGTTACTCACGTGTGTTTATAGGCCCTACTAACGTCTACAAAATGACATAGAGACGAAAATGGAACAAGATCTTTTGTTTAAATAACATTGTCATCTCTAACATATTATCTATTACAAGTATACCTTTAAAATTTATAACATCGATGCAATCTCGACACTTTCATCTGTATACCCAAAAATAGTAGTAAATATGGTTGTAGGTAGGTACGTGATATGCTTCATCAAACCCAAATCCGCATTAAAATTCGACGCGTGCGCCGCATCCCCCCTTCTACACTCCGCCTGACAAACTTTCACTTTCATTTCTAGGGCATGCGGTTTATTATGACAGAGTTCTTTGAAACACACTCGTGACAAGCTAAAAAGAGCCTTTTCATCTTTTACATATAGTTAGATTTAGTTAGACCGATAGTTATTATTTGGAACTTGGTTGAACTTAGACATTCAATCAACAAAAGCCGAAAGTGGTTATTCATATTACGCTTGAATAGAAACTTTGTGTGAAACGTTTTTAGGTTGAGTTTCGTGTATACGAGAACTGCTTATAGGATGTTTTAAAACGCAGACGAGCTAGTTCCGATATTTAGAGCCTTTGACGGATCCACGTTTTGTGTTATGAAATAGAATTGACACGGGCTTTTTGTGTTATTTCTTTCTAAACACCATTTTTTTTAAATTAAGGACTTGCATCATTTGCATCTAGGAGCTCCTCTCTAGTCAAAATATTTGAACTTATTATAACCTTTATAGATTTTAGCTCTAAGGGATTTTTGAAAAAAAATGAGGTCATATTTGAGCGCCCTAAAGCCATCGCTTGTCCCATGTAAGGTGGTGTTTGAACTTATGTTTTTGGCCTATATGTGATGTTCACTTTCAGTACTATAGCTCCTTTACGCCGAAATCAACAGCAGTGATACACAGAAACGCCGAGAATGACATTGGCAAGTATTAATTTAAACTGGCTTGAAATCTGTTACGAATTAATCTCAAGTGACTTAAAGGAGTTAAATGTTAAATCCACAATGAAAGCGAAGCGAGACACAAAAGAGTATGGTGAGAGCACACGGTTTGTGGAAAACTAAAAACCCTAAATAGGTTCGTAAAGATTCCTAAAACATTCTAATATATATATATATATATATATATTAATAATAATAATATTAGTAAATGACAAATAACTATCGGAAATGTATCCTGAAAAATGGTACGGACGGACGGGACAATCAAGTGGCCAGGATTGTACATCAACGACTTGCCCTAAAATACAATTTTGTGCATTCAGAGGTGCCATATTACAGGTGTACATATGTGCCCGACTAAGTGCTCGAAAATGGCCTTGCCACATTGTATTGGGATCGATCTATCATCACTCACAGAACTATTATTGCCAGTAAGCCTGATATAGTGCTGATAGACCGATTAGAGCGCCGAGCAATGAATATCGATATCGCTGTTCCTTATGACGAGAACCTCGTGAAAGTTGAAAAAGAAAAACAAATAAAATATTTGGATTTGTCTCACGAGATTGTCGATATGTGGAATGTCGATTCGGTGATCATTGTTCCGATTGTCATATCTTCTCATGGATTAATAGCCAAGAGCCTCGATCAACACTATAAGAGGATCGCGTTAGACGGCTGGATCAAGGGACCGATGCAGAAAGCAGTTCTCCTCGACACGGCCCGTATAGTGGGAAGGTTCGTCTTTGGAGCCCTAACCACCGGTGTCTTGGTCCCTGTACCCGATGTCAGTGGTTTACTATTTTTTAAATTTTTAAATGTATATTTTGTTTGATACATATTTAAAAATGGAATTTATAAGTTTTAAGTTTAATAAAGAGAAATAATATTAGTGATATTAACCAGTATTTATTTCCAATGATCTCATACATGGTCTTGGTCACTGGTAACAGGCCGTATAAAAGTTATACAATATACTATCATGTCTGTCGTTTCGTAGAAAAAAACCAGTGTTTCTCTACGAAATGTGATTCGAAGCCAGAAATTCCGTAGAAAAATTAAAGTAACCGACATCTCCGAACCGGTAGGCTATACAGTCAGGAGAATCGATAACTGTCAAGGAATAATAGTCCTCTAGTGGACTAGAACATAGAGTAGGACGTCTGAAAGATAGACCTTCCATCTGATCAAAGAGAACCGGGAACCGCCGAATTAGGACCACTGAGAACTCAGTTATTGAGAAAAGCCATAAAAACTAAGATAAAAATTTTCGTACTTAGTTCGTATGGGTTTTCTTAGTAACAGAATGAAACGTTCCGAAATAAAATAATATGTACCAATTAAAATATTTAACTTTACAGATTCCACCAACTTTTATGAAAAACGTAATCAAAAATACCTGGAAATTCCTGCATCAAAACTTGTAAACGGATAGTTTTTTTTCTAAAATTCTTATTGTAACTGCATGCTAGAGTTATGCCCTTTCAGTGATTTAAGTAAGTGTTCCTTTTTCAAATACACCCTGTATAATATGCTCTCCTGGTCTGGTCTATAGACAAATTAAGAGTATAAATAATCCTACAGCCAGATAATAGTAAAATCTACTTTCGCGAAACCCGCAATGAAATATAGCCTATAATAATTTATACGCCCATAATTCCATGTTCTTGAAAATACTTTTTATGAGAATGGTGTCATATGATACGTGTTTAAAGTTAATTTTGAACGGAATCAAAGATGTCCTACTTTCTGAGGGTGAGTCAGAGAAAAATTCGTTATAACTTGGACGCCTATTACACCGTTTCGAAAATTTTGGTGGAGTTCTTTTGCCTGTACTATACCCAAATTGTAAGCATAATCATAGATTTAAACTTTAAAACATCCCCAACTCGAAAATCCTTTCCACGACTAAAAAAGAGCTGAGATGATCTTCGAACGGCTAAACAGATTTTTTTGAATTATGTCCAAGAACACTCTCGATTAAGTCACCTATCAAACAAAAAAGCACTTAAATCGATCCAATCGTTTCGGAGCTACGATGCAATAGACAGACACACATGCATACATAACCAGATACCTCAAACTTATAACCCCCCTTTTTGCGTAGGGTGTAAAAAATAAATTGTCAATCGAAAAAATTGGGAACGTATTTTATTTTATTTATTTATTAAAACTTTTTGCACATTAGTACATAGGCGGACTTAATGCCTGAGGTATTCTCTACCAGTCAACCTTTGGGTGATGCAGAGAAAATAAGAAGTAGGTGCAATGAATAGACTTGTAAAAAGTTTATAAAAACAAGGAATGGGATACATACAAAATTTGATACGAATATATAGACACATTATACTCAAATACTTGTAACTTAATGTAACAGATATTTACATATACAAACACATACATAGCTATATAATACCTATAAATACATATTACGACATTAATGATTCGAACTATTGACGAGTTGATTCTGCCCGTTCTTTGAATAAGAGCTCTTTAACTTTTACCTTAAAAGTGTAACGATTTGAGGCTGTCCTGACTTAGAGAGGAAGCGCATTCCACAGAAGAATCGATTGAACCGGGAAAGAAGACCCGACGAACCCGGTAGTAGTATTTTATCTGTTATTACATATGTTATGCGACGGTGTGATACGCGGTCATGCGTATGCGCAGTTTTGCGGATGTGTACCGGATTCAGGATCTCAAACACTCTTACTTTCGTTTGAATATCAAATACTTTTACTAGACTACCTAAGTTTTAGCGATAACTTTAATGATTTTAGAGGATATATTTAGAAAGAAAAGTATTTCATTATTATAATACTTCTAATTAATGTATAATAAATGATAACTCGGACAGTTCTAAAATTAAAAAGGAACGACTCATTCTAAAGACGATTATTACCCTACAAAAAATACACCTATTTTTTAATTTATGCAACGTCGCTTTGATTGTTTCATTTAAATATAAAATCTATTCAATAACTAGCAAACAGGGTGTAGGCGTACCCAACTTTTAGTTCAGTGGGGGACAATACCCCAAGGGGGGGCGGGGGGTTGTAGGTACCCCCCCCCCCACTGGGGGAGTGGCAAATCATCCTTGTAAGCAAATTGTAATTTGTGTACAATAAATTTTATCTCTGTAGAATAGAAATAAACTACAACTATCTTGAATGACCTCCTTTTTTGTAGACGTTTATAAATACTAATTTCCATGCAGCACTCTTTGTGAACTCTTTGGAACATATTAAGAAAAGTAAAACAAAATTATCTCAAAAATGTTACCTTACAAATACAAATATCTTTTATTTTTGTGATACCATAAAACGAGTGACTTTTAATCGAGGACCACATGATAATTCAGCTTCAATAACCCTATCGGGGTCAAACTGCATTGATATTCACTGAGTTCCCTTTTTAAATATACCCGCGTATAAAAAAGAAAACGATACTCCACATTAAAAAATGTGGAACCGTCATCGAACACGTCATTTTTCCACAGATATTCTATTAAAATAGGTTCATTCAAAATTGAGTTTAAAAACATGGCATCATTTCTGCCGTACATACGAGTATTATTGGAATTAAACATAAAACCCAAAAGTACAATGAGACTGTGGACTTTTTATCTCCTTTGTTTGCTGATTCCAAAACAGTTTAGACGGTTTTCCCGAGGGACAGCAGTATAGAGTTCTTCAAGAAAGGAGTATACAGGTTTTAAAGAGTCGACAACGCGCATGCGAGTCCTCAGGAATTGCGAGCATCCATAGACTACGGTAACCGCTTCCATCAAGCGGGCCGTATGCTTGTTTGCCACCGACGTAGTATAAAAAAGACCATATCCCTATCCCTGAGACTCGCCGAGTGTTATGCTCGGTGTTTTCGTTGGTCACTGCTATTGGTCGTGGTGTACATAAGTCGTATCAGGCGTCGCGAGTTGGATTAGTCCCAAAGACATTGTTCTTTATTTGAAAATGTAGAATCGTCATTGAACACGTCATAATATAAATATGGGAAATTCATATTAAGGACGCGCTACCGAACCGTATAAAATGTTGTTCGTACGTTTTCAAAACACCTTAAACGCCAGAAATCGTGATAGTAAATATTATATTGTTTTACTACTTTACACCAAAGTCGTCGTATCTTCCTCATTTTTCCTAAATTGATTTGGGGTCGGTGCAAAACGAGCCAAAACAAAAAATATTTTTTTCAATATTGCAAATGTGCAAAAAACTATTTTTAAAATAACAATAACTATATTACCAGTTAATATTATTTTAAAAATATTTTTATATAATTTTTTTACGGTGTATGGGGCAAACTGGATGGTAAATAACTACGACGCCCATGGGCACCTGCAACTCAAGAGTCACAAGTGCGTTGCGTTTAAGGTAGGAGAAGGGGAAAGGTGGCACTCACTCGGCGAAAAGCAATGCAACATTGCTTCACTGCCGATTTTCTGAAGCATGGCTCTCCCACGATTGACACGTTTCTTTTATGGCCGGCCGCCTGCCTGATGCCAATCCTCCTTGGGACTGTAGTCGTTTTCAGACGGGACTAAGGAAGAAGGTAAATTAGGGTCAGGAAAACGGATAAGGTAAGAGAGCTAGGGTAAGGGAAGGGGGAAACAAGACTGAGACTGCTCGCAGAGGCCGGGGTTGCGTGCCCGTATGTCCATCCTGTGATTGGAGAGGCCACTAGGACAGGAACATCAATTCGCCAATATATCTCGTCAATATTATATCGTCGTATATCTATTATCAACATTGTAAAACATGTAAAATGTGTTTCATGAAATGAGTAAAAAAATTGTAGGCAGAGAAAATTTTAAATAAAATATTACTTATTTGTGCTCAGGATTCGTCACGGCAACTTAACTGCCAAAAAAAAAAGTCTACGCACAGAACGTAACATAATTCTGCCAATTTAAAAGCGGTTAATCGACTTCCTCTCATTAGTAAAGGGGTGGCATAAAAAGACAATCGGTTACATAACAGCGCAAATCGCTGAATGTCGGTCAGCAGTAACAGTTGCGCAAGAGTGAAAGGTTGCATAAGCTGGCTTAGACGAGATGAGGCTCTTGCGCCATACTCGCTACACGCAGAAGCACCACAAGTCTGATGCTTCAATACTAGTTTATAATTTCAGTTTATAGAATTATTAATTTGGTAAAATTTACTCATCATCAAATATCGGTGGTCTATCCCAGGATATATCTTAAAATTCCTTTACTTTACTCTGGGCCCATATTTCAACGAGGTATGACCTGCCCCGGTTGAAGTAAGGCCCGGCCTCGACTTGGTATAACATGATTCCATCCCTTAAATATTTAAAGATCTAATATAATTGGGACAGAATAGAAGGTGAAGCTCTACAGTTAATCAGAATTTGGTAAAGGAAGGAACATAAGGTAGTTATTGTTTAAATTGTTTGATTGTATATATATGTATATATACATATACAATCAAACATATATATATATATATATATACACATATATATATATATATATATACACATATATATATTTATATATGTGTATAAACTATAAATCGCATCACAGTTCTTTTACCGCAAAAAGTTGTAAGATCTAACTGTTATCTAATTAGTTCACCAACAACATTATATATATTTTTCCTTTAGTAATTAGAATGACTAGGCAATCGTACGCGCAGTCCCCTGCCATGCCTGCCCAAGCACCTAGATTTAATTTTACAAATTGGCGTCTTGATATTATGAATGCCTAAGTCTGGGGACCAGTAGACCACTTAGCACCACAGCAGATCTGTGGCCGAATTGTAGACTTATTCGTTTGTTCTCTTTATTTAACATTGGCGTCAGGACACAATGGCATTTTAGGAACTGGCCTGGGCTGATCTTAGTTAGTTAATCATTAGTTACTAGAATATGACAATATACTCGTATGTTATTCACCTCCTATATACTTAAACGAAAACTTATCCAAAAACTACTAACAGCTATCTTCGAAAAGACACGTTTGGTATTACGCAGTGATAAGCTAGTCCGTGCATTATCTGTCTGTTGAAACCAAATTATATTCTTATCTATAATTACGCAGGTAAAGAAATGTCGATTAAACATGAAAATTATTGTGAACGTTGTGTTGAAATTTAATTTGATTCGAATTTTAAAGTTGGGGAGACTTGTAACAATGAAACAACCTTCGATGACAGGTCAATATGTAACATACGTCAATAAAATATGCACAGAGAAAATCATCATTAAAATATTGTGCTAAAAATCCCCTAATATACTAGGCCATCATAACCTAACGTATCTAGAAACATAACGATGTCGTCAATGAGGCAATTGATATTTTTATCAACTGTCACCTCTGCGCTCCGCATACAATCTCAAGATCGAAAGTGGGGATGAATGTAGGTTGCGCTGGTCTTTGTCTCCCCCCCATTTTGTGGCAATTACAATCCGCAAATCGCATTGGTCTGCACTCATTTATTCGCAATTTGCTTAAAGGAACAATTTAATTATTATAATTTTATGCTTAATGCGCGATTTTGCATGAAATCACAATTTATTAAAGAAATTTTGTTTTGTAAATTAATTTTAGTTGGATAACACGAAGAGAATATTTTTTGATATGGTCAGTTTATTTAAATAGACAAATAGATTAATTAAGTTCTCTGGAAATGACTAGGATTTGTAAGGGATTTTTTAGGGCGAATACAAAAAACAAAACAAGTCTAGTTTTAGTAGTTAGTCCAGAGACTAACAAAACTAAAAAACCTAAGTTATTTTGACCATTGAAAATTTTGAGCAATGAAAAATTTCACAACTACCAGATCAGTATCAGTAATCTACCTCAGTGGGACACTTATCTCCTAATTGTAACAATAATAATAAAAATAAAACTTTTGGATGTTGATTCAGCAATTGTTGTGGCGATAGTCTTTTCGGCCAATGGGTTAACTGCTAAGAGCCTCGACCAACACCTTCAGAGGCTCACTTTAGGCAGCTGGATTAAGAGCCTGATGAAGAAGGTAGTCATCCTCGATACGGGACGCATAGTGAGGAAGTTTCTGTCTCTGGAACTCTAACCACCGGTAGCTTGGTCCCTGTACCCGATACCTGTGGGGCACTATTTTTTAAATTACTAAATGTATTTTTTATATAATTTGTATGTATTTAAAAATGTAATTTAAATGTATATTTGAGTGAATAAAGAGAATAATAATAAAAAAATTATAGTATACACAACAGAATACAGTACAGAGATCATTCAAGCTGTTACAGTACTATGTTGAACTTTGGTACCCAAAGTAAGATTTAACTTGTGTTACGGGTACCAGGGTTCTCGGAGTTCTGTATTTTGAGTTACATTGGGTAGAAGAAGTGTTCGAGTAGGTAGTTGATTAATGCTATTCATACAAATTATATCTGTAAGTATATAAGTGTGGATTTGTGTGTAGAATGTATTTATGTGTGTTTGTGAAGTATGTGCGTGCGTGCGCAAATGTGTTTATGAGATATTTTTTATTATGCCTGCATTAGAGTACTGATATCTTCGGCATATTTTCGCTATCTGCATATGTTTTGTTCATCAACTATTTAGATACTACCTTCCTACACTGAGATCTAACCATTGGGTAAGTGCCGTGCAACTTGCCTGGTTCTAAATATTGGTCTCACATGTTTTGTACTATCGACGTTTTTGGGAAATTTCTGGGTTGTTTCAAGATGTTTTCGGGTAATGGTTTTCTCACTGTTAAAATCTGACATTCTTTATAAGTTGTTTTTCAGAAGTATCCTCAATGAAAGCATTGCTTCACTGCCGATTTTCTGTGAGGTCGTCATCACTCCGGTCGAGCCGGCCCATACATGCCGAAGCATGGCTCTTCCACGATTAGCATGACTCTCCCATGAGATCGCGGGTCGACTGTGGATGCAGGCCGCTTCCAACTGGTCTTCTTGGCAGCCATTGAGGGAGGCCTATGTCCAGCAGTATCTTATGGCTGTAATGATAATAATTGTCATGGGTCACAGACAAGCACATGGGTGTACCTTTCATCCAAAACAAGTACTGTTCCTGAGGGCCGAATCCAATTGTTAGTTTTAGATTATTCAAAGTATTTTTCAACAGTATTTTAATAAAGTTATGAAGGAAACCTTTAAAATAAGTATTTAGCACAGACCATTTACTGACAACAATAAATACCCACGAGTTCCGCCGAAACCAAGTCATTCTCGTGTGAACAAAAACTTATATAAAATGAAATAATTTCACGTGTTACGTCATAGATCAATGATACGCTGATACGTACCAGTGTGTCAGTGGGTGAGAGAGGTTGCACAATTGTTGCGCAATTGTTGCTATAATTATAATACTGATACAGTTTATAATTGATGCATTGTGTAATAACAGTTTGTTCGTTATCACGTTCGCTAGCTTCGGTAAAGCTTTTTTTTTGTATTTATTCTCTTTTTAATTTTTTGGATTTTAACGTATTAAGAACACTTTACTCCCTCTTTGTATTGTATAATAAGGTAAAAAAAAATAAAAAAGTTACGCCTGTCCTTAATAAACTTAACACACTTTCATTTTATTATAATTTTATTTGTTTCTCTTTAAATTACATTTGTGTCCGATATCTGTATTAAATGACGGCTTGTATCCTTACTAGATCATTACGATTTTGCTTATATTTATTTGCCCTGATATTTATTTTTTATTTTTTTATTTTTGGATTCATTTATTAAGAATATTATTGCTTTTTAATTACAAAAATTATTTAAGTTATTGCTATAAAAATAATAGACAAAGTATTTTCAAACTTTTAGTGAAGTACTAACAATTCACTTCACAATGACACACTTATAACATCAAAATACGAAAAAAAATGTTTTGATTGTTATATGATATTCTTGGAGAATAGAGTATTATTTTTATATATAATATTAAAATAAACCATTTTTACCATTTTAATTACAAATTAAAAGATATCGATTATTTTCTATCTTGTTAAGTTGCCTTGGAATCACTCAAACCACTCAATAACTAAATTTATAGTCATTTTGTAAATAAAAATTAACATATTTTGATAAAAAACGAGTCAGCTTTTTTACTAATGTTTAATTTGATAAACTAAAACATTTCCTTTTACAAGTTCACTAAAATGCCTACGTCACTAGGAAACAAGATACTCAAGAAGTTCTGTAGAGGGCGTTGGCCGCAGTGAAATTCGGCGTTATACTATACCAGGCGGCCTTCACGCCGCTTTCCATTGTACACCTTCGGTTTCTGTCAGCCTGGTACCACGGCTTACTTAGTACGCACAAAAAATGTGATTCAGTCAGTTTTTGTTTACATAGTTATTATATAGTAGTTGGAAGTGTATTAGGTACTTAAGGACGTCAAAATTGTAATTATTTAAAATAATCTTTAATAATTACTTTCAACTCTATAGCTTAGCTAGGTGTTAGGGTCAAAAGTAAGCAAAGCTAGGCCTTCTCGACCTCATATAAATTTCCTAAAAGGGCACGCCTTCGCAATGTGATCAATAGTATGGCAGTTCAGCCTATTCATAGTTTCTCATTTGTACTTACAACTGGTTATTCCATAGGAATGAGTAGTTCAATAGAATTCCCAGTATCCACACTCCCACTGTTTTCATTAGGGACACATGGTAAATGCTTTTTTGATCTGAAACAAGTTCAATTAAGTCTTTTTTACTTTTTAATCTAGTTCGTCATTTTTTAAAGTCAGTTAACTAAACTATAATTATCTTTGTACAAAATAATTACACAATTACCTTTAAAGTACTATAGAGTGATGTTTTTTAGGCAGAAGAAGGCAGGTGCCCCCCCTCCTCTGGCTTTTGTATTCTTTCTTAGTATTAAGTTTATTAAAGTCATTTTAAGCCAATTTTTTATAATTTGTTTCGCCGAAAGACATTTTTCTACACAAGATAATTATTATTTATCAACAATGCTTTAACCTTTTCCTGAACACATTAGTATGAGAAAACCCAATTTTCCGGTCCCAGGCGAGGCGGGGGGCGAGGGGCGGGACGGGTGAACGATCTCTATTCCATGCTATCATCCGCGATGCGCCCGCGCCGGAGACTTTATTAGTGTGCTCGAAGGGCCCGCCAGAAATTAATGAATAATTTGTATTTTGATGAAATTTTAAAGTACTGTAGTTGTACTCAGATTATGGGTATTTGTTTAAAAATGTGCTAAAGAATGTTTTAATTTTTCTATATAGATAAAAATTCAGCTTCCGCATGTAATTTTATTTAGGTTTGTGACAACAAAGTAATCCTAGAAAGGTTCCTTATTTTCCTTTTGAGGAGCGGATCCCTAAAAAAACAATTTCACTTTATAAAATCCATTCATTTGTTTAATAAAAGTTTTTAGTGTAGTGTTTGTCAAGTGTACCCTCTTTATATTTATATATATATATATAAATATATATATATTTATATATATATATATATTTATATGTATATATATATATATATATATATATATATATACATATAAATATTTAAGTTAAATAATTAGACACGATTTTATAAAAAAGTTACGTTATGGTTATGAAATATTGTTAAAATGGATAACTGATTTTAAGTTTCTGAATAAAATGTCTTTCATTGATATTTGACCAAGACCATTAACTAAACCCTGAACTCTAATTCTGTTTTTTATTTACAATTTTTTTTTACCATTTTTTACTATTAAAGAACATGAAGAAGCACATTAAAAAAGGTCCGACCCTCCAACACGTGTCCCTCCTATCTCTGTGACCCACTTACACACACATACTTAAGCTCACGTTTGCGTGTGTGCGTGGGTTGTTAAATTATATTAGTAATGCATTAGTATGCATCCATCGACTGTAATACGTACGTGTGTGAGTGAAATTTGGAATAAACAGTTTATATGTGTGTGTTTATCTAGGATTACTGGGTTTGTGCTTCTGCTAGGTTATTTATTAAAGAAATATTTATAAATATATTGAAATAGATTTAATAATTCATATAAAATTGTATAAAAGTGACTATTATCACGTAAAACAAAAAAAACAGTGTTTCACTACCGTGAACGTGTTTCCTGGGTTTGATACCCAAATGAAGCAAATTGGGAGTTTTTTTTTAATAAGATTTTAATTAAGATAAGAAATTCTCAGTAGCAGCAACAAGTCTGGAAACGAGACTAGTAGTGGAACCCAAAATGTAACGGCAAAATATCAGTGTAATAACCTCTGCCTACCCCTTCAGATATACCGAAGAAAATGTTGTAAAATATCAACTCGTACTGGAGAAAATCATACTGGAATTTTGAGAACAAGCATTATGTTCTCAGAATTCCAACACGATTAATTGATTATACATAACTAGCAACCCGCCCCGGTTTCACACAGGTAGCAGAGACATCTTCATATTTAAACCAATTTATACAAAATCTTAACAAATTATATACATAAACCTTCCTCATGAATCGCTCTATCTATTGGTGGAAACCGCATGAAAATCCGTTCAGTAGTTTTTAAGTTTATCGGGAACAGACGCGGCGGGAGACTTTGTTTATAATATCGAGGGGTCTGAGGCAAATTGATTAAAGCGCCACATTGGACGATATTGAGTTATATACATCGTTGCAATCAGCGATTTTTTTTTGCGTCTTTTAGTCCGGGTTTCATGAAAATCTGACGACTTTTTTGGCGTAAAAATCTATTATCCTTGATCAATTACTGAATTTCCTTGTACTTGAATCGCTTTACCTTAAACAGAAAGTACACAAGCTACACAATACCTTTAAACTAATGAAAGTTACCTAAATTTAAAGCCCTTTAGACATAGTTTCATTGACTTCCAGTTATAATGCAATGAAAGCAATACTTTGCAGACAGTAATTTTCTTTCCAAAATATTTTACTTAAAATTGCTCTCCTGTAAACTTATCAAAATGGCGCTTGAGTCAATTTGCCTCAGACCCGTCGATATGTATTATAGTATAGTGAACGGGCACGTTCATATTTACGTTTGCACTTACAGAACTTTGCAAGTGATGTTCACTTTTTCAAAACTTAGCTGGTATTCCTGACCTAGTGACTTCTGCAGTCACAGGTCACAGGAAACACAGGACATTCTACAGAACAGCCACTGCAGTCTCAGTCCCGTTCCCCATCCGAGACCCTTACCCTAGGTTCCTATTCTTTCTTACAGGTCTTAAAACATTCCCAAGACAAGAGGGTTGATGTCAGGCGGGTGGCTGACCATAAAAGAAAATAGCCAAAACCCTTGTTACACATTGCGCCGACCACAATGAAGATTGAAAAAGAAAGGCAGATGATTCTTACTTTTTTACGGTGCGGTTACCAGTGCCAGTAAAAAATTGGCACAAGAGCGGTGTCATTGGCCCGCTGCCTACCTTATTCTCGTCTTGAAGAGGTCTACTGACCACCAACAGCTATCCGGTTATATATATACATAAGTATATACACATATACTTTACACACACATTACTACTGACGTGCAGTCGTATAATTTTACTAGCAGCACCCCACGGTTTCACCCACGTAAGTCCCGATCCCGTGGGAATATCGGGATAAAAAGAAGCCTATGCGTTAATCCAGGTCTCCAGCTATCTGCATACCAAGTTTCATTGCAATCGGTTCAGTGGTTTTTGCGTGAAAGAATAACAAACATCCATCCATCCATCCATACTTTCACATATAATATTAGTGGGATAAATAAATGATTTTTGATGCCTATGTATGTTTTAACACAAAATAGATACTTATCTTTGTTTATGATATAAATAATTTATGACTTATAATATCACATCGATATAAATATCCATACGTTTATTTTTGTAGGGTAGCAACATTGCAAACTGTTAACTCTGTTCGAGTGCTTCTGACACGACTCATTATTCTGTGTCTTTTGATGCCGACACGTTGATAGTGGATAAGTTGTGAAATAAATCTGATTATAATCAGGTGATCCTGTTGTTTTTCTTAATTAAAGAACCCGATCCTATTCTATTCATAACATTAATTTATCAAATCAGTACAAATAGGGATGATGCGGATATTCTTGCGAATGCAGATGTACCACAAGTCGCGACAAGAATGAAAATAGGCGTAGCCGGCGACGTCCACGAGCACTATGTGTGGTACGGTGACAAGATTCGACGCCTCTTTTAAAATCTTAGATACAATTTATCCCCGAAAAACAGGGCCCTAAGTTTGTTTTTTCCATTGTGTCACAATAGGCTCACAATTACTTAATTTTGACAGTTGTGTCAAATTCAAGTCATTGTGAGACAATAAAATTGTCAAAATCAAGTAATTGTGAGACCATTGTGTCACAATTGAAATAACAGACTTAGGGCCCCGGTTTCTGTGGGATCGTTAGCGTGAGTGGGCACATGCTAGTTCTTATAAAATATCCTAAGATCCGCATCCGCGGATATTAGGCTTCAAATATCCGCATCCGCATCGCATCCGCGGATGTAAAAAAATATGCATCCGCAACATCCCTGGACAAAACAAGCAACGTGTGTGCTAAATTTCACTTCTATTAATAAAAATGTTAACAAAGTCTTACCAGAAAATCACTGAAAATGCTACCAGAATACAATCGAAAATGAACTTTTTAACCATGGTTCATAAATACTGTATAAATATCGCGTTATAAGTGATTTTGAACTGTGCATAGTTATATGGACAGGTTATATGGATACGAAAGTGGTTTTGTATAAGTAATACGTGGGAAGTATCTGTTATGCCTTGCACTTAAAATCAATTTAAAAAAAAACTAAACCTACACATAAGTTTCCAAAGTGCCGAAAGTATACATCTAGGTAGTCGGACTTTATTTTTTATTTTGTGTAGATTTTAGAAATTAGTTTAGGGGGAATGAAGACTACATTTGTGATCGCGGCACTATCCGCGTAAGTCCTATTGCCTATGTGTAAGTCCAGGACACAATCTACCTGAGTACACTTTCGTCCAAATCAGTTCAATTGTTGGGCCGTGATTGAGTAACAAACATAGTAACAAGTCGTCAAAACATTGCTTTTATAAAAATAATAAAATTACTAAGATATCAGGTAAGTACTTAATGGGTTTTTGGCCCAAGATTCGATTCAATGTGTATAGGCTGTGATGTTACGCTGAAATGTTGAAATCGTCAGACGCAGGCAGCGACGGTAATCCTACTAATATTATAAACGTAAAAGTTTGTGAAGATGTATGGATGTATGTATGTATGGATGTTTGTTACTATTTCACGCCAATGCTACTGAACCGATTGAGATGAAACTTGGTATGTAGATAGCTGGAGACCTGGATGTACATATAGGCTACTTTTTATCTCGATATTCCCACGGGATCGGGACTTACGCGGGTGAAACCGCGGGGTGTTGCTAGTAATACCTATGTAGTGAAGATGTAAGCGGAGACGGTTTATAGTTTCAACTGTAGAAGTATCCTGACAAAAAATAAACGATTGGGAGAAGAGATGTGAAATCAATAACTTCTGATCTAAGATTTTTTAATTTCGTTTTTGTTTGATTAATGTGTAGTTTTCAATTTAATCATGTTAAAGGAACTTCATTAGGTAAAATATCCATTTGTTGGCTAAAGAGGCAGCGGACAGGGTACGATAGAAAACGAGTACTCTCCCGTCCCCTAGAAGACGCACCATGCGCCAGAGAGCTGGGTTGACAGGTGGGCTGTCCGTTATCCTAGCAGAAGCAAACCGGAGGGGAGCAAGGCCCCGTACTCTTCGGTGTAGCCACCTGGTGATCACGAGGCGGCCAAGGTCTGCGGAGGTTCCAGGAGGCTTCCTTGTTGGGATACCCGGGTCCCGTGGAATAGACTCACTTGTGAAGGAACACCGTGTAGTTTTAGTCGGTTTAATTCCAACATACCATTTCACCGTTAGCTCCGGTGAGATGGTCTTCAATGTGGGGGTTTCCACAAGAAAATAAGTACCATAAATCGTAAAATATCCCTTTATTTCATTCCTCCATATTATTTATACATATGTATTTCGTTCAGCAAAATTGACTAGGACAGCATAAACATGAGCAAATGTACTCGATATAATGATATGCAAGTAAAAATACAATAAACTTATTGGCGATAAAACTAAATTTAATCTATACCGGTTTTATTCGCTTTTACTTTCTGTTCACCTGTGAAGTGAACCAATTTATTTTATCGCTAGTAATTTATTTGTTGGTTACTATTTGTAATGAGGTTTACCACGATTGCATAGATACTAAAAGTTTGTCGGTGTTCATGTAAAACGGTCAGGAATGCATGCGCGTTGTTCTACATGCGCACACACATGCTTTAGCATGTCGCCCAAATGTCATAGAGGGTTTTTTGTTTTTTTCTGTCAGAACCAGAAAAATACCGATCGTAATCCAAGATTAATAAGTTTGTATTATCAAGCCAGGTCCACTCCGAACTTTAGGTATAAAACTACAAGTACGTGGCGGGGTCGACAAGTCATACCAACTATTCAGTGAACTACCACGCGCCGGCCTAGTGCCTGTGGTCGCACGTTAGTTCGATACTCACTCACATGCCACGTCGCTTAAAATATTACCACACAATACATAATAGTAAATGGTACTTTAATGCAATGAAAAAAAAAACGAATGTTGCATCATAGGTAAAGGAGAAATGCATGCAAATGTAGCTAGGTACTGTGGGTACCAACCTTTTTTTTTGTGCGTGTGGAAACCTCCGTCATCCCACCGGGGTTTTTGGTGGGGCAGTGTGTCAGAATCGAACCGACTAAAACCACACGGTGTATCGTACTGCGCCTTAAACAGGAGGAATCCTGGAACAGCTTTTATTAAGACATCCGAACCCCCTAGCGCCTGCCCGCAAAGCGCGGGCACCACCTCTGAACAACCTCTGAATTAGGCGACGACGTCCAGGTACACGCGGACGCCACCTCCTCGTGGGGGGCCACTACAGCGGGTAAAGGGGAAAACCCGTCCCGTCCACCCGCGGCCACACTAAGGCGATATGAGGCGCTGGTAAGCGCGCCTCCGCCGCCCGGTTCGCCGGCGGTGAATTAGGTCCGAGTGCAGATCGTCCTCCCTGACCCGTTCCGCCCCCGTGCAGAGCCTTCTCGTAGCGACGATGAGTCCGCCCAACTGTGGGTTTAGGTACCCACAGTTGGGCGCTACGCCTACGTATAGAGAATACCTGTTTTCTTAGGTTAAAGTATCTATCTATACAGACATTGCGAAATAAAAAACAAATTTACGGATGGACTTGTTTTATTTTATTTAAATTTAATCTACATAGGTACTACTAAATAGGTATCTAGCCTAGGTTTATTTAACAGTATTTTTTCATAAAAGTAGAGTAATAATAGGACATGTAAATAAAAAAGAAAACTTAACATTAAACACTAAATATATTCTTATTAAATAAATAAAACTAAATTTTAAGGACATTTTATCCCTTTTAATGCTCTGTTTATTCATTTTGTATGTTTTTCTTAATGAAGTCATACATATTTTCTTATGATACTTATGTTTTGTTTTGTAAATATTAGAAATATATTTTAGTTAAATGTGTTATGTTCTGTGGCTTTGAGAAAAATCACAGAAAATTTTGATCAGATTAGAACGCTAAACAGTCGCCGGCATCAGTATAAAATAAGAACAATTCCCAATTAAAAGTGTTTATTGTATTGTATCAAGAATATATAATAAGTTACTATATTAAAGGTTTTAATTTTTTGTATTAAAAACTATTACAACACATTTTTCAAAGATTTCATCCTCTTCCCTAAAATTATCTTTTTAATCTGCTACTTTTAGTGCGATAGGAAAAATAGAATCTCTTGTAATACTCCATCAACCGATCAACGCCAGCATCCTGAAAAGAAAAATCGCTGTGTGAGTTGTAAAATAAAAATAAATTTGTCTAGTAGAGTAAATACATACATTTTTTTAAATTTGTATAAGGTAGTCTTTAGATAAAGTCTATTAGTTCCATATTGTTTAGTAGACTATGATGACATTCAAAGCATCTTTTAAAAGTAATGGTCAAAGAAAACCCTTTTTATCTTGCCTGTATTTCAATAAAAGCAATGTGGAACAATAATATCGCCTATTACATCACTTAGTAATGCTGAACAGTGTGCAGCAAATCTTATAGCAACAAAATACCGAACTTAATACTTCTGGATGACTAATAGTGGCCACCCAAGGGATTAATCACCTCCGTCACAAATATGAGTCCCTGGTATATATATCTAAGCAAGAAACAGTAAGTTCCGTCTAACCGCGCGTTGTCTACAACTGGGCCAGTTAAAAATAACGGCTAACATTCCCGGCTGCAGTTCCAACGAACGATTTTGCCAAATGGTTAACCCTGATTAGTTAAGAATAAGGCTATGCTATGTTAAGAGGTCAGATAAAAAAAGACCACAGCGCCGAATATAATACTTCTGCTCCTTTTTGAAATTAAAAGCTAAAAGCTGCATTCAAACCGCACCATCTACAGTAAAATCAATCAATCAACAGTCAACCTCTCGCCGTCCGCTGATTGAAATAGGCCTTTCCAAATTTGTGCCTTAGAATCTCTATCCCAATTTGTGCCGTAGAATCTCTATCTAAATTTGAGCTTTAGAATCTCTTTCAAAATTTGAGCCTTAGTATATCTTACCAAATTTGAGCCTTAGTATATCTTACCAAATTTGAGCCTTAGTATATCTTACCAAATTTGAGCCTTAGTATATCTTACCAAATTTGAGCCTTAGTATATCTTACCAAATTTGAGCCTTAGTATATCTTACCAAATTTGAGCCTTAGTATCTGGTGGTTCATTTTCCGCATTTAATCCATTCCAAAGTTTTAATCTTGCCATATATTTTAGTTTAGATTACGATTGACAAGATTTTGTCATACAAAATAAACACTAGCTTGTACAAGATTTTTTTTCGTGAAAATTTTCCTTTAAATATGTTATGTAGGGTAGGTATCGTTATGTGTGGTTGTGGGCATGTATGTAAGTGTGTAATGAATGTGTGGAATGTTTGTGTTTGTTTATGTTCAGAATCATTACTTGTCAATCTCTATCTCTAGTTATAAAATACGTTCCTTTTATAATTCCTAAATAACAAATCCATGATTAAGGATTAAACCTTATATTGGCTAGTTTGCGGTCAACTATACAGATATAGAATTTACAATCACAGAGAACATCCTGATTAGAGACATTATCTAGGACCGTAGAACACTTTGTCCTGTCTAAGATCTCACAAATCCCTGGACACAAACAAATTAGACCGTCAATCATTATGTTATCAGTACCGTTTGACGACATAGGTATATTGATTGGTAGATAGATACAAACATACACAACATGAACCCAAAAATAAAGCTATATTACTTTTTTTTTAATTTATATTTTGTACGTCATTGAACGTAGGAACGTATTTAAACGTGGGAGAGCCATGCTTCGGCACGTTTGGGCCGGCTCGACTCCGCTAGATACCACGGCCTCACAGAAAACCGGCAGTGAAGCAATGATTGCATTTCATTTCGACGCGTGAGTGAGGTTACCGGAGGCCCTAACCCTTCCCTCTTCTCCTCTCCCCACTCTTCCCCCTCTTCTCCTACTTCCACCTTAAAGGGCGGCAAGGCACTTGTGACTCTCGAGTTGCAGGTGCCCATGGGCGGCAGTAGTCATTTATCATCAGGTGACCTGACTGCCCATTTGCCCTCTATACCATAAAAATAAATTTGAAATTTAATAAACAAAAGAATCAATGCGTTGTAAATATCATCGCTGAAGATGAGAGATGGCGGCTGAAAAGATTGTTATAAGTTTAACGAATGGAACGATTTTAATTTAGTTTATTTTTGTTTGGCAGGTGATTTAATCGAGAGTGTTCTTAGCTATAGTTCAAGAAAACCTGTTCAGCCGTTCGAAGATCATCAGGTCCTTTCTAATCGTTGAAGGGATTTTTGAGTGGGGGGTTTTAAAAATGTTTAATTTATACTTGTTTATATAGAACATCTATTTTTAATCTCTATTATTATTATTAAAAAAACGCGACTGTTGTAGCAGGATCACAAAACTATTCTAGAAGGTCTGTGATTGAAGATCTTGGGCTTAGATCAAGTAAAAGAACGAGTCGAAAAATCACTACTCTTTTGGGCAAGAACGCTTCACATCTCTTTAGACAGGAGATCATATAACTGGCATACCCTATTGCCTTAATTCACTGATCCACCCTCTATAGGTATATATACTTATATAATCTAAAGTTTTTTTGTTTGTCTGTTTAAACGCGCTAATCTCTATAACTCATTCAGATTTGAATCATTCTTTTTGTATTGGGTAGAGTATTCATTGAGGAAGTTTATAGGCTATTTAAAATCACGCTACGACTCTTAGGAGTGAAACAGTGACCATAAACGCAGATGAAACTGCAGAGAACGCGAACGGCTAGTTCTGTATAATGTAACGTGTGTGTGTCTATACAACCTCATTGAAGTAAATGCTATACTTAGTATGGATTTTTACGTACACTTCCCTGTACTTGTGAGATATTTTTTGATAAATATTTGTATGTCAATAAATATAATGAAGCTGTTAAAACGGTATTACGATCTCGGCACGGTTGCCGCACGCGTAACGTCCGGCCTGGCCGCTAGGGTTGGCACGAGGTGAAATGTGAAATATGATTTAGGAATTAAAGATGTATATTATATTTTTATGGTGTAAGAATCTATTAGTTTATAATATTTAATAATAATTACAACAACATACATTTGTAACATATATATTAATATTTTGATTTAGAATACACACAATTGTTCTTTTTTTATCTTGTATCTTTAATAACTAAATACATTATAATAATGACAGTGGTAATGCTGAGTCGTCTGGATTCGTTGAAAGATGACAGAGATGCTGTTGATTTGTATGAATTTTGTGCCTCTTTTTTTTTCTTTACATTTACATGAACAAATACATATAGGTTATATTTGTAAGTAAGTATAGTATTTGTAAGTTTAGAAATATTATGTACTTTACGTACCTATTAATTGCAAAGTGTATCTTAATGTAAATTGCAGTGTTCATCGGGGATATTGTTTTTGAATTACTTGTTTCTACTTAAACAGTGAAATCGAGTGAGTGTTAAACTAGCTAACAAACCAAATATAAATACATAAAAGCATGAGCAATCCTCCTATGTAGATAGCTTTTCAAAAGTTAAAAGTAATAAGACATTTTATTCCTAAATATTGTTGCGACAACCCTATGCGACGCGACGGTGCAAGTGCAGTGTGTATTTATAATCGTCCCAAATTCTAAAGTGGGATGCGTTTGTGGGCCAGCCCTGCGTCCCTCGGCAGAACACCTCGGTGCGGCTATGTACTCCTGGTACTTGCAAAAGATTTATCGATATTTATGATGATAAGAGTTTCATCAAAACTCAGACATACTTAGAAGACTTCCTCAATTTACACAACATACTTTTTAGAATTTATAGGCCTAAGATACTTAAAAATATGAGATCTTGTTCATTTAGACTCTAGACGAACCAGATGCCGTATTTTAACAAAAAATAGACGGTGTTCCCTTAGAGACTCTAAAAGAACACCCCCTAATACGGTGTAACCGGTTTTGTCATAGTCACGAAAACCATTACAGTTCGCACGGATATTTGCACCGGATGAAATAAAAGACGCATTACCGCTGTTATTAACTTGATACTCCTCACACTCGGCCGTCTGAACCAAAGCTAGGCAGAGCCTTTACTATGGTAACCAGACTTATATATATCTAAATACATACATATTATAGATAAATTACACCCAGATACAGAATAAATTATCGTCCTCATCACTCAATTATTTTTCCTGAGTAGGAGTCGGACCCACGCTCCGGCTCAGTAGTCAGGATCAATAATACAACCACTAGACCAACAGGCCCGTCAAAATAAAATGAATATAAAATAAAAAAGGTTATGAAAATATAACAAGAGCTGTTTATTCATGACTACAGAGTATTAATTATGAGCAGTAATATAAGCCAACTCTGATGTTTTAAGCAACAGCAAATTATGCTAGCAGCTTACCATCAGCCGCTAGCATACATATTTTAATAGTATAAAAATACTGACTCTTGAAATATGAATAGTTATAAAATATATACCACAGAGGAAAACATCTAGGTACACAATATCACAACCTTAGAACATTTACATTGCGTGCTAGACTCAGGAAAAAAACCATAGTTCTATTGTTTTACACCGGTCAATAAATTATATGGTGCTATTATTGGATGGCGGGTAGAAGGCTGACCAACCTTCCGGGTGCATCATGTTTCCTGTAAACAGATAATATTGGCTTATTTAATCATTTTATCGGTCATAGGACATCCACTGCCAAACATAGAGTTTTTCTGGCGACTTCCAAAAAGCGATCTTGAAGCCTTAAATACTCGGCCGCTTTACTGTCAATTTTAAATCGTTTTTAAGTGTTATTTTTTATACTTATACACCTATTTATTTTTAATTATAGACTTAAGATACAAAAATTGTTAAACCTTTGACTGCCACTACAAAATATATGCTGTCACTGAAAAATGTACGCTGTGATGTTTGCAATAAAATCTTGTTTCTCTCTTCTTCCAACTAGGGCTTTGGTTAATCTAGTTGGGCAATCCCTATCTTTCCTTTCAGTAAGTGACACCAACATTTTCTGATTTGATTAGCCCACGATATGATACATATCATATCATATCGTGGGAGAGCCATGCTTCGGCATGCATGGGCCGGCTCGATCGGAGTGATACCGCGGCCTCACAGAAAATCGGCAGTGAAGCAGTTCTTGCTTGCTATTCGCCGAGTGAGTAAGGTTATCGGAGGCCTGAACCTTTCCCTCCCCCCTTCTTTCTTACTCTTTCACCCCTCCCGTATTTAAAAGCCGGTTAGGCACTTGTGATTCTTGAGTTGCAGGTGCCCATGGGCGGCGGTAGTTATTTACGATCAGGTGACCCGTCTGCTCGTATGCCCATAGGGGGCACCATAAAAAAAAATCATAAATGCGAAAGTGAGTTTGTTTGTTACGCTTTCACACCTTAACTACTCAACAAATTATCATGAAATTTTGCTTACATATTGTAAGGGGAACAGAAAAGGTACTTTTTATAGATGAAACCTTTGTCCTTTTCTGTCCTAAGGAAAGACGAAGATAAATTGCAATAATCCCGAGGGAATGGCAAAAGAACTTCCACGCGAGCGAAGCTTTCAGCAAAACCTAGGAAAAAAATAATTCTAATTTAAATAACATAACTTGACACATCTCACACTCGGCCGTCTGATCCTAAACTAGGCAGAGCCTGTACTATGGTAACCAGACTTCTGATAAATAATATAATTAATACGTGTAGAGAATTGGTTGTACCACTTTTTAAGAAAATTTCGCAAACGTAGTAAAGGAATTTTGGAATATTTACAGATTATATATAGAAAAAGTGCAGAAAGCTAAAATTTTTAAACAATATTTGTTATAAAGTTTAAAAAATTGAATAAACGGGTACATAAAGCTATAAATGTCCAGTATATATTTTGGCCTGTCATGGTACAAAAGTCTATACAATGACAGGTCAAGTAATATTGGCCAATAAAATAAACCAAGGTTGAAATTCAACCACCACGCGATCTCTAGTATTAATAAATACATACACATTGAAGAAAAGTGCACCCAGACAGAACAAATGATCGTGCTCATCACACAATTATTTGTCCTAGGTGGGAATCGAACCCACCACTACTAGGCCAACAGGCCCGTTGTTACCTCAGTAATCCATAAAATAAAAGTTAAGTTTATTAAAAATTTAAGGCAGTTATAGCTTCCGTGGTTTGCAACAGCTTGTCGTTCAATGTTTCAACATTGAATGACAAGCATGGACTTCAGTCCATGAGAGTAATTTTACCAAATAATCCGTTTAATAAACTACATTAAAAAATGCTTACATTGTAAATGGATAATTTGATCTTGGTCCTGATATAAGAGACAGCAACAACAATGTCTCAAACATCGAATAATATTATTTTTCGCCAATACATGAAATATTATACAAGCACGTGCCGTATCATATTATTTTACTAAATAGCTAAAATTGATTTGAAATTTTGTTACTTAGACGGGTTATTTGTTCGCGAATGCAATAATTATTGAACGCACAGTTTTGTAAGTCATCATTACGGCGGCTATTTATTTATTTATACTCTTTCTTATTTACACCATTTGCAGAAAGGCTATAAGGCACCATATATATGTGTGTCACAATTAGGAGTTAAAACTCCCATCGGCGATCACTTCCAGACAGACTTTTAAATATACGAGAAGTATAAGAAATACACAACCATGGATGTGGCACACTTTCGACAAGTCAATCTAACAATGGGATACGGAATTTAGTAGGTAACATTTCATTTCATAAAAAATCAATCAAATAATCGATGAAGGTATATTAATTACGTCTGTTTACCGGTTTGTACCTGGCAACGTCATAGTTGCACTAAAGGGAAAGGAGATAACCTATATTTTTCAAAATTCCTCTTGTAATGTTCTCTCGACTAATGCTCGATTATCTGATGATAATCATATATAACAAATTGCGGAAGTTGGTCCCTTCAATGTGGTTGATCTGTACGGTGGCTGGCGTGTGCGTCGTGCTTGTGAACGGGTGCCGTTGGTCGGGGCTGGTCATCTCCGGGCTGCTATTACTTAAATATGTATAGTAGTAATTAGTGCGTCTATTTATATTTTGGAATAATAGGTATGTTACATTGTCCTCACATTTCATTTACGCTTATAAGCAATGTAACCAGAAATTTGTAAAAAACATTTTGAAAAAGAGTGTCCTTGGAGTTTCTTACCTGTTCTTCTCCGTAGGATCTACGTATTGGAACAGGCAACTAGCTTCACGACTGACTTAGTCTGATTGACTCCTAGTCCTGACAATTCAAAAATACCTATTATTGGTTTAATTGAAATAAATGGTTTTGATTTTGAAGGTTGGATATTATCTATAATATTGGTCTTCAATCTTTGGACCTTAATCTAGCTCACCTTCAGGCGGGTTGAGGTCTTACTGACGTGCTTTAATTTTTAAAAAAATAACAACATTTTAAGACGTTTTGTAATTCTATGTTTGCCACAGATGTATACCTACCTATTTACATTTATCGGAGCCTCTTTAGCTCTGGCAGCGGTTACCCCAAAAAGGACCAAAAATCTCAAGTTCCATGTTTTGAATTATCTTTCTTGAAACCTTACGTTGCGCTGTGATTGAAAAGTATGGTATATACATAGGTTTAAGTTCATTAAAGTTGTACTCTTTAACTGACTTACGATCCTGTTCAAACTCCTTCAGAGTTATTTTGTCCTGGTCGATTTCTCTATTGTTCCATTAGTCATCATAGAACTGTGAGGATGTTGTTGCGTATCTTTAGGTATACAAAGTCTCCTGCAACAATATCGGCAAGTATCATTCATACCACAATTAAATTATAAGTCGAAGCGATATATAAATAAAAGTCAGTCAAGGTGATCAGGGAGACAATGCAAGTATTATGGGAGTGATCTCTCGCCAATAGCTGTCGCCAGGTTAGTGTTGGATCCAACATTGTACAATAGTATGGTAGCTACTGAACAGCTAAGAAATAGAAGCTTCACTTTTTGCATTAGTTTATTTCCTTTTTGACAGTCGCTCGAGAACTTAACGATAAAGAAAAAAAACACATCCCTATACTATAATATAATAGAGCTATAATGTTTGTTTTTGGGTGAACGCGCCAATCTTTGGAAGCACCAGAGGAATTCTATGAATTCTTTTTACATTTGACGTTAAGTCTTAAGGTTATTTAAGAACAAGAAACAACCCTTGACCATAAACGCGGGGCATGCATAGTCTAACATCCAGAAGACAATTTTATTTCGAAGTTTTGTGTACTATATACACAATGTTACGGAAAGGTATAGTAAAATTTTAGTAGCTAACGCTCCTACAATTTTTGTGGATATATTAACAGCCTGTATAATCCACTAAGGGCATGACCTTTAATCAACTCTAGTAAAGCATTACCAAGGATCATAGTTGTGTAAAATTGGGGTTACTTATAATCTTTAAAAAATAAACTACAAAAGTAAACGGAATAAACAACGTAATTATTAGTTATAAGTGACTAATTAACAGTGAATAATTATTTTATAATGTTATCCTCTTGTAATCCTTCGTTAAATCATCTAAAGACCGCGTGCAGCGACCACCTATATCATAGCCTCCATTACCATTTTATTATTTCTTTTTTTTTATTAGTATGCACATTTACCCGGCATCTTAGTTCATATTGACGCTGGACAAAATGTATTAACGACCTTCTTAGTCAATTTGAGTTGTGTACTTCGTTGAAATCGCGTACTGTAGTCAATTCTAACGAACTAAATTTCTCAAAATGGTCGTTAATACATTATAAACACTCGATGCAAAAACTCTAAATAAAGATATTTTAAGGCTCAATGAACAGCAAATCAACGAAATATAACATAATGTTCATACACAGCGCTAGAACCAAACTAAGCATAGCCAGAGCTGGGCAAAATACATGCTATGCTTTCATTAAAATACAAATTACAAAATACTTTTTCGCATGTATTTAAAATACGAAATACAAAATACTTTCAAGTCTTGTATTTGAAATACAAAATACAGTATCTTAACCATTTGTATTTAAAATACAAATTAGGAAATACATAAAGAACCATTAATCAGTAAAAGAAGAATCTACTTTTAGGAACAGTAGTTTTTGTTTTATACCACGTCGGTGCCAACAAGCGTAAGGCCCACCTGATGGTAAGCAGTTACAGTAGCCTATGGACGTATACGCGTTGCCTTCTAAGGCCCGAGTTTATCGACATTCGTTCAAACGTTGATTTCGGAAACAACCGTTAAATATTTAAACATAAGTTAAACACCATGCGTTTTTTTGCTGTTCACCAGCTTGATTTTAACTACGGTTAGTAAACCGAGCGTTTACGAATGATTGAATGAACAAAGTTTATGGTACCAAATACAACAGACGCTCAATATGAAGAAATGACACTTACACCACATGCGTTTTGATTTGGCTACTTATACAATTATGCAACAAAGTCTGGAAGGTGCTGTTTATTGATTCTATTGGTTCATTTGTAGTTCTATATAACTTGGTAGGGTTTATTGACATTTCATGACAGTTGTCAGTTTTGCGTGGTGTTTTTGATTTGGTTTTACATACAAACAATTACTGTAATCGAGTTGAGACCACTTGAAATTAGTTAAAATACTTGTTAATTTTATATATTTTATTATGCATTGTACCTATTTATTATTATTGAATTATTTATGTAGTTAGGTATTTATCACTTTGTCACTATATGTAGTTATGTGAAAGGAACTTACTTGTCAGTAGGAAACTCTAATTTATCTTCAATTAGGTTTAAGACGTGAATTGCACTACATTTGGATAGACGGAACCTAGTCTTAAATGAAACTTCATCATATTCTTCAAACAGATTACGACGTCGCTGAAAAACTCTGGATCGTCTTGTAATCGTTTCCATTTTGTCCAAATACTCAAGAAAGTTGAGATTGTGATCTTCTTTCATAGCGAAATTAAAGGCAGACATTTTCTCGCAATAATTCAACTCCTGACGCGAAACAACCAAACATAACCTTAAAAATCTGTCAAATTATGGTAAACGGCCGTTAACCGGAGTCCGTTTCCTTGATTAACATAATCGCCTGTTTAAAGTCTTTAAACAACGTTTATGCTGTGGTGAACATTAAATTTTAATAAATCGCCTGTTCATATATTTAAACATTGGTTTCAATGTTGGTGAACACGGCCCTAAGTGACTTCGAAACTTGACGGCGCGTTGCCGGAAATGTGGCATCTGATAAACAACCTCTTTTTGGAGAATGGATAAAAGGTAGCAAATTAAAATAAAATAAAAGCTAAAGTGAAAAATGATAAGCCCAAATTTGTTTAATATATTATAGTAGTAAGCTCTTTACTTTTCATTTAGGAAGCTGACAAACTGTTTAACTCCCATTTTGTTGTCTGGGGTTGATAACTGTATCTGGTGACAAAAATAATAAAGTCCTCATCTTCTTTACTAGTACTGGTACACCTGCTGCTGAGGTTAAATTAGTTCGCGTAATATATTTGTGAAAATGTATTTTGAAGCCGTAGTATTTGAAATACTAATTACAAAATCCCTCAGTGATGGGTATTTCAAATACCAATTACAAATATACGTATTTGTATTTCAATTGCAAGTAATTCAAATACTGCCCAGCCCTGAGCATAGCATACTTATGGTTCGTGGTTCTAGAACATGGACAAACATACAAAGATACATAGTTCAGTTTTGTAAATCTATATGTATAAAAATTTCGTGCCACGCTGTTTTTTCGCGATGAACTCCTAAAATGAATGAATTTTTTTAATGAAATTTTGTACACTGTGTGTAGTTTGGTCCAACTAGAGAGATAGGATAGTTTTTATCACAATTTATAGTCACAATATTTTTTTATTACAAATGACAGCCACAGCAACGATGGGAAGGTTTGATATTACATATATAAAATACAAAACAATAAAAATAGACCTATTTGTTCATGACTACTTATTACAATCCATAATTCGCATTCACAATTCAGAAATATAGTCGAATGCATGCACTGCGACACATAAGTCTTGACGACGATCAGTTTTTTTACAGGTATAAAAGAACAGTAAAAAAAATCAAAAGTATTTTACTGACCTATACACCAATATACTTCGTAGTAAAGTACAGTTATGAGACTTATAAGTGACCCGGGTTTGTTAAATTTATGCGGGGGGTTAAATATATAAGGGGCGAACAGGTGCGAGGCCAGGGAATGTATGTGTGCCTTTACTTATTTATTTTTCCAGACAAATAAACTCCTGGAACCTTCAAGAATTATGAATACGTTTCGTTAATATTTCATAAAAATTCAACGAAATTTTACCGTCTGTATTCATAAAAGTTATTTTTCTATCTCGGAAATAATACTTTTTTCTACATCAATAGTAGGAATTTTCTGTATCTTTAACGTCTTTACAAAATTTCATGACGATCGGGTGAGTAGTTAAGGCGTGAATGCGTAACAAACCAACCCACATTCGAATTTATAATATTAATTAGGATTACAAAGGATTGCCCATAAACTACCGGCTAATGTTTGTAGAATGCAAACGTTACCAATGATTTGATCCAACATTTGGCTACTGGTGTTTGGTGCAGACGTATTATTGGCACCGGATGTAGAAAGAGACACTCCTACAGACGGATTGCTGATGAAATTGTTATGCATAATCTACAACAATATTGTGCATGCCATTTTATTAAATGAAAGATGAACCTAAACTTATTTTAATATTTTGAAGGTAAAGGGATTTTTTTTTTGGTTAAACGTTATGCTTGCTTGCTAGTTTGTTGACTTAGTAGAATGATGGTATAATCTACAAAGTGTAAAAGGTTACGGGTTCGAACCCTATAAAATACACTACCGGTTTAAACCACATCTAAGGGAGGTCGCTCACAACGACTTTTTGCAGGGATAGTTACGATGCTATCGCTGGCAGTGCACCTCCGTCCACATGTACGATTCTGTATCGCTCGCTACAATAGCGTTGTCGCCTGTAAACGCAAGTCAGAAAAAAATTGCGCTCATTTGCATCGATGCTGTCGCGCGTTGCAAATGCGATGAACAAACAAAAGCATCGCTGCAGACTTGCGTTATCGAAATGCACTACTGAATCGCTGCTAAAAGACGCCGTGGGCGACCTCCCTGAGACCACGTCCTAAACTTCAATGATGGTAGAGCAATTTATTCATACAATTGACGTGGTATTTGGTGTAGGTAATTACCCCGCGACCGGTGATGGTCGACTTAACACCAGCCTTTAGCTTGGGTGGATTAACTGGTTGTACATCCCACTAATATTAGAAATGTGAAAGTTTGAATGAATGTTTGTTACTCTTTCACGCAAAAACCACTGAACCGATTGCGATGAAACTTGCTATGTAGATAGCTGGAGACCTAGATTAACGCATAGGCTACTTTTTATCCCGATATTCCCACGGGATCGGGACTTACGCGGGTGAAACCGCGGGGCGCTGCTAGTTAGCAATATATAGTCAGTGTCAATTTAGATTTGTGATGTGAGTATGTAAACATTATCTTACGTTACTTGTAAGATATTTTATGTAGCAAAATAATGTACTGAACGTGCGCTATATTTATTGGCCTAGACTGCCTGCGCCTAGATTTATTTTCATTTATTTTCTTCATCTCATGGTTGCCTGTAAGAGATTGCCATCGAGCGATAAGGCCGTTGTATAAACCGCCATTGTTATTCATTTTAGTCTTCAATGTTTCTGGTGTACAATAAAGAGGTATATTATTATTGCTATTAAACTGTTATTGTTAATTCAGATTTGAGATGTGATGAAACTTACCAATTCAGAATTAGGATGTGATTAAACTTACCAATTCAGATTTGAGATGTGACTCACCCTCCCCTAAGGAGCAACTGGACAGATTCGCAGCTAGACAGATTCTCAGTTGCTCCGGAGGGGCGACTCTTGCTGGTGATATTCTCTTGACAACCATAGCTATTACCACACCGGTGTAGTCCGCCGTCCCGTGTAACCATGCACGGCAGCACATCTATTAATGTGTTAAGTGTAAATGCATATTGTTTTTAATAATTTTATTTAACCAGATAATTTAGGCCCCGCCCCTTTTCTAGTTCTGGTTCTGGTTGTCTTCAGTGGGTTTCCCATCCCATACTAAATAAAAACCTTGAAAACTCCCATAGACCGATATATTTGTACATAAAACTAACCGTACCTCGCAGTTTCAGCCGCGTTTATGTTCACTTGTGTGTGTGTTTGAGGCTTCGATCCCCATACGGGACAAAACTATGTGTGAATCACAAATAGTTGTTTCAATGTTTATAAAGTCCCCCGTTACACCGGGAACATCCCTAGTGAGGGAGTTGTCTTCTTAAAAATTAATAAATAAATGAAATTTCCATTTAAAAAAAAATCTGATCTTATTAAGACACTTTTTTTCTAAAATAATACTAGTACCTAACGTGAGTCGCACATTACTAGTATTCTTGTTACTCCTCCAGCTCAATGGTCACAGTCACAGGTCACGGTTACGCTTCGTACCAAAAGTAGGAAAAAAGGGACTACTCAGTTCCGAAATCCTTTAGACATAAAGTCTTACTTCTTTTCTTCTAAAGACTATGGAAAGAGTTATAGACCAGCACATTAGAGCAAAGTACTTAGTAGAAAGACCACTAAGTCCCAACAAACATGCTTACCAAAAGCGAAATCGACGGCAACAGCTTTATTAGATCTGATCGACAAAGTGGAGAAGGCTCTAGAGGATAAGCAAACTGCTCTATATGCTTTTCTCGATATTGAGGGCGCTTTTGACAATACACCCACAGCAACAATCCTCAGAGGAATGACTGCAAAGGGTATTGATGTCACCACCATAAAATGGGTGAAAAGTATGCTCTCAAACAGAATTGCGTCAGTATTATTAAATGAAACATCAGACAAATTCTTTACGACTCGATGTGCTCACAAGGAGGAGTGTTATCCCTACTACTTTGGACCCTCGCTGTTGACCAATTCCTTGCAGAAATGTCTAACCTCGACTATGACACACAGGGTTACGCAGACGACCTGGTGATCATAGTCAGAGGACCATACCACCACACCATTTCCACACTACTACAAGGAGCACCCAACACCATCAACACCTGGTGCAGAGATAACGAATTATCAACCAACGCAGACAAAACGATGGTAGTTCCACTCTAGTAAAGTTAAGTACCTAGGGGTCACACTTGACCAAAAGTTAACCTGGAATTCTCATATAAAACATAGTCCATAAAGCAAAAATGGCAGTATGAATGAGCTGTCGCGTCGCTGGCACCAGATAGGGACTTCAGCCCAATCGTAACATACGGAGATGCCATCTGGTGCAGTAAAGTAAGGCAAACGACTACCTCAAACAAATTAGACAGACGTACGGCTTGTTTAATAGAGATTGGTGCGCTTTTTTCGACGCGTGACGCGACGCGAGGGGACGCTCTAAACGCACTACTAAGCCTGACTCCACTCAGCATCTATATGTAAAAAGAAGCTACCAAAAGCTATGATGTACACAAACGAAACCAAAGTGGCAATCATGAACACTAAGCTCACTAAGAGTCTGTTTTCAAAATAAGATCTCTAAACATACATACATGGCTGAACGGAATCCAACAGAAAAAGGCTGTCACAAGTGGTACACCGGTGGGTCTAAAAAAGGTCTTGATGCAGGTTGTGGAATTTACGGAGAGAGGCCAAAATTCAGGTGGTGCGCAAATCTGGGAACAGAGGCCTCGGCTTTCAAGCCGAGCTCTCCGCATTAAATAGATGCGTGGAGATCAATCTTGAAACAAAAGTAAGAAATCAATGCATCTACATCAACTCAGACAGCCCAGCGGCGCTATTGGCACTATACAATTTTGAGGCTAGCTCAAAGCTAATATAATATTGCAAGGAAAACCTGAACACACTTGGGCAATGAAACAAAATTACATTAAGATGGGTACCAAGTCACTCAGGCAATGAAAATGCCGATGAACTCGCCAGAGCTGGTGCAGACAAACGACAGCATGAACCGGAATCAGAACCAATCTGCGGCATCACCAAACAGCGAGCTTATTCAATCATAAACGCCCAATATACAACAATGGCAATGAAGAGATGGAAGACCACGACTGGTCTAAGACACTCGAAACCCTTAATAAAGGGCTATGATAACAAAGTATCAAAAGAACTTCTAGACCTCAAAAGATACAAAACCTGTGTAGTAACAAGAGTCCTCACCAGAGACTGCAAAATGAACAAACATATGTACAACCTTAAGTTGGGCGAGAACACAATATGCAGATTCTGTCAAGAGGCAGAAAAATCTGCAATGCATATTCCATGCTGCTGTGGCCCACTAATGCAGCACCAAAGTATTAACCTAGGGTTGCACATCATGCAACCGCAGGAAATACAAACAATCACTGCTGATAGGATCCGGAGGCTATCCAAGGCTAAGGCTACAAAAGACTCGAAAAGAAAAGAGCTAAGGCTCGAAAAATGGTCGAGGTAGCACCTAGGCACTTAAAATAATAATAATACCCCTCCAGCTAAGCTTAACGCTTGTGTTAGGAGTGGGTTCACGTTCGGCGCTGCGTCCGCCCTTGGGCGACTCTTGCTCAATTTGGGCGGACCCAGCGTCGCTACGAGACGGCTGTACACGGGGGTTGCCACTTTACGGTGCACTGGTGTGGGCGGGAGCTCTGACCGCTCTGAATAGGGCACGTCTCTGGCGCCCTCAGCCCTTATGGCGGTTAGAGCCATACGCGGATACCGCACCGTGTCGACGGAGGCGGCGTGCCAGTTGGCCGGGACTCCCCCGTGGGATTTGGAGGCGGAAGTGCTCGCCGAAGTATATCGGCGAACGGAACGGCTGAGTTCCGGGCGGGAAGTGGCAGTCGGCCCCCGCCCGAAGAGGTACGCGAATGGCGTGAGGCCGCTCGCCGAGCCACCATGGCTCGTTGGTCGTCCCAGCTGGAGGCTCCACGTGCTGGCTTTCCACACGGCGGCACGCTTTGCAAGGGACCCTTTCCTTCCGACTGACGCAGGTCCTTTCCGGGCACGGCTGCTTCGGGAAGTACCTGCACTCGGTCGCTAGGAGGGAACTAAGTCCCGCCTGTCACCACTGCGACTGCAGTGAGGACTCGGCTCAGCACATGCTGGCGGTTTGCTCCGCCTGGGCGACGCAGCGTCGGGCCCTCACTGCAGTCATCGGAGGGGATCTCTCGCTACCGGCCGGCAGATAGAAATTTTACCGCGGTCGCGACCTTCTGTGAGGACGTCATCTCGCAGAAGGAGGCGGCGGAAAGGGTCCGGGAGAACGATCTCCACTCGGACCTAATTCGTCGCCGGCGAACCGGGCGGCGTAGGCGCGCATACCAGCGCCTCATGCCGCCCTGAGTGTGGCCGCGGGTGGACGGGACGGATTTTTCCGTCCACCCGCTGTAGTGGCCCCTCGCGAGGAGGCGGCGTCCGCGTGTGCCTGGACGTCGCCTAATTGAGAGGATTTCACCCGAAGGTGGTGCCCGCGCTTTTGCGGGCAGGCGCTAGGAGGGTTTCGGATGTCTTAATAAAGCTGTTACCGGATAGGGATCCGAAGAGGGCCTACTTAAGGCGCAGTACGGCACACCGTGTGGTTTTAGTCGGTTCGATTCCGACACACCGCCCCACTGAAAACCCCGATGGGGCGACGGACCGAGGGGGATTCCACATGCTAAAAAAAAAAAAAAGGAGTGGGTTCACGTCGGTACTGCACTAGGTGGTTTTCGAACCCGCAACCACTTGATCGCAAGTCCGACGCCTTAGCCATTACGCTACCGCCGCTTTGTCATTGCGTCCCATGTTATTATATCTCTTCAAGGCAGTTACACACTATACCGATTTAATTTTGTACATCCCGTGATATGTATTAACGTAGATGACTTTTAGAGGTTACTAGCATATGCCCGCGACTTCGCTCGCGTAAAAGTAATTTGTCCATCCCTCGAGTCCACTCAGTCCTTTTTTCTGGATGCACTCTATATTATCTTTCCTGTATCCCTGGTAACGTGTATGCCAAATTTCATGACCAATCATCATGAAATTTTGCACAAAAGGCATGGTAGTGCATAAAATACGTT
The DNA here is from genome assembly GCA_963859945.1 of Euplagia quadripunctaria. Classification (NCBI taxonomy): domain Eukaryota; kingdom Metazoa; phylum Arthropoda; class Insecta; order Lepidoptera; family Erebidae; genus Euplagia; species Euplagia quadripunctaria. Next base: position 17,521,739 of record OY982581.1, read on the forward strand.
AAACCAGACATTGATTTTCGTAATAAAAGAAGATAATATATGTAACTAAATCAAGGCAATATTCAATCCGCTGATGAAAGAGCAGTACACAGCTGCCAATTCATCACAAAGTACTTCAAATAAAGTCCCAGTCAAAATACAAATGATACAACAGTTTTCATAGGGCTATAATTATGTATTTACGAGAATTAACGCGATCACGAAAAGGTATTCCATACCTGTGAATTGCCTGACGTTTCGACCAGGTTGCACTGGCCGTGGTCTTGTTCACCTTGTACCTGTGCACCTTTTCGTGAACGCGTTAATTCCCGTAAATAGATAATTATATCATGGAACGCGAAACTTTAAAAATTTCATAGGGTTGTCAAAAGAAAACAATAGAGTATTTTTCTATTAAATAGGTATATATTAAATTTAATTGCACCTATAACATCGAAATGACGCGGTTTTATTAACCACTAAACATTATTGTCAGAAAATCAGCACGGTTTCATACTTTCTAAATAGGACTATTTCAGCAAATATATACATAGTATAACCAAAACAATAGATAAATTACATCATTTTTACAAAATAATTCCCAAACCGCAAAAAAATTGTTGACAGATAACGACAGACACTGATAATTTTATGATATTTTTACGTTTTTGTATTCGAGATATTTTTGTTTTTATGTCTATCGATATATTTCAACGTATTCACGTTCTAATACAAAGTTAAAAGGAAAAAAGTCTTTGGCTCAGAAGTTTAGAAAGATTTGATCTTGTAGCACCATCTGGACGACGTAGAAGAATAATAAAATAACAAATTAAATATCGTAATTATACATAAACAAATACAAGGACCTTTGGAAAAAACAATATGAAAAACGATATTATAGTTGTAGAAGTAAAAATTCTGACATTACTGTTTTTCGCAAATTGTGACTTTCATACTTGCATGTGACAACAATTGAATTTTTGCATATATTTTATTTTTTTTCATTTTCGATTGATGAAAGTGAAGCCATAACATTTTTTTTGGAAACTGTTATTTTAGTGTAACAGCTATTAACGGGACGGAGTAAAGTGACGTCTCCACACTAGATGATTCATAAAATATTTTTGGTGATGTATAATTTCTCTATAAATATTTGTAGAAGTAATATGTTTTATTTTCTTTTGGTATAGTATACTAAAAATGTTTTATAAAAATATTTATTTTTATATATTATGGATAGTCGTGATCAGAAATTATCTTTTATCTTTTCAGTGTGTAGAAGACATTTTTCTTAAATTCAATATTACATTGTAGGATTCAATATGGTAACTATATGTTTCAAGACCCGTTTCACAATGATTGCCAGCCCTAAATATTTTGCTAAAACTTGATTCAAAAATATTTTTTTATCGCCCTTATTAGGGCTGGATATCAAAGTTGATGTGCATATTATTTTTATAAAAGTAATATAAATCTGTTTTAAGCAGCCTAAAACCCGTGCTTGTAGCTACCATAAAACAAAATTAAGTAGCATATAACATTTATATCAATAAGTATTTTTAACATAAATAACTCCTTGTACTTCCACTCTGGCGACGCCATATTAGATCATGATTTTATCATATAAATCGTAAAACAATTATGTAACTTAAAATAATTATGTAAGAAACATATCTAACGAAAAGAAGTTAAAGGTACTTTAATAGGAATAAAAATTTTAGACTCAACAAAATAATTATGATAACCCAAAGGTTCATTAACCTATTCGCTTAGCGCTAGTCTAAAGTAGAAATTATTTACATATTAAACATAAAAAGAAAAATAGATGTTTTTCTCAACAATTAATAAAATTTATTACACCAAAATAGGCTAATACAACACGTATATTTTGTAATTAGTAAGCTTCCTTTTAGTGGGTATTTATTTAACCTTTTATGTCCTAAGTTCAAGGAGTTACACAAACAATTATATTTTAAGCTAACACATTTTTATGTTCAAAATTATATACAACCAATTTACATTAAAGAAACTAACTTATTCTATATATTACAGTACACTAAAATATATTAACAAAAAGTAAACCAATAGTTATAGATTATTGTCTTCTTCGCAAAAATGTGATCAGTCATTAAATGAGTTTTTTGATGAACGTAAAGTCATGATCTATGATGGAGAAAAATTCTCTTTTTTTTTACCCTTGAGCCTTTCGGTGCTAATCAAGGGTTCGCTCCAAAATAAAAAAATGGCTGTCTGATTATTTAAAAACATGTAAACAAAATCAACTTTTAATGATTTAGTAGACAAGACTGACACACAAAAGCGCGGTCATTTAAGCCGTACTAATATTCTCCACTTTAACAGTACCATTTTGTGCAATAATTTTGTAACGACGTTTAACGATTGTCATATTATGAAAAGTCAGTAACAAATTATGAAATATCATGATTAAATGAACTGCGAAATTATATATACAGCCTTTCTTAAACTTAAACTTTGCTGTCTTCATTTTAGAGTACATTTTCGAGACAACAATGGCAGTAATCGTGTGAGCTCAGCGGGTCCCTGCCTTCGTTTGAGATCACTTCTTTACGGCTAGGACTTGCTATTAACATCAGATGATAGGTATTAATGTATAAGACTATTAAAAACACGTAATTATATACATTTATCATGTTGAAATAATAAATAATAAGTTTAATTAATAAATTGACAGCTCTGTCACTAATGAACTAGTGATGTACATACAAATTTAAAAAAATAATACAAAACTTATTGTTTTAAAAATGGTTTTGGAAGATTAATTTAATTAAATATTTGTTTTGTCACACCAAACAACGATTACGTATTGCGTTGCCCAACAGAAATAAAACTGGTTTAATCGTATGCATCTGTGTTTAGTTACGTGTTCTCAATATTACGTCATGTTGCTTAAAATCTAAACTATTCGTGTATATTTATATAAAGTAAACTGTAAAAATCACATAGTAATTCCGCTAACTAAACTTACTTATGCCGGCGTCACTTTTTTTTTTTGTTAAGTTTAGTTAATGCACAATTATCACACGAGCCCCGAGCGCCGATGTTACTCCATCTGTAAGAAATAAAAGAAACTATTTAATAATATGACACGGATAATTTTTAATAGATTATATTAGTTAAATCAATGTAATACAATAGTATACAATACAATACCAATTATTCAAATAACTATGGAATAGTGGAAATGAAATGGTTAAATTTGTGGTATAGTGACATTATAATCAATTATAGAATATAATAAAACATTTAAGTAAAAGTAAATTATTTATTTATTTAGTAAACACTACATGAGAATTTAAGTAACATATATTTAGGTATAAAAGTTGGTGGTCTTATTACTCAAGGCAGTCTCTGACTCGTCCAGACAATTTTTGCACGGATGAGATTTGTGAAAATGTTGTAAATTTCAGGGGAATCTGTGATGTATTCATTTACGATTAGGAATCTGTATTTTTGAGAGTTTTAGGAGTTATTAGAACACTACAAAGATGTAAACAATTTATTTGATTTGATATTAAAATCTCTAACAGGTAAAGTTTGAGTAAACATGACATTTTATGTTTTGTAAATAATATTTCTCTAACCCAAAAACCAACGATGTTCACGCGATTGACCGACTATTAAATTTTAAAACATTAAAATAAAAAACGGTTTCATGGTCCCACAAGTGTGCCGGCTTGAGAAGCCGTTGCATAACCGCGGAAGCTTGCGACCGACTTTCACAGGTTATGCAACGCCAAAAATCTGTTTACGTAATGCCCTCAAGACCCAATGTCCCACTGAATTACATCACTAGTAATTTTGAAGTTGAATGTTAGTAGAAAGTGGGACGTGCGAAATGTCAACACTAATAAGTGTTCTATTCAGTGACCCGGTTTGATTTGGGCTCATTTTTTTAAATATAATACATATATGTTTGACAACCCTAATGTTTTTAGCATTATGTTCGAAATTTAAAATAGTCTTATGAAGACTATTTTAAATGCCCACCTGCTAGTATACTTTGAGACCTGGAAGTAAATTTAAAAGAATCAGTATTATTGTGAATTCTCCTCTAGTCCCCCTAATTGCCCTGTTTTTTAAATTCTATTCTAAATTTTAAGTCATAACTTTTGAAGTATTAAGTAAACACTGATACGCGTCACTACACTACTGGCAGTAAAACGATCTTCTACCTAAAAACACAGCAGATTCTCTGGTTGAGCCTGACCTCAAAATTCGACTAAATTCAATGGTATTTTTTACCCTCATCTAAAATATTTCTCGAATCATTTTCTGATGTGATATACATAACAGTCGATATAATAACAGTCTCAAATATGTACATTATTTTCACAGAAAATAGTATGACCGACAATTTACACACACTGACGTACATAGTAACCATATAATATCATGTGTTAAGTATGTGCGCATATGTATTTGTTCATATGTGTGTTTGTTTGTAAGCACTTAAACGTGTCTAACCACATGATATGATCACATAAGCGCTTGCTTATGTGACCATATCTATTGGCGCGCTTTGTTTTCTTACTGAATTTGGATGGATCAATATAATTATAGAAGTGGATATAGCAACCAATTGGGTTAAAAGTGTTAAATATCTTATATATACATATTTTTATATAATATGCTTCCGATTAAAAAATATGTGTGTTTAATGTAGAGTTTAATTTACTTAATGCCATTTTGATACAGTTGTAACATAATCGTTGTAGGATAAGATTCAGTGTGATTCATTTGATTTTTATAAGAAATAAAAACATTTTTATTTCGGTAGAATATTAATCGTATTAAGATAATATTAAAAAGACTAAAATAAAAAAAGAACATGGGTTATACAAAAAATATTCTAGCTTTTCATTCCAAGGTACCAGGTATTCATGAAAGCCAGAAAGTCACTCGATCATAAAAAGATTTAAAGCAAGAGTCGTGGCACCATCGAATCCCGCGGGCGAGCCGAGTGCATTACCCGATGCGTTTCGGGTACAGGTCGTTGACCCTCGCTGTGTGATTTTTTTATGATAGCTTGGTAGTGTGACCTCGGAAGTAGATTGTAGAAACTTTTTGTTGTTAGAAGGTTGATGCACTTTGAGTAATGATTTTTTTTTAGATGACTGTTAATAGGCCACGCTTGTTTGTAGTTAGATGTTGAACTTTGATTAATGAGGACGAAACCTTTGGTTTACTTATTTGTAACCTTAGCTTGCTGATCCGCCCTCGTACATTTAGGTTTCTGAGTGCCTAGATATATATTTTTTAGGGTATACCATAAAATAATGGTGTGGACATTTTTATCACGGTGCATAATTTTCCAATTTTCATATAATATTTAAAGATAATATTTTGATTTTTTTAAGATACATTGTACTAAAAAAATACGTTTTTTATGGTATAGGGGGCAAACGAGCAGACGGGTCACCTGATGGTAAATGACTACCGTCGCCCATGGGCACCTGCAACTCAAGAGTCACAGTCAAGGTGGGAGTAGGAGAAGAGGGGGAGGGGGGGTAATAGTGGGAAGAGGGGAGAGGGGAGAAGGGGAAGGGGGGGAATAAGGGAGAGGGAAGGGTTAGGGCCTCCGGTAACCTCACTCACGCAGCGAAATGCAATGCAAGCATTGCTTCGCTGCCGGTTTTCTGTGGGGCCGTGGTATCGAACGGAGTCGAGCCAACCCATAAGTGCCGAAACATGGCTCTCTCACGTAAACGTGATTTTGGGTTTATATAGTCTGGTTTAGGTTTAGGCTTAGGGTTAGTCTAAAACCTCACCATGTATGATCAGATGGGAGGGGGGGGGTCCCAAAAAGATGCTAAAAACATCACGTGATTAATGGACGACCCCTAAACTTTAACACATACAAAGATTTATACATGACTTCGCCTGGTGGTTGAAATTCAATAATAATTTAATTTATCGTTTTCAGTGTGAGTTGAAATGTCGTTGTTAGACTTTTCTTTCCATGACAGGGCAACATATGTTATAGGGGGCCAACGAGCAGACGGGTCACCTGTTAGTAAATGACTACCGCCGCCCATGAGCACCTACAACTCAAGAGTCACAAGCAGTCACAAGTGCATTGCCGGCCTTTAAAGTGAGTGTAGGGGGAGTGGGGAAGTGGGGGAGAGGGGGAGGGAAGGGTTAGGGCCGAAAATGCTGATCATTCGGCCAAGGCCATTCCGGGGACCTCCTTCCTACACAACAGACCTTCCTGTGATGTAGCATCGTGTCTTTTTAATCGATTCAGTCTCGAGATATCAGTCTCGCGCGAAATAGAAATAACCGACTTATCTGTTCTTTACTTTACCCCTCTGAGGTCATGACCCGAAGAATTTATCGAATCGATTTAGGGCCATTGTTACAATTAGACTAGACCGATTGCCGCAATAAAATATAATCCGCTTAAAATTATACGAACTTCATAAATACGGTACAATATTTTTTTAAATACAGCATCTTACGTGTACTGGCTGCTCTTCATTACAAATAAAAAATGTATTATCAAAACCGGTCTAAATACATAATAGTCAACGTCAATAGATTATACAATGAGCGCATGCGCATCATTTTTGGTGTCAACGCATTCAACTAGCACAATGAGGTAAAACTCGCAACTACAAATAGAAAAAAGAGGCTTTGCTCTGAAAAGCGTTTAAGTTACGTATAAAATAATTATTATCCAGTATATTGTTTTAATGTCAAGTTACCAGGGTCGCATAAAGCTATAACAAATATGAAACTAGATGACCGGTGAACTTCGTATCACCTACAATTTATTTAATTCCGAGCATTTTCATATTTATTCACCTTCTCTGGACTTCCACAAATGATTCAAGATCAAAATTAGCCAAATCGGTCCAGCCGTTCTCGAGTTTTAGCGAGACTGAAAAACAGCAATTCATTTTTATAAATATAGATTTAATGTCAAGTTACCAGGGTCGCATAAAGCTATAATATTTATGAAATAATGTGATATCTATTGATTGCAAATAGGCTTGACAGAACATAATTATGTGGGCCGATGTTGCGCCGTCTCACATGGGATGTAGCAGTATTTTGTATTTGATTTTAATTGTATAATAATTAACTAACAATAGTTCTTAAGTCTACAATTTTATTTTTTTTGGCACAAGGGCCGGAGCCGGGTCGCCTGATGGTAAATGACTACCGCCGCCCATTTGCACCTGCAACTCAAGAGTCACAAGTGCGGTGCAGGCCTTTAATGGGGGAGTAGGGGAAGAGGGGGTAGGAGGGCAGGGGGAAAGGTCAGGGCCTCCGGTAACCTCACTCACTCGGCGAAAAGCAATGCAAGTATTACTTCTTGGTATCACTCCGGTCGAGCCGGCCTATACGTGCCGAAGCATGGCCCTCCCACGAAAAGACCTAACTGTTTGTCCGAACTTGATGTTTAAAGTAAGAACCTATGTGTTTTATTTACAAAGGCGTTTTAATACAGGTGTATTTGAAAATAGAACACTTACTTAAATCACTGAAAGGGCATGACTCTAGCATGGAGTTACAATGAGAATTAAAAAAAAAACTATTCGTTTACAAGTTATGACCGTTAGAATTTCCAGGTATTTTTGCCTCCGTTTTTCATAAAAGTAGGTGGGATGTGTAAAGTTAAAGAATTCAAATACACATTGTATATTGCTGAAAGTGTTGATAAATTTAGTATAATCTAGAGTTTAATCTAAATTTAACTAAATCGTCTCACGTTGAAGAGCTCAAACAAAATAGTGCGAACTGCAAATTATCAATGCATGACATACTGGTAATGAGTATCTTACCATAATTTTTTGTAAACTAGCAGCTCCCCGCGGTTTCACCTGCGTAAGTCCCAATCCCGTGAGAATATGGGGATATAAAGTAGCCTATATGTTAATCAGGTCTCCAGCTATCTACATACCAAGTATCATCGCAATCGGTTTAGTAGTTTTGGCGTGAAAGAGTAACAAACATCCATACATACATACACACATCCATACATCCTCACAAACTTTCACGTTTAAAATATTAGTAGGATTAAAATCAATATTTGATAATTCGTGTTTTATGCGCGCCGTACCGTTCGAGCGTTCATCTGACCATTATGAAATTTTGCACCCACATTACCAATATTACAGAAAAGACATTGGGTTCATTAAGAAAAAAAAATAGGCAGTCGTGGGACTGCCGACAGAAGTGAAAACACATTTATTAAAGATTAATTAATAAGGAGCTAACAAAACTCCCTTAGATTACTCCCTAAAACTTTTTTTTTAAATATAAGAACCTCGGACACATTTTCGATCAGGGTGTCCTGACGCGGACATATTTTCGATCAGGGTCACGTGTCCTGACGCGAGTTTAACATTTTTTACCCATCACAAAAAGTGCACAACTCCGCTAAAGAAGTTTTCACTTCAAAAAATAATGTTCCCGAGGGATGGAAAATTACTTTTACGCGAGCGAAGGCCGTAGTTAATAATAAAATCAAATATTTTAAATATTATGCCAGTTTTCCAGTTTTATTAACTTTACTAATGTGATCATTACTAAATGTGTGTGTGACTGCTTAGTTTACAAAATATATCAATACGTTAAGCACTAATTAATTAATTAATAATAATAATTATGGTTATGTTGCAAATTGGCTGCCATTTTTCCTTGAATTCATTATAATGTACTTACTTTTCTTTGTATTATTTCTAATAATAAGTGTATAATAACTTGACCTAAGGAAGTTAAATAATTCAAGATTTTTTATGACCAGAGTCTGCTCATCTATTTTCGTTTTAATGTCGACTTTCTAGGGTCTTATAAAAGTTTAAGAGTTCTGATGACTGTAAACTATCATATTTTACGATATATCTTACAAAAACCCTAGGATTTTTATTATTAAAGAAAGTCACACATGAGTAAAACCGTATATCCTGACTAATAATATAAACGCGGAAGTGTTTGTTTGTTACGCTTTCACGTCTTCACTACTGAACCGATAGTAAGCGGCGGTAGTGTAATGGCTAAGGCTTCGGACTTGCTATCAAGTGGTTGCGGGTTCGAACCCCACCCATACTTACTATACACTTTGATATTTAAAAAAATACTGTTCAGAAGGACAGAAAATAAATATTAGTATCAGCAAGCAATTTTATTGATTTATGTAAAACAAATCGTAAAAAAATATGAATGTCTGATTTCGAATGAACTGACATACATAATATGTATATAGATGTTAGTGAAACGCTCCTGAAAACGAAGACAGATGATAGTACTAATGGTACTAACCTTTGACGATGTGTCAGAAAAAAAATAGATTACGATGAAAATTTTTTTTTAGCATTTTTCACGCTTCGTCATGTTAGTACAGCTAAATGGAACGATAATTTCATAAAAATAAATCAAAAACAGTTGACGCTCGGGTCAAAGGACACGCGGGCGCAGAAGGCAGCGCGTGTTCGGCGCTCGCGCGTCCCTCTCTGTGCCAAATTTTATCCAGATCCGTTCACCCGTTCTAGCGTGATTGAGTAACAAGCATACATCCATTCTAACTTTTGCTTTTATAATAGTAGTAAGATCAAACATAGATTTAGAGTAATACAAATCCGAAAAGATAACAAAAAATACCACTCCATACTGTATTTGACTGACTTTGACTATATTACAAACATTACACCAACATTATACAATAGTGACATTGGCATCGCGTGACGCTTCCTATGTATATCCAGTTCGATGCAAGTGCGATGCACGCTGACGTAACAGAATCCCGAATGTGGGCCAAATTAATAAAAAACATAGCCACGCCCACAATAGTAGCTCACGCACACGAACGCGCAGTGAAAGTGCGTTGAGCGGCGCCTGCGCACCTCAAAGCGAGCCGATTTTCATTTTGAATGCAGCCGCCGCTGAATCGAATGGTTATGACGGGCTTAAAATGTAATTTAAATTAAAATGTAGTCAATGTTTTACAGCAAACAAAACACTACATTGCTCAAAATAATATATACAATTAATGCTTTAGAATTAAAATAAATAATTGGTTTTGACCTTATTATTAAATTGTCAAATAAGACAGTTATTTAGATAACTATTGCCCATTTAAAGAAAACAAGTTGTAAGCGACTTAAAAAAAAAATTATGAATTTAAAAATAATAATTATACACGTATACCGTCAAAATGGTGATACTAGGAGTACAGATGCTGAAAGAGTTGAATAAAACATCTATAATGTTATTGACATTTTAAACGGCATAACTTAACATGCGTTCATTCAGTTGATCATGAATAAACAATTTTCACACGTGTTTACCGAAATAGAACTCTAGTTATATTTGTATGTGATAAGACAATATTTTGGCGTGTCAATGGACTTTAGTAAAACGTAAAAATATCGGATGTGATGCATTGTATAACACTGATAGTAGCAATCTGATATGATTGGCGTTAGGCGCATAAATTAGTTATTATCCGTAAGTCGCCGATTGATCTTTATATAGAACTAGCAACCCGCCCTGGCTTCGCACGGGTAGCAGAGACATCTTCAACAATCATCAACATATTTCAATCAATTTACACAAAATCTTAACAAATTATACACCTAAACCTTCCTCATGAATCACTGTCTATTAGTGAAAACCACATGAAAATCCGTTCAGTAGTTTTTCAGTTTATCGCGTACAGACGGACAGGGGGACTTTGTTTTATAATATTACTAGCAACCCGCCCCGGCTTCGCACGGGTACAAATTATACACCTAAACCTTCCTCATGGATAGTTCTGTCTATTAGTGAAAACCGCATGAAAATCCGTTCAGTAATTTTTCAGTTTTTCGCGAACAGACAGACAGACAGACGCGGCGGGGGACTTTGTTTTATAATATGTAATGTGTATAGAATACGAAAGAACCTCTTACTTCTACTGTTACACTTTATTATTAAGATAGCTCTTGGTCTACACCATAATCAAACAAGTGCAGTGGAATAAACCGCTTAATATTTTAAAATTCGAAAATAGATGTGTGATACAACCTTCTTCAAAGTGCTGAATTCCTGGTATGAACAATTTTTCTACAGAGGAATTCCTGCCATTAGAGAAGAGTAAATTTGTTTATTGGCTCTTCTGTCAACCAAAGACAATAGGAAATATCATTTTCGTAAGTAAAGAAAGAATATGTTATATGCAATTAATCTTTTTCTCATGGAGAAGTAGTAGAAGAGTGCAACTAATTATTTATATCAGGTTGTTTTTGAGAATGTCATATAAGTTGCACAAGGTCTTCGTGTTTATAGTTACAAGTGCCTTGTAAACAAACAACTTGATATTAAAAAAAATATTTCTACAAACTACAATCTTATTGATAAACTGATAAAAATACTGTGAGTAACACTTTTCTCATGGAATGCGGTTGATAACGGAGACAATTGATTGCCAATGCTTAACCGATTGCACAGAAGTTACTTTATATTTAATTATTTCATTTGGAATTAACAATTACCTTCAGCACTGAATTGAACCTAATAAGTCTAAAATAACAGAAAAAGAAAAGATTGACATGGATAGACGGCGACGTTGTGAGCCTATTTATAAAACAGAAGTTAAAAATTAATGAACGACCGAATAGGTAGATATTATTACACTTAGCGAATACGGTATCATGAAAAAAAAAATTAACACAAATAACGCCCTACCAGTGTTATTAAGTCCTAGTACTTGACGTAAACTACACACCACACTTCTGCTTTTCTTTTTTTTCATTTCCTTGAAATCGTATAATTCTTTTACTACTTACTATCTCTTAAACAATACATAACTCCCTTAATTATAAAAATTCATGCGAAATTTATAAGCGGAAGACAACATGCAAAGTTTCAAAATCACTTGCTTTATTGTTTGTCTATCGTCTCCGCTCAAAAGTAAATAGGAAATCAAATAACAGTCTAAATAATATGTCAGAAGTAAAAAAAAAATAACTAAAATAAACCTACGTACAAAATTTATTGTGAAAAAAAATTACGTTATAAATAGATACCTAATGTATTTAAAAAAATATGGAATACGTTAGTAAAAGAATAATTAAAATTGGTTAATTACTTTTTAAGAAAATCGCGGACATACAATCACACATACTACTCGTTTGTTGAAGTCTGTTAAAAACGGTCTTGAATATTTTTTTCAACAACTATAGCCGTTTCAAACCAGGTCGTATGCTTTTGTATCAGCAATTGACAATACTTTAAACACTGAATAAAAATTACTTTTATGACCACGGAACCCAAATATCTATCGGCGATCTATCAGATATAATGTTTGTTTGTTTGTTCATCGTTTTGATAAGAATGTATGTCATTATTATCACTTGCTGCCCTAAATACTGAACGAAATCAGTACGCACTTCAATTTGTAGTTCGTACCTACGAGTGTTTTTATGAACTTGTTGTAGTGCGGTTATAATAGCTTTTGTTTAGAAAAACTGCTGTTTATGGAAAGTTTTAGCGGATGGTTACGTTCAGCTGAGGCTCGGATGAAGATCATAATGAAATTAATAAGGTTTTATGTATCCTGGAGGATCCTCTGACTAAGGCACAAGTTAGCGTAAGAACAGAGAACAAGAATATTCATTGCGCGATGTAGGTTCGGCAGTTTTTGTCGTCGTGAAACTGAATATGTACATAAAAAACACTTACACAGAAAAAAAATTAGGCAGTCATGGGACTGCCGACAGAAGTGAAAACTTAAACGAAACGATGAACTTAAAACGTCACATTAACAGGTTGGTGACATTAATTAATAAAGAGCTGACAGAACTCAATGTTTAGATTAGCGCCCTCTATTGGATGTATATATGTATTATTAGCGTGACGGTCAGGAGCAATCAGCAAAAGTACACAAACGTGGCTAAAGAAGTTTACACTTCAAAAAAAAGTTTGTGCCAGCTCTGACGCACAACTGGAGTTTACAATTCACTGGAGTCTCTCTCTCTCTCTCTCCCTCCCTCCCTCTCCATGTCTCTCTGACGCTGTACATGTAAATATAAGAAACTCGGCTCCGTCGTACGAATTTTCGATGGGGACAGGAGGACACATTTTCGAACAATTTTCGATCAGGGTCTCGGTCCTGACGCAAGTTTAACATTTTTTACCCATCCCAAAAAGTGCACAATGCCGCAAAAGAAGTTTTCACTTCAAAAAAAAATAAAAGGCAATTTTAATATCTTAACATCGAAATCAAGTAAAAGAAAATGTCACTTAAATAAATCACAAGACGAACTCACCCTGTATTTTGACCTAGTTAAAACAAAGCCTTGAGCGAAAGTTGGTAATGTTTTAAACTAATGAAGTGATAATCGGTACCATTTATGAACCAATCCACGTTGTATGTGTGATGTGTGACACACAATGAAAACGAAAGTGAGAACGAAATATTCGCGAGCATATTTACCAGGGACACATATTAAGAAAGAGCCATTAGCAGACGACAAGTACAATAAATTAGGGTAAATGGCTTAAGTAAAATCACTATCTTTTTAATAAACGTCAAAACGGAAGGAAATCCTGTCATGACGTCATGCTTTAGCGTTGTCAAATCATAATGTTGATTTGACGATTATAAATAAACTAAATTTCTATGTCAATTTTCACAGTTTTTTATGATGTTGCATTGCCTAATTTAGAAGAAATAATTTGTTTTAAACATAGGAATGTACTCAACTAATCAAACTACAATAAAAAGTAATGAAAATAGAACATGGGAAAAATATCAAAATACATCGCTAAAATGTCGAGTCTAACTGGCTAGATTTTAGTCCAAGAAATGGATTTAAGAGTGACCAAGGAATTTAAAGAAGAGTCAAATCTTTCCGATTTTACCAACATTGAAATTAGACTTAAACATCCAGTAGTACACTGTGTACTACTGGATGTTTAAATTGTTCGGATAAACGATTGTACATGTGCTAAGCGTAATGTTTGTATACTTTTTGGTACAAAGGTACTTTTACGTATAACTAGTACAAAGCTTAACTAAGAGTAATGCTATATAGTAGGAAAGCAGGTTAAGAGGAGTTGTTCATTTTGAATCGTGCAAAAGAATCACTTAAAAAAACTGTCAGTCGTAGGACTGCACGTCAGAAGTGAAAACATAACTGACACATCTGTCATCTGAGCGTGACGGTCACGCGAGTTCAGTGCATTTTCCCCGTACCAAAAGTGTCCAACGTGCCAGAAGTTTTCACATAGAAAGACAGACATATGTCAATAAAAGGCTGTTTAGAAAAGAGGTAGAATCTTTGCAAGCCTTCACAATATATACATAACTAGCCGCCCGTCCCGGCTTCGCACGGATACAAATTATACACCTAAACCTTCCTCATGAATCACTCTGCCTATTAGTGAAAACCGCATGAAAATCAGACAGACAGACAGACGCGGCGGGGGACTTTGTTTTATAATATGTAGTGAATAGTAGTGATACACCATCTTCACTAAAATAATTCATGCATGATTTTTTTTCAATACATAGAAAGTCTGTGTATTTCAAATAAGTTATGGAAAAGCTGAAAAACTGTGTAAGTACTTTCCTCTTGCTATAGTTTGTTCGTGATTCAAACCAATAAAAAACATATGACCCTTAAATTTTCGGGGTCTTGAAAATTTAAATGTCTAAATTTTGATATACCTATAATTATGAAATATGCGAATAGTATATTATAGCAATTAGTAAAGGAGAACATAACCTGGTCAAAAAGTAAGACAGTGTCACTATACGAGTATGTATACCTGGCCTACGATCGCGTCAATTCTCTCGTACCAATTATTCTAAAAATAAGTTTATATAGGTCGTAATTTAGCTAAGTAAAAGTTCACCTGGCAACGTCAGTCCACGTGATATAAAACACTTAAAGATTAGCTAAGAAAAATTCTAAGGCTTCGGGAGTTTCAAAGTTTCGTTCAACATTTCGAAATGATTTGCGTCGACAGTTGCTAACCAAGCCGTTAAAATGACGGTTGTTACATAAAACCCCTGGGGTTTTGACGTACTTTTTTATTGGAAAAATCTTTTTACTTGGCATTGTTTTTGTGAAAATCTATGTTACTATAAGTTCTTTCCTTGAAGTTTCTTGAAAGTTTGTTCAAACGACATGGCAAACACGTGTAAATGTTTTTGCAATTTCGCAATTTTTAACCTACGTAAAAACGTAGAAAGTTCTCAAGTCAACCCGTATACATTTTTGTTTTTTAAGTGAAAACTTCCTTAAGCACGTTGTGCACTTTTACTATGAGGAAAAAGCACTGAACTCTCACCGTCAGGCTAATAATACATATATAGATCCACTACAGGGCGCTAACCTAAAATGTTTAGGTTAGCGCCCTCTAGTGGAGTTCTGTCAGCTCCTTATTAAATTAATCTTTAAAATATATATAATTAGTTCAATAAAGTACCTTTTGTGTGCGCAATTCATATGGTAAAATAAACAAAAACATAATTGTAATTCAGGTGAAAATTTATAACGCCTATAGTACTCAATAGCGAAAACCTTTATTCAAAATTTCGTCCGAACGTTCGTCAGTTTGATGGATATCACTAGTAGATGTCGTCACTTTCTTCAAAAATGAACACTTCTAATCGGCAACTTACTATTACTTATTAACAATTTTTTAAGTGAAAACTTCTTTAGGCACGTTGGAAACTTTTAGGATTAATTTAAACATGACTATGTTTAATTTGACAAGCCAAATTAATGGTAGATTTTATAATAAATTTCATTTAATTGACATCAATAGGATTGTCAATGATAATGTTTTTTCGACCACAGATAGTTATTACCTGCCGTATTATTTTAAAAGACAGATGACTGTTTCGTTATCATATTATTCTAGAATAACAGCCAAGAACTTGGCTAACCTGACAGCTCCTATAGAGCACCCCTTAGAATGTAAGAACACTGTAGCCAAACATTTGGCTTCACATAGTGCTCCTTCTGAGCTAATTAATAATGTCTTTACTAATATTCATTCAAGCAATAGCTTGGCCGCACATTGTGACATAAAGTCTTTAAATTAATTGCTAAGACAATAGAGCCTATCTCTTGCATATCAAATCATTTACTCAATAATGGTATTGTTAGTAAAAATATAAAAATAAAAAAAAATTGTAGCAATAAAGTAAAAAAGTCAATGACCATAAACATAGTTCATCAAAATATTCAAGGATTATCTAGGAAAGACTTAGAAGTAGAATTATTTTTTGATAAATATAATGTTGATGAGCTCTGTATCACAGAGCATTGGCTACAGGCACACCAGTTAATCCTAGATAATGAATTTTATTCTGCTAGAAGTGTGTATGTAAGAAAGAAGTCAATTCATGGAGGGTCTTTAATTTTTGTTCGTAATAGTATTAAGTGCAAAAACCGGAAAGATTTTGTAAATTTGTCTGTTGAGCGCACTGTAGAGCTTTCTTGTGTAGAACTGGAACACCATATTATAGTTAGTGTGTATCGGCCACCACAGAGTGACTTTAACATATTTGTGTTAGTTATGGAAGAAGTTTTGAAGCGTTTATGTATCAGTAGTAAGGTTTTGGTAGTTTGTGGAGATTTCAATATTAATATATTAGAAAAGTGTCCTATTAGTATAAGATTAGTGAGCCTATTTGAATCATTTGACTTAAATTATTTATTTTCTGAGCCAACAAGAATTACTTCTCACTCGGCAACTTGCTTAGATAACATCTTTTGCAATGGGGAATATTTAAATAGGTCAATTTTAAGTGATTTAACATCTAATCACTGTGGGCAATTTGTTACATTTCCTTGTATAAAAGAAAATAGAATAAACAAAACTATATGCAGGCCCATGACTAGTAACCGATTACTGAATTTTAGTAATAACATTAGTGATAAAGTTTTCAATTTAGATTGGACTCAAAGTGATCCAGATAAGCTTTAACGGCGACTTATTCAATATGATAGAAATCGAATTTAACAGTATATTTAAGTCAGAAACAATAATGCAAAGGCCAAAGACGACATTCTGTGATTGGGCAACAACAGGAATATACAAAAGTAGAGAAAAGCTGTATGATTTATATGCCATGAAACAAAGTAATTTTGACCCAAAATTTCATGAATATGTCAAAAATTACTCAAAGATTTTTAGGAAAACATGTTCTATGGCAAAGTCTTTATACATAAGTAATAAGATTAAGTCTTCAAATAATAAAATAACAGCTACATGGAACATTATTAATAATGAAACTGGACGTAGTAAACCTCGAGATAACAATTTAAAATTAATTATTAATAATAGGTTTATAACAAACAACTTAGACGTAGCTGAATCTTTTAATACCTTTTTCACAAATATACCAGTTAGTACAACTAGTACCTTGAATTCTTGTGTGTCCAGGTCTGAATTGTTGTTAAGGGCCAATGTAAACAAATGTAAGAATTTATTTAAATTTGAATTCATAAACCCAACAGACATTATAAAAACGTTTAAGTCTCTTAACTCTAGGAATTCAGGGGAGCTATGGGGGATTTCGGTTAAATTAATAGAAACTATTATAATTGATATAGCGCCATTTCTAGCTATAACATTCAGTCGATGTGTTGATTCTGGTGTTTTTCCTAACCTGATGAAGTATAGCAAAGTAATACCTTTATTCAAGAAGGGTTGTACAACTGAACCAAGTAACTTTAGGCCAATCTCAATCTTGCCGGCTATAAGTAAAATTTTTGAAAAAGTTATCCTGCAACAACTAGAAAGCCATTTTAATCGAAATAATTTATTGCACAAAGAATAATTTGGCTTTACAAAGGGTCGTTCAACAATTGATGCTGGTGCAACTCTTTTGAGACATATATTTAATGCATGGGAGAATTCGCAAGATGCGATAGGTGTATTTTGCGATCTCTCAAAAGCTTTTGACTGTGTAGAACACAACACGCTTTTTCTTAAACTTAGGCATTATGGTGTTAATGGTATTGCTTTGGAACTAATTGTTTCCTACTTGAAAGATAGAATTCAACATGTAGATGTCAATGGTGCGAGGTATTCTGGATTACCTGTTACTATGGGCGTTCCTCAGGGCTCTATACTGGGTCGTCTACTTTTTCTCATATATATAAACGATTTACCTTATTATTTAAAAGATCGCTGTGATATAGTTCTATTTGCTGATGATACGTCACTTATTTTCAAGGTCGATCGTAAAAAAACAGTTTTTGACGATGTGAATAGGGCACTAAATGATGTATTGTATTGGTTTTCAACTAACAATTTCCTACTGAACTCAAATAAAACAAAGTGTGTGAGATTTACTATGCCAAATGTAAAACAGCTAGGCACTAATCTAACTCTAAATAATGAAATGATAAGTATTGTAGTATCAACAATATTCTTGGGACTTACATTAGACAGTAAACTGCAATGGGGACCCCAGATAGACAGTCTTGCAGGTAGGCTTAGTTCGGCAGCTTACGCAGTATGGAAGGTACGTCAGCTCACTGATACGGACACAGCCAGGCTAGTTTATTTTAGCTACTTTCACAGCGTCATGTCCTATGGTATACTACTTTGGGGCAAGGCGGCTGATGTTGAAACGATTTTTATTCTTCAAAAACGAGCCATCCGCTCAATATACAATTTAGGTGCTAGAGTCTCTCTTCGAGAGTTGTTTAAGGATATAGGTATTTTAACTGTTGCATCACAGTATATATTTGCAAATATTATGTTTGTTAGGCACAACATCAATGACTATAAGAAAAACAGTGATATACACAATATTAATACAAGAAACAAGTCTACACTCGTTGCTACCTATCATCGCTTACATAAGGTACACAACTCGTTCGAAGGTCTTGGTATACGTTTTTATAATAAAATTCCTATAGATGTAATCGACCTTCCTGTAGATAAATTTAAGCGAACTGTAAAAAATCACCTTAATAGGAAAGCCTACTATACGATCAACGATTATCTAAACGACAAACAGTCTTGGGCTTAAGGTGTATTTAGGTATATACACACAAACTTCTTTGTCTTATAATTTAGCTAAATTATTAACAAACCATTGTTAGTTGAAGGTAATGCGTGACGATTATTATGGTAATTTTGACTAGTAGTGATTTTTTATCAGTATCTCGACTATGGTTCGTCATGCTCACTAAAATGTCATTGCTTGCGGTGTCGTCATGGGGCGGGTCGCTTCTTTCCCTCTGATATGGCGAAGGAGACGATGGCTGGTCCATGCGTCATACTCGTGAACGGGTGCTGCTTGGGTCGGCCTAGTCAGCGATGCTTTAGCCTATACTATTATTTTAGTTCCTTCAACTGCAACTCTAGCCTCTTAATCCAGTCACGAATTAGTTTTAACAGTATACTTTGTAACTGATGTGCACCTTGAATGATTTCTATGTTTAATAGGTTCGAACCTTCAACGGTATCACTGAGTGATATTTTTTGTTTGTACGTTAGCTTTTGGAGCATTTCAATAAAATGAAATTCAGGTGGCAACAGATTACATCATGCTTACCTTTTATGTAACACTAATATCATTGTACCTGAAGATCTGACTTTCAAAAAGAGTGGCCATGAGTTTCTTTGCCAGTATTCTTCTCATAAGTCTCTACGTATTTTGGAAACTGGAAGTTATAGATCGACACAAGCAGGCAGTAAATTTTGGTGTTTTCACCTAATTTACCTCGACAATCCAGTACATGCTGTGGCGTCTGTTTGCGTCGATCTATGATTTTTAACAGTAGCTTCAATTTAACGTTCATAAATGTCACTTAGTGTCTTAATTGAATAAATGATTTTGAATTTTGAATTTGGTATGGGTAAAAGCACTGAACTCGCGTGACCGTCACGCTAAGGTGGCAGATGTGTCGGTTATGTTTTCACTTCTGACGTGCAGTCCTACGACTGACAGTTTTGATTATTTATGTATGACCATGCATAACCTTTTACAAGGTAGTCCGATTGCCATAATTCTTTTTTTATTGGATGGGGTATGGTTCGAATTTGGTCTCATTTATATTTCAAATAAAAAATTCAACCCTAAGGGTAGAAAAATAGGAGACGAATGATTGTTCACCAATTGACTTTACCCCTGTGAACGGATTTTGTTGAAACTACACATGACGGAGACCTGTAGTTGATTATGTTAGTCACAAAAAACAAAAAAATTAAAACTTTTTAACAAACAAATTAACCGACGAAAGAAACGAACTGAAAAGTGAAAAATAAACTAGTGAGTCTAACTAAACTCTTACACTAATGTATAAATTATTTTGATACATTTCACCAGTATACAATCTGACTGGCTTATTGGTCTAGTGGTTAGTGACCCTGACTGCTAAGCCAGAGGTCGTGGGTTCTATTCCCACCCAGGACAAATAATTGTGTGATGAGCATGATCATTTGTTCTGTGTCTGGGTGTAATTTATCTATAATATATATGTATTTAGAAATATATAAGTATGTTTATCAGCAATCTGGTTACCATAGTACAGGCTCTGACTAGTTTGGGATCAGACGACCGTGTGTGAGATGTGTGAAGTTATTATTATTAATCAAGGTTAAATAAAGTCGTTATTTATTATCTTTGATTATATACTATGATGGCTATCTTGTATATACATTGTGTCAAAAAAGTATCGGGAGTTGATAATTTAATTCTAATTCCAAGTTCAATTCAAATAATTATTTTTTGTGGTTAAGTTGGCAAAACTGTTTGCTATATTGAGCGCGAAGTTTGAGCAATATCTGTCATTTAGTTTGTTTCAGTACTTGATTTTGTAAGCTCATCTAAAGAGTATTTTGCGATTTTTATAATGGATAAAAACATCGAACAAAGAATGTGTCTCAAATTTTGCATTGCAAATGGAATTTCATGTTCAGAGTCCCTGAAAATGTTACAAAAAGCATTCGGTGAATCGACTTTATCAAAAACTCATGCATATGATTTGTTGGCAGATTTGTCTCGCTGTGGTCGGCCATTAACGTCTTCAACTGAAGTTAACATCGCTAAAGTAAAGGAAATTGTGACTGAAAATCCTCATTCAGCTTTGAGAGAGATAGCCGCTGAACTTTTTGTGTCTCACGAATCGATTCGTACCATTTTAAACGATCACTTGGGCTTGGAACATGTTGCCGCTCGACTAGTCCCGAAAGATCTGAATTTTCTTCAAAAACTCAATAGCGAAAAAGTCGCTGAAGACGTGCTAGAACGAGTCAATTCCGACCCTACATTTGTAAATCGCATTGTTACTGGTGACGAGATATAGATTTACGAGTTTGACATGCAAACTAGTCAATAAGCTTCGGAATGGCGACTTCCAAAAAAGTCAACTTTTGATCGACTTTGTCCTGGTTTTTTCGGTATCGGTTCAGTTGGAATGGGTGTGAGGTCATGTTGACTGTTTTCTTTGACTATCTAGGTGTTGTACACTCGGAATTCTTGCCAGAAGGTCAGACTGTAAATAAAGATTATTATTTGAGCGTTATGCGGCGTTTAAAAGAGCAAATTCGATGAAAAAGGCAAAATTTGTGGAAAGAAAATTCTTGGATATTACACCACGACAACGCGCCATTGCACTAGGCTATCACCGTGAACGAATTTTTGACCAAAACTCAATAAATACCATCGAACAACCACCATATTCACCGGACATGACTCCGGTTGACTTTTTTCTCTCTCCAAAACTTAAACTCGAAGTGGTAATTTGAATTACCGCTTCGAGGTACCCGTTTTCAGTCGATAGAATCTTCAAAGAGAATTTACGGCGAGAACTGAAGTCGATTCCGGAAAATGCATTTAAAAAATGTTTTGATAACTGGATTATTCGTTGGCGTAAGTGTTTTATTTGTGAAGGGGCCTACTTTGAAGGCGATACAATAAATTTGGAAGAATAGTTAACATTTTGTGTTTTATTGACCTTTTCCCGGTACTGTATTGACAGAGTAGTATTATACACTTACTAAAATTGTAAAGTTAAAATGTTTGTGTGTTTGAACGCGGTTATCTTAGAAATTACTAAACGGTTCACTGAAGGTTATAAGAAGGAATTACGTTTTTCGATTTTTTTTATCTGGCAGAGTTAAACCTTCGTCAGTAGGTAAATGGAAACCTATTTTTAATCATAATATGTCATTGAACAAAATAAGTACAGTATATTATCAGTTCCTGTGCTTATCAAATAGTCAAACGACAATTACAACCAGAGTATTATTAGTTCTGAATCATTTAGTTAGTCGATTAGTTAGTTTGGAATTTGTTGAAATTGTTATAGACGATGGTAGGACAGAGGCCTACTAGAGGATAGGTTAAGGAATATTCACACAGTCAGAAAAAAGATGGGTGGTCGATTACAAAAATGGTTAAATCTGATTTAATGAAATTTTTTGTCGCTTGCTAAGAAGTAACAGTATTTATTGTTTACAAATTATTTTGATACAAGTTTAGTCAGCTACAGGAGTAAATAAACCTAATATGCTTTCAGACTACTGTAACTCATAAACCTTTGATCAAACAGTTTTTTTTATGGTATAGGGGGCAAACGAGCAGACGGGTCACCTGGTGGTAAATGACTGCCGCACCTGCAACTCAAGAAGCAATGCATTAATTGCTTTACTGCCGGTTTTCTGTGAGGCCGTGGTATTACTTCGGTCGAGCCGGCCCATACGTGCCGAAACATGGCTCTCCCACGATTAAACATATACATTATATTATTATACATGTACGTGTATGTACAAAACCATTATAATTTTGTAACTCAGTTTTTATTAACTTTTATCAAAAATTCGCGAAAAGAAATGCATAGGTTTAGTTAAGTATTTAAAACTATTGATAATAATGTAATTAAATAACTGAAATGGAACCCGAACCAGTATTAACTTAGTTACTTCGCTTTTTTGGTTTTTCGTCAGTCCTTTTGTATGTTTGCACATTCAAAGCATTTGTTCCTTTTCTTTTGACAACCTCCTACTCTTTACCAGGCGAGCAGAGGACAAAAGATACACACAAACGTACGCGTCACAGATTTCCCCGGACACTGCCGAAAACTTTCGAACCGCGCCGCTCCTGTGCCACCGGCGTTATGCAATAACTGAACCACGACCGACTCTTTGTATATAAAGTATTAGTAAAATGTAATTTTAAGAAAATTAAAATAATACTTATTAAGATTCGTTGTTAATACTTATTTGTGAATATATCACGAAGGCTTAAAATCATCATTTGTTTTAGTAATGTTTTAGTAACTCAATTGATGTGCAATTATCTTAATGTTTGTTAAGCGTAACTGCTTAGTTAAGATATTTTTTTTCATTTCCCATTTAGTTTCATTACTATGTAATTTCCATAAAAGTTGTAATGTTTCACAATAGAAGTTACTGAATTCACACAGTTGAAACTTGTGTGAAGCCATTATTTGATGATAATACATATAGCCAGATAACGGATTCATTATCCACAATAATTAAAGAGGTTATATAGTTTTTTATCGTTTCATATCACGTAAAACAATCAAAACAAATAAAATCCACACATTCACTAGCATGACATAAGTCGTCCGTCGATCGTTTGACACACATTCTGTAGTATTGCGCAAACAGCGCGCGGCGGCGTCTGGCACCGAGTGCCGGCCCTGCGCGTTCTGCTTAGCAAGTTTTGTAAGTAATCGGATGTCTAGTAAATTCTACAATTTAAAGTATTATTTTAGCGATTGTCAGATTACAAATAAAATAAGTATTTGTAGTTCTTGTACTTGATAGCTGACATTGACAAGATTTCATAAAATTAAAAACTGAAAATAAAATCAAACTGGAGTGTATACCAAATTATACAATAAAGATAAATGAGACATTAAAACATTTTATTACCGTTGTAATAAACTTTGAACATTATGAATTTATACTGCATAATATCATCCAAAACCACAAAAGGCATATTAACGAAAAAAAGTGAAAGTTGGATCGGGGCTGACACACACACGTATGGAAACGCCTACTCACGCACGTATACGCACAAGCTGTTAATCTCTTACTTCAGGGATCGCAAACCGTTTTAAATAAATTAAATATCAATCCAAAACCAGTAGTTTGTACCAGCTCTTGAGAAGAGACAAAATCATAGGTTTTGGCTTGTTGTTTGAACGGACTGCATTGCATTGCCAACTGCCAAGGAAATTACGTGGTTTGTCGCTCACATGGTTTCTCTCACAAAAATGGGAACTTGGGGACAAATGGGGACTTTACAAACATAGAAATAACGGTCACAAAGAACACCCAGACTCAGGTGGGAATCGAACCCACGACCTATAAGCATAGCGGTCAGGGTCACTAACCACTAGACCAACAGGCCAGTCAATGAGGTAATAAATCAATTTAAATAACAAAAAACACAGTTTTATTATATTTTATTTTCTTTTGCGATCGGATCCCCCTTTGAAGGGATTAGAAACATTTTGAAACATTGTAATCCGGTCGGATACCTAAGTTATTTAAAAACATAACTTTGGTACAATCAGCAACAGTGTGTTTGTGGGTTTTAATTTTAAGTTTAAGTGTCCACTGTATACTGTGACATATTTATATTATATTTACTCTACCTTAATAAAAAAAAATTATTGGTAATTTCAAGATGTACTGAACCGATTCAAAATAATACGCTTACATTTATTCTATTAAATATTAACATAACTGTGATCTTCCTTAAGAAAAAATATAATTACCAGACTTTCTTTTAAGAATATGAGGGTACACATATATACTCGGAAAGTAATATCGGGCCACTCGACACTTATACATACATATATGTTTATATACCAGGATATCATCAAGATCAGTAGTAATTAAATGCTTAATGATACCTAAATGCAAGTTTACTCGATATTAATGGGTAAATTTCGTAAAGTAAAATACTTGAATGCTATGATTTACTCCTAATCTTCTATTATAAATGTTCACGAGCCCTGTCATACTTGAATCATCGAGTGTAGGCAGTGTATTTATTTAAGTAGACAACGATATGTAAATGCGACTACATTTGAATGTATATAGTTAATGAACGTAAGATTATGTGAGAAATCGATTACAAATCAAACATAATTCGACTAAAGCTGTGTAATCTATTTTTGTATTGGAACCAAAATAGCTTACATTTAATAATGTAGTTGTGTTACAATGTTGTGAAGTATATTTTAATATTTATTTAAATTAGTGTCAGATAAAAAGTGACGAGTGATATTTACAAATAAATGTTTTTTTTTACTTGGTACTAATAAATATACAACAAAATAATTACTTGAATGGTAAAAGCGGAACCTATAATAAATTAAAGTTAACTGTCGCTGAAGTAAAATAAATAATTATTTTGAACGCCTTCGCGTCTCTTAGTCATAGATGGCAGCTCGCTTCAAGTGCGATTTCAATCCGACCTACCGCAACATTTTGAAATTATTAGCTTTATCGTCAAGACCACAGACTTAAAATATAAGAAAAAAAAATTGTCAAATCTAAGACTGGACTGTGTAGACCAGTATTTATGCCCAAAGTGGGAGAAATCTCAATCATCCTGAGAAACTGTTTGCCCAGCTGTGGGACCAATTTATATACCTATAAAGGTACATATAATAATTAATTGCAACGGCAAAGAAACTACAACAAATTTAATTTATCTGGATTACTTGACATATTGATATGGATTGCTTGTCATATGTTTTGTTTAGGGTACTAGGACACTATAAACGAAAGAGAGTTCGGTTAGAAAGTTTGTACGCACTTAGAGATCCACGGCTAACCGGATAAAAGTATTTTATTTGTATGCGAAGATATTTGAGTTACAAATTTTATCACCAAGCAACGATAACATTACTTAAGCATTTTTGTTGACATACTTTTTGTCTTCAGAATAATATGTAAACTAAACTAAAATACTTCATGTGTGTCCCGTAAACACATGTTTATAGTAAATATATTTTTAAATATATATTTATATACGAGTACTTTAGAATTTGTATTCTCAAAAATCACCGCCGTATTATTTGCTTGATCTGATATTAATAAAAAAAATGCTCTTCACGCGTGTACTTAACTCACTCCACTCCACTCCAGATTATTTTTCATGATGGGGAAAATGTGAGTCTAGAATTCTAGGAATGGTCTCTGCACATTTATGTGTGGATTTCCCTTAAATGACATCTAACAAAAATTACAGTTTCACCAAAAAAAGTAGTGAACCTTGCATACTATTGTTCTATAAACGTGCTAACATAAAATAGTTAAAATCAACAAGTCAAACCAACGGAAACCAATAAGTAGGGCACGAGCGGCGAAAATTTTAACTTTGACAGTTCAAAAAGTGACTTAAGTTAACGTCGCTAAGGTACCATTTGGAACGGCTGTTGAGCAGCGGTGAAAACGAAAGTTACCGTCAGACAACGTTTTGCACAAACGAATTTGAATACTAAATATTTTGATCTGGCCTTTAAGAGAGCTCCTTTACAAAGAGGCCTTTTAGCACCACCATTTTTATTTTGCAAATGTTTTGGTACTTTTTAATAGAAAATTTAAGTGTCATAACGTTTATGTTCCAAACTTTATTTTAAAACCAAAGATTTTTTTTTAAAACTATCTGTTTACAAGTTATGACGGTTTGAATTTTCAGGTATTTTTACTTCGGTTCCTCATCAAAGAAGGTGGAACGTGTAAATTTAAAGATTGTAAATCGTACGCATTTTTTTTTATTTTGGTTATTGCCAAAATATATAAAAACTAACTTAAAAAAATTTCGAAGTTAGTTTTTACTCATTTTCTTAATAACGGAATGAAAAAAAACATATTAAAAAATGCTTGCCATTTAAAATCTTTAACTTTACACATTCGACCTACTTTAAGCTAAGCTCAATACTTAAGACTTATAAAGTTTATTTATTTTTTGCTTTTTAGTTCTTCTCGGTTGAATTTTTTGTTGAAAAGATTTTTATTCTGTACCGCGGTCAAATTAAAAACGTTCTACTGACATTAGTAACAGTTTAAACGAATTAAAATTAAGGTATGTAACCCAATAGACGCCTCTAGTACTAACACATTGTCAACAATTGTTTGACGTCATCGCAAGTGGGTCAATAGACAAATTCCCAACATAAGCATTTCTAGCTAAGTTTCTGATACAAATTGTGAATTAGTGTGCACTTTATAATGGACCTAAATGAAAAAAAAATTTTTTTTTGGTTATTTATTCTTATATACAGCACTAGCAGTTCCCGCGGGGCTTCGCACGCGTATACAATATATTTTGCGCGGAACCCTAATTCTTTTTCGAAATAAAAGTAGCCTAAGTTACTCCTTATAACACCACCTATCTGCCAGTGAAAGTCCAGTCGAAATAGGTCGTTCCGGAGATTAGCTGGAACAAACAGACAGCTGGACAAAAATTTTAAAAACTGATTTTTATATATATATATGAACTTAAAAAAAAAACTATTATTTTGACATTACAAACAGACACTTCAATTCTATTTATTTGTATTGATGATAATGAAGAAGTATGTTGGTCTTGTGTAACTTAATATTTAAAAATATTCTGTGACATTATTACACAGCGCCTTCTATACGTAACCAAAACTGGTTCTATGGGTTCTAGTACACAGATAAACATACATCGATATTTTGTAAATACATACATCACATATATATGTACATAGAAACACCCACACGACTGCAAATAGACATGTTCATGCAAACAAATATTGACACTGAACGGGAATCGAACCCGTGACCTCCGAAGTGGCAGGCGAATGCACTACCGAAGCGCCCATATCTTTAATCACCGACTGTTTATAAGAGGAAAAGGTGTACGTATCAAGTTTGGGACGGGAAACATATTATGTTATTTATGACATATTTAACTTTTTTGTACATGCTCTTAACCAATTTTACAAAAGGAGGAGGATTTTATTTTTTTTTGTGTATACATTACGCGATATGTGAACAAATCGATATGCGATATGTGCAAATTGTGAACAATTATTTTTTAAATAAATTATTCTTTATTAGTTGAATAGCTATCTAGTACATTTATGTAGACTTATTTATGTATTACATTTTTTTAAATTCCTTTATCTTACGACTATTAAATATACACCTGCCACACACAGTTCTTCATCACCCAAAGGTTGACTGGAAGAAAATGCCTACGGCACTAAGTCTGCCTTTTGCAAATGTATTTGCAGGAAGGTGTTAATAAACAAATAAATAGCTTATATCTCAATTAAAAAATATATTAATAAGTTGGAAATGCCATTTTTGAAAAGAATTACTAATATCTATCCCAAAATCGCCTCATAAATAAAATAGTTCAGGATTTGTTAGCATACCTGAGAAAAATCGAATTTGCTCTAATAACCAGGAATTAAATTACGGGTGATATTTGGCGGGGGGTAAGACCCCCCGTACTCCACGGTGTGGTCGCCTGCTGTCAGGCGGCCAAGGTCTGCAAGTGTTCCAGGAGGCTTCCTTCTTAGGGTATACCCGGGTCCCCTGCAATAGACCAACTTGTGACGGAACACCGTGCGGTTTTAGTCGGTTCGATTCTGACATATCACTTCACGTTCATACCACGTTAGCTTCAGTGAGGGTTTCCACACGATAATAAAAGGAATTTCCCTTATTTTCACCAGCTGCTTCAAAAGTAGTTCAAGTAATTAATTAATGTTCTCTAACGCGCGTGAATCAGGAAGTTTTAAGACCATGAATTGCATCTGTATTATTTGAATCACTGATGGCTAAATCAATAAAAGAGTTATTGATACAGAACTAGCTGCGCCCCGCGGTTTCATCCACGTAAGTCCCGATCCCGTGGGAATATCGGGATAAAAAGTATGTATGTATTAAACCTGGTCTTCATCTATCTACATACCAAGTTTCATCGCAATCGGTTCAGTAGTTTTTGCGTGAAAGAGTAACAAACATCCATACATCCTCACAAACTTTCACGTTTAAAATCTTAGTAGGATTATTATATTACTATAGATACTCTAGGACTTATTAACAGCGATACCTAGACCCAAACTAAGCATTGCTTAAACTGTGTACTAGCCTATGCGTTAATCCAAGTCTCCAGCTACCTACATTACAAGTTTTATCGCAATCGGTTCAGTAGTTTTTGCGTGAAAGAGTAACAAACATCCATACATCCTTCCATCCATCCAAACTTCCACATTTATAATATTAGTGGGATATAGTAGGATGTGTTGATTGCAAATGATAATGCTCCCGGCATTATCATTTGATGTCGGCCACTGATGACAATAAATATAAGCTATACAGGATTATTGGCACACAGGCCTGGGAATTTTGTCTTTTTTTCTGTGTACTGTGTACTGACTTAGTATATTTTGGTGAGCCCATTACCCTACAATATAACAAGTAACTTGTAAAAAAAACATGTTGAAAACGAGCGAGTGTCCTTCTAGTTTCTTGCCTGTTCTTCTCCATTGGATCTACGTATTGGAACAATTATCTGCACAATATCTCATAATCTCATCTCATAATTTTATGGTCTAAGAGGGAAATGCTTATTTCTATATATTATTTTATTCATTTTCCTTATTTTTTATCGAAATTGTATTGTATTGTGCTGTAATTAAGTTAAGAAATCCTGACTTCATAGGGCTTCTAGGCCGTCCATAAAATAGTTTTAGAATCTGATTCTGAGGGCATAGTTAATATTATTATTTTTTTATGGTATAGGAGGCAAACGAGCAGACGGGTCACCTGATGGTAAATGACTACCGCCGCCGATAGGCACCTGTAACTCAAGAATCAATTATTTGAACAGTTTAACGGAATTAATAAAATACAAAAAAAAAATCTGCATAATTATTAATATGATGTACGTTATCGAAATACGATGCGAGTTAAATGAGTGTTAGCAATGGATAATATTATAGTGGTTGCAGATTATGATGACATATATTTTTCAGCTACCGAATATTATCTTTCCGTGTAGGCCATTGCCAATTTGTAGATTATCAATTTTGCAAACACACTTATCATTTATATAATACCTATGAGCATTTATCTTTGTAGGGTTAAGGCCAAATTCAGGAAGTGTTATTGCACTGCCTTTTTTGTAAATTATATAATAATTGTATTATTATTACGTAAATTTTGCGTTGGAGAGTTGGATGGTGTATTCGGATTACATAGAATCTTAGACCACAATTAGTGTCTTTCGAGATAAATACAAGAGCGTAAAAAAGATCAGAAAGAAGTTCCAAGTCCCATGGCTTCAGTGAAAGGAAAAAAACTTAACAGATACAAAGAATTAGTTTTCTTTAAAAACTGAAGAAAATTGCTTCTAGTAGTACTAGGCTATCATAACAGTTAGGGGTTAAAACTGTATTATAAAACTACAAAACAGCTGTGTCATCAACGCATACACTCAGGTGTTTATAAATTCAAATGCGAATTTTGTTTTCTTAATCTTTATTAGTTCGAGGACCATATAAAAAAGTTACAATAAAGTAATGCTACATTTTTTATCTAAATCGTTCTCATCATGTCGTGTAAAATGGATACAAGGCTGCAGCACCCGAAGGCGTAGGCAAAAAAAGCTAGATAGTAATTAATAAAAGTATAATCTGATTTTCATCATTAGATGATATATATTGGCGAATGGCGATGCCTTGATGAATTACCACGATGGTAACCTAATAAAATAAAATAAATACGTTCAGAACAGAGTAGAAATAGCCTTCCATTACATATTCATTTTGACATGCGATTACATTATATCGGAATCTAATAAAATACACTAGCCTAGTATTATGGTTGCTGCGAAAGTGATAGTAAATTCATTTGCTTCGCAAAGCACGTTCCGACCACGCTGGATCTGGCTTTTATTTAGAAAGGAATCTTCGTACTTAAGAATAAGGGTTACATATAGGTATCGAAATTCCCCGGGCGGGAAGCGGCAGTCGGCCCCCGCCCGAAGAGGTACGCGAATGGCGTGAGGCCGCTCGCCGAGCCACCATGGCTCGTTGGTCGTCCCGGCTGGAGGCTCCACGTGCTGGCTTTGCCGCCGTGGAGGCGCTCCAGCCGGTCATCGACGAGTGGGCAGGGCGGCAGCAAGGGACCCTTTCTTTCAGACTGACGCAGGTTCTTTCCGGGCACGACTGCTTCGGGAAGTACCTGCACTCGGTCGCTAGGAGGGAATTGAGTCCCGCCTGTCACCACTGCGACTGCAGTGAGGACTCGGCTCAGCCCACGCTGGCGGACCCCAGTTGGGCAGCGCAGCATCGGGCCCTCGCTGCAGTTATCGGAGAGGATCTGTCGCTACTGGCTGTCATACGCTCCATGGCTGGTAGCGACAGGAATTTTACCGCGGTCGCGACCTTCTGGGAGGAAGCCATCTCGCAGAAGGAGGCGGCGGAAAGGCTTCTATTTAAGGCGCAGTACGGCACACCGTGTGGTTTTAGTCGGTTCGATTCAGACACACCGCCCAACCGAAAACTCCGGTGGGGTGACGGCCCGAGTGGGTTTCAAAAAAAAAAGGTATCAAAATTCTACAGATCCCATAATTTAAAAAATAATCAACTTAGGACATTTGGCATTTTTAATGTGACGGCCTAGATTGTAAATGTGTGTACAAAGTACCTAATTACCTAAAAACGATGAAAAAAAATATTATTAATTGTAAATAACCTTAGGGGTCGTTCATTTATCATATGAGGCTCGAAAGGGGAGGAGGGGGGGAGGTTCGGAAAAAATCACGAAATATCACAAGGGGAGGAGTAAGATATCACGTGTATTTATTTTTTCGTTGAACGCGCGATTTCTAAACCGAAAAGCGACTTGCCGTTAACAGGCACCGATTTCTGAGTCTTAATTTTCCAGCATTAGTTATATCTGTATTTAAAGATAATATTCTGAAAATTTTAAGATAATTTTAGGTAGGGGGGGGGGGTTAGTCTAAAACCTCACCACGTATCACCAGGGGGGAGGGTTCAAACGTTGCTAAAAATCATCACGTGATTAATGGACGACCCCCGACCGACGACATAAGAAATGGAGAGTAGTGCTGGTATACTTGGATAAAAACTGACGATGTTTGCAAATAATTTAAAAAAGGGAATTCAATAAAACCGAGCCTTCGTATTAATGTTTTCTTGCCACTTTGAAGTGATCTGTAAAGTACAACTAATAAATACACCATGGGGTCTAACGTTAGCGAAATACAACATGACTTTCACTATGATTCAAAGTAAACGTGACCGTATTACGAATATCAACGTAATAATATAAGTTTTGAAAAACATTACGAGCTAAACACGTGAATGGAAATCTTACTTTAGTTTAGTTTACTCTTGTACTTTCATAACATCCTGGTAGCTTAGTTTATAAATACAAAGACGAACCTAACATAATAACCATGCGTTATTATTTCTTTTATTTTTTATTGTAGTTCTAAATTTAAATCATAATCGTTTATCACCATTTCTACAAATTGAAAATGTGAAACCAAGAAAAAAACATTTTGACCTATTTCTTCTTTGATCACGTTTCAACCTTCATCTGCCTACCCTTGTCTCAATTATATTTAGGGGGCGACGCCATATGTTTTATTCTTTAATTCTACTCTATCATTCGTCATTTCTCTGCTTACTGTCTTTCTAGCCATATCTCTTTTCCCACAGTCCATCCATCTTTTCTATGATCGTCTTTTACTTTTGTACCCGTCAACTTCCATACAAAAAACTCTCTTTACCACATTTTTACCACCTTTCAACCATTATGCAACTAAAATTACCTAAAAACTATGTTCAATCTAAGTTAATGTTTGACCGATATAAATTCTAAATCGATTCCTATCACGATAGTTAAGTGAATACAGAGAAAAAGTTAACGTGTGCAAGAGTTGATTGCCTATCCATCGTTAGATGTTACGACATAGTAAGTACATAACATATTACAAACTGTGCAATAGGTCACCAGAATTTAGTCAATAGAGATTTTGGCCCATTTTCACAATAACATTTAAAAGCAATAACTTTCGCATTCCATAGTAATATAATGATTTTGACGGGAATTAACGCCATCACGTATTTAATAGGCCTTGCCTGAGATTTGCCATTCCCGTCGACATAATTATAATATTATTAATGTCACTGTCAGATTATTTCTATTGCATTTTTATTTATGAATTTATCACTGCCACCAGAACTGTAGGATAAAGAGTTTGTGTACATAAGCAATTCTTCTTTAGGGAATAGTCATTCGTGGTGGTCAAATCTATTTGATCAAGAAAGTTTGGCAACTAGGAAGTAGGTACCCTTCATATATGTATGTAATTTCTGATATTGAAAATAAAGTCATCAGACATTTAAATATTTAAATTTACTTCGAGTTTGAATTTTAATATTGAAATATCTGAAAATTTAATAAATGCTCTAAAATTTGATCATGATTGACTTGACGGTGAAACAACTTATAACTAAATACTTCTCGTTTTTTGGCCTACACATTAATAACAGTGTTTGCCATGATGATTTGATCTAATTATAGGAATTTCAATGTGGGTAGTATTTGAAAAATAGACCAAAGCAAGAAGTATTAAAGGTATTATATAACTTTCAAATACCTTCATTATATTGCGTTACAATGTTAACTACGTAAGGTTTTTATTTATTAGCTAGCTACCAGTTCTTCATTTACGTATTACAACAGAAAATTGAACCACTCTGTGTACTAAACAAATATTGGACTTATAATAATAGTTTCGTTAATTTCATGAAAGAATTATTGACATAATTAATTGTTATAAGATTAAAAAATTACTCAATGTATTCAATTATTTTTTTATAGTGCATTTAAGAATTAAATTATTATTAATGAATATTGAGTGTTGAGTAATTATGACAAATAACATTTTTATTACATCCTACTAATATTATAAACGTGAAAGTTTGTAAGGATGTATTGATGTTTGTTACTCTTTCACGCAAAAACTACTAAACCGATTGCAATGAACGTTGGTATGTAGATAGCTGCACACCTGGATTAACACATAGGTTACTTTTATCCCGATGTTCCCACGGCATCGGGACTAACGTGGGTGTAACCGCGGGGCGCAGTTAGTGAAATATAATGTTCTGAATAAGTCCAAAGGCGGTCGTTTTACAACGAAAGAAACACTTAACCGACAAATCCGACACTGCACCACTATTACAATAAACAAATTGTGTAACAGTCTCATAAAATAATATAAAACATTTTTCTCTTTACACGATGTGATTTACGACTTTCCATGCACCAAAGAAAATGATCACACACACTGAAACATTTTTATAGCATTCAAGCGTAAAATGCAGCGGGACTCGGGATACGCGCAGATTTAGATGAATAAACTTACCTATAGTCAGAGAGTGTGGTCAGGCGCTTGCGGCGCTCCTAGCTGCAACATCGATCGGCACAACTCCGTGATTTCTGGGTGGTTCAAATTTATCAGATGCACGTACATTTGCTTATGCAAGCTCAACTCTCCAGACACAGCCTCCAACCTCTTTAGTAACACCTCTTTCTCCCTCAGAAGAGTTTTCACCTTCTCCTCAACCTCTCTAGAACGCACTTTTGCTTTTTCACGGGATTTTCTCACAGCTATATTATTACGTTCCCTTCGCCTTCTATACTCATCGGTACCTTTGTCTATGGACTTCCCTGAAGATCGTCTCGATGGAGTCTGCTTGTGTTTTAATAACGGCGGGAGAAGAGGTGCTCCTAGAGGAGGTAGCGGTGTGAATCCGCCTCCGTAAGGACCACTAACTCCCACGGTTGGCTGAGGGTTGTATTGACCTGTATATTGTGCACATGCTACCGCTCGTCGGTAGTCGTGGGGCTCGGGAGGCTCTTCCTTTATAGGAGGTGCCTGCTCGTGCGCTTGATTGGACTGGACCGGAGCGTAGGATGCACCCGAGTGTACCGGCTGCGGCATGTAGGCCAACGTCGTCCGGTTATACCTCGGCTGGGGAGACTTTCCACCAGGAAGGATTTCCTGGAAGAGAGCCATGCCCTCCTCACTTCTGAATTGGTCCTCGATGAGGTGTTGTAAATCCAAACTAATTTCCTGTCCATTGAGCTCATCTAGGTCAGGGGGCGGGAAAGGCGTTCGTTTATCCTCTACTGCTTTTTTAAGATCGGGTTGGGGTGGTGGCGGCGGAGCTGCCGCCGCGTCGTACATCTGTGGGGATTCCATACCGCCGCCCGGGCCAATCACGGGCCCAGCGGCGCCGGTAGCCCGTGCCTCCACTTCAAAGCACTGAGAAGCCGTCACTAAAGCACAACATGCACCGCGAGTAAATCCTGTGTGTGTGTGTGTGTCGCGTCTGGTCACGTGTCGGGGCGGAGCGGGCGTTGGCGCGCGTGCGGGCGCTACGGTGGTCGAGCGCGAACTGTCGCGCCGCGCCGCCCGCGCTCAACACGCAAGGTTGGCCGGAAGGAAGCGCTGAAGTTGCCGCTGAAAGTTCGCCGGTAAAAGTTCGCGCAGAAGCGTAGCTACGAATACGCATTTTTAGGTTTTCCTTGTATACAAATTGCTAATAGATTTTTTTATGTAGGTTTAGAAGTTGGATAAATAAATAAATTTATTGTTGTATTAATTTAAATAATATAATCTAAAATATTACGACTTTTTTGACTGAGCAAGTCATAAAGCAATAAAGTAAGTAATTATTGTTGTTTTTTATCACTTATAGGATGTGAATTAAATGAAAGTAATAAAAAAGTATTTTATTGTCGTTTCCTTTAAAAATTCAAAGCGACTAGATAAATTAACGTCCACTTTAATAAACTATTTTACTTATTTTATTAGATTATACCTACTACATATAAAACTGGGGAAGATTATTAAACGAATCTGAATAAAATAAAATTTCAATTTTATTAGTACAGCTTACATCGATAGCCCTGTTGGGCTAGTGGTTAGTGACCGTGACTGCTGAGCCAGAGGACTTCATCATCAGACTTTATCTATCAAGACTTGCTTGGACGTCGTGTGTTTATGGTGAGTGTTCCTCGAGTTAATACAATTTTTGCTAGACGCTTCGGGCTATGTATAGAACACTATATCTACAATGAAGTAGCCACTATTGTGACATAAAAAAATGCTCCCTAAGTGAGGCAAAGGTAACTGTAAAAAACTGGCTTACTTCCTTAAGTTACGACTCCACAGAAAACATTTTACTATTTTAGTGCATTTAGTTTAAAATCAATCTATCGTTTACTCGTAATGTAATATTCTCTATAAATGCATATTTATTTCGTATTAAGCTACTGTAAGTTATTTCTTATTGTCAGTCTTATGTAGTAAATATATTGTAATTAAACGTTATAGGCACCCACAGGACAAGCTTGCCTAGTGTGGGGCCATAGCACAAAGCGTGTTGTTTTCTGTATAATCTTCTGGCAATAAATGATTTTATTATTTATTTATTATTATATTATTATATCTGGTAATCTTTAATCGGACATAAAATGCCGGTTTTCTCGTATATTATTCTTCTTCTCTTATGTCCCGTTCCTATAATCAAGAAACGATTCGTTTTGCTTATGGACGGTAAAATTTCTTTGAATTTTCAACGAAAATTTTACCGCCCGAAACGAATGGTTCCTTAAATATAGGAACGAGGCATTAATCGACTTGACAACTTTTTTTTTGTATTTTTGAGTTCACAGGGACGGGCCACACACGCCTTGAATTTGGCCAGTTGATTTTCCTGTCCTTGTGGCCCCTCCAATCACAGAACAGACATACGGGTACCCGACCCCAGCCTCTTCGAGCTACAGTCTCAGTCCCGTTTTCGCATCTGAGACTTGCGGTATCCCTTACCCAAGACTCCTCGCCCTATCTGTTTTCCTGACCCCAATTTACCTTCTTACTTTGTCCCTTCTGAAAATGGCTACATTCGCAAGGAGGGTTGGCGTCAGGCAGGCGGCTGGCCATAAAATAAACGAACCAAAACTCTTTACAATGATAAAAAAAATATTTATTTAAAAAAATAATAATAGCCGGACACATATATAAAGTTAGAATTTATGTTAAACAACAGTTAAATAATATTCAGTTAAATATCATACAATACAATACTCTTTATTGTACACCATGTGGAATGTTTTAAACATTTACGAAGACAACAAAAAAATATTCGTACGAACGACGGTCTTATCGCTAGTTGCGATTTCTTACAAACAACATTTAGAGGTAGAGATGCAATGAACTTGTCTATAGGGCAGTTAACAGGTGTACGAGTTTAGCTAAGTAGATATACTAACGATTCATAAATTTCAATAATTTAAAGAATAGTATAATAATTTCAATATAAATTATAATGGACAAATATTATCGATACATTGCGCATACCCCCAATAAAATGTGGAAAAGGGCAAGTAGATGATGAAGACCGGAACAGGCATCAGCTATCGTTCGTAGGCGACGCATCGGTCGATTTTTTTTTAATATCCCAACAAAGTTTTCCAAAGGACCCACGTCTCGGTCGGTTCAGCAAGTGTGCCTAGTAAATTTTTATTTTTATTATGAAAAACAAACTATTTACATTTACAAAGAAAAAATTAACAACCCTACATCATAGTTATGTTTATATGAATAATAATAATATCGTGGGAAATATTTGTTACACATCGCTACCTAGGCCCAAACTAAGTAGCGCTATGGTAGCACTAAGTAGTACAGAGATAAACATGGTTGCTAGTTAGCTAAACTCGTACACCTGTTAACTGCCCTATAGACAAGTTCATGTCATCTGTCTATCTAAAGGTTGTCTGTAAGAAATCGCAACTAGCGACAAGACCGTCGTTTGTTTGTTGTCTTTGTAAATGTTTTAAACTTGGTGTACAATAAAGAGTATTGAATTGTATTGTATGAAAAAATTAGTCTCTAAAACAAACTATAGTCTCTAGGAAAAACTAAGTGTGTACATACACACGTGTGATTTGACTACAAATACATATTTGTAGTCAAATCACCTACATCTCTAAACATATAACTATCACAAACCAATTAATTAATTAACGCAACAAAAACGTGTTTCTACAAAGTCACACGAGATTTCGTCACGTTTACTTATTGGAGCTAGTAATGCAGCTATCGGCACGATCGCACTATCAATTGAACACCACCGACGCAATTGTTGTAATCGGAAATACATCGATACAAAATCGTTATCATCGAAATACGTGAGTAATCGATACCTTAGAGATTTTGGAACACGATTTGAAAACATTAGTAATTTTTTTTAACTTGAATAGTTCAATTTTCTTTAACATGGCTGTAGTAGCTGAAGCCTTAAGCATTCGATGTAACACCAGAAGTGGCAGGTTTGATTCTCGTTCAGGGCTAATATTTGTATGCATGAATGTCTGCATTGGTCTAGGTGTTGCCATGTATAAAATTTATTTATGTACTAAAAGAAGAAGACACGTGTGTTCTTTGTATTCTAAGGTACACAGTTTAAGCATTGCTTAGTTTTGATCTAGACATCGCTGTTAATAAGTCCTAGAGTATCTATAGTAATATAATAATCCTACTTAGATTATAAACGTGAAAGTTTGTGAGGATGAATGGATGTTTGGATGTTTGTTACTCTTTCACGGAAAAACTACTGAATCGATTACGATGAATCTTGGTATGTAGATAGCTGGAGGCCTGGATTAACACATAGGCTACTTTTTATCCCGATATTCCCACGGCATCGTGACTTACGTGGGTGAAACCGCGGGGCGCAGCTAGTCTATTCTGTAAAAATATAACAAAGCTGAAGATTATTGAACCCCCAACCCAAAAAGAGGGGCATTATAAGTTTGACGTGTCTGTGTGTCTGTCTGTAGCATCATAGATCCCAAACGAATGGACTGATTTAAGTGCATTTTGTTTAAAAGGTGACTTGATCGAGAGTGTTTTTAAATACAACTCAAGAAAATCTGTTCAGCCGTTCGAAGATCATCAGCTCTTTTCTAATCGTTGAAGGGATTTTCGAGTCGGTAGTATTTTAAATTTACGATTATATAACTATAAATTTACAATTTAAAATACCCCCGACAGACGCGTTTACTGTACACAGATATGTGTGTCTGTGTACAGTGTACCCCACAACCACTTGAAACTTAAAACACCCCTCATTTTGCGTCGTGCGTTAAAAATAATACAATTTCCCATACAGTTACCGTTTGCAGTTATTTTAAATAAAGCACAAGGACTTATCTTTAAGCATGTGGGTATATGTACATATAAGGGAATAGTGTGCTAATCGTAAGCTGGCTTATCTTAAACAGTTTGCGACGAAAAACAATATAATATTTTAATACCACAAAAAATGCTACCAAAAATATTATACATATTACTAGTGGACCCGACAGACGTTGTTCTGCCTGAACTTAAAAAATATTATTCCTGTAACCCTATCGCAGCGCCATCTACCGGGTCCAATAGTAAATCTAAACCATTCTCAAATCCACCTGAAGACACACAAAAAGTTTCATTAAAATCTGTCCAGCCGTTTAGGAGGAATTCAGGAACATACACACGCACAGAAGAAATATATATATAAAACGGTAGACACCTAGCGGGGATAACTGATCGATTGGCAGTTCATCAGTTCTCGACCGGCGAGGGTTGAAGATTAATTTAAATTAAAAAATATATATAATAGTGAAATAAGTAAATTGTAATTATAAACTATAATTATCTAAAAATAAAAAATAAAAATTGGGGTGGACTACCCTTAACATTTAGGGGGATGAAAAATAGATGTCCGATTCTCAGACCTACCCAATATGCACACAAAATTTCATGAGAATCGGTCAAGCCGTTTCGGAGGAGTTTAACTACAAACACCGCGACACGATAATTTAATATTTTAGATTATAAATTAGCAATCAGGGCACAGCTAGTTATTAATATATCACCCACGTTTATGGTCACTGCTTCACTTTTAACGCGTTGCGTGTTTCGTGAACATACGTTATATGTGCATCGATTGCAAGTGCACCACGTGTCACGTGTACATAGAGTGTACAAATTAACTTTGTGACGATTTATGAAGGTATTTCTAACTGAAATATTTTTTTTATATAATGGTGGTATCAAGTATACCATTTACGCATTTTAACATTTTTTTTTGTATTGTACTTGAAATAAATATAAAATGTATAAAATTTTTGCGTCGTCAGTTAAAATTTTGTGTAGTTTGAAAAGTATTTTAAAGCCGGAAACGGTTAGTGTTTTTACTTTATTCTTATATATAATTACTGATAAATATATGAAAAATAATTGTAAAACTACATAATTATGTACAACTAGCTGTGCCCGCGGCTTCGCCCGCGTGGAAATCAGTTTGTGACTATAAGTTTTATTGCAGGAAAATACTGCCTATGAGGCGGTAAACCTGCCCTTCCGACCTTAAAAGTGGGCATGAAGTTTCCTCCTTTAATTTCTTAACTTATTTTATTCACGTACGAACATTTTTCAAAAAATGTGCTGAAGATGAACGAATGTCCGTCAAAAGATTTTGTATTGGTAGTATGTGGTAGTTCCTAACTATTGGGAACAGTTCACACCGCTCGGTTCATCCATCCATTTTTGTATGGCGCTTAAGGAAAATCTTACTCATTCCTCCAAATTTACAGTAGTTTGGATCGTTTGGATAGTAACTGAAAGCCGACCTATTACTGTGAGCTAAAATTCTACTGCGCGCTCTAAGATGTCATCACTTGTTTTCTATCTCTTTGTACCGCTGTGAACGGGCAGCCGGTGCTGGATTCTCAACATCCTAAAATTTTGTGCAGTGGAACATTGTGAAATGCTCGATTCCTCACGCGTATTTGCGAGGTCCTAATATTTTGTGCAGGGAGGCGTTGCGGACGGTCAATGCTCGATCACCTCACGCGAACCTGTGACGTTCTAACATTTTGTGCACTTATTCGCTGCGAACGTTCGACGCTAGACTCTCCTCCTCCCTTTCAATCGAATGTTTAATTTTTCTTACGAAATAGCACTATTTTGCTCCGCAATCGTCAACCAAATAAGTTGTTGTAAGTGACAAAGTTTATCTACATAAGATAATCTTGATGATAAATAACTTTTTGAAGTGACAACTTCTTTAAGCACTTTTGGGTTGTGGAAAAAGCACTGAACTCGCTTGTCCGTCACGCTCAGATACATATTTACAAATATATGTATATAACACGTCATTGTGGTATTGCGGGATGGGGAAAAAAGTATTGGACTCGCATGACCGTCCCGCTCAGATACACATATACTGATGTGTGTTTATAACACACGTCTCGTGTTCTCTAGACGTAGACGTAGGTTCAGTGTAATAAAATAATAAGGCACGTTTTAAAAACTGTAGATACCTAATTTGGATGGCTATATATTTATTGTGCAATAAAGTAAATTAATTTGATAATGTGGAGAATGTTAAAAATGATATAAGTACAAAACAGTACAGTCTCAGAAAAAAATACTAATAATAAACTAATATTTAGTCTTGGAATAAATTCTTGTAACATTGAACTCTGCCTGTCTGATCATAAAGAGCATAATCGCAATTTATAATTAAAATATATCGATATGACAAAATTTTAGTAAGAAGGCTTAAACTATTAAAATTGAGTTACGTTGAAGCATATATGTATATTTTATTATAATATAGTAGGTA
This sequence comes from Euplagia quadripunctaria, assembly GCA_963859945.1. Classification (NCBI taxonomy): domain Eukaryota; kingdom Metazoa; phylum Arthropoda; class Insecta; order Lepidoptera; family Erebidae; genus Euplagia; species Euplagia quadripunctaria. The sequence continues at coordinate 17,563,477 of OY982581.1, forward strand.
TGAAAAGTTATTTTGTTTGTCTATTGAATGAACACTTTCGGATGTGAATGAATTTGGTTCTGGCTGGCACTCGCCGGCCGCTACCGCGGCACGCTCGCTCGGCTCGTGCGTTCTGGTCGCAGTTCTAACCTAACCTAAACCTGGCATATAATAATATGTACGCTCTGTGGAATGAAATTTGGCGGTGGATATATATATTATTGGAAGGAAGTTAGAAATAAATTTTGGAAATTCCATTGTTACTTTTGATAATTTTGTGTGCAAGTCTAGTCAAGTCTAGTCAAGTATTTTTGTTATACAATATATATTTTTGTTTTAAAAATAGTATATCTGATGGGTCAGCTAGATGATAAAGGTAATCTTATTTTAACTAACTTTAAATATTTTTTGGTTGAATATATTCAGATACTCAAAAAGATTATTTGCTGAGTAGCCATTTTTCTGGTATACAGTAAATTAATTTGTGGAGAAACTTTGTTAGCTTAAATTGAAAATAGAAGCGCTGTTAAAAAATTCGAATGTTTTATAAAATTTTATGTAATTGAGTAGGTACTTAACCTACTCAATTACATAAAAATTTATAAAATTGATTTATATTTATACATTTATTTGTACCTATTATATAGATAATAATCATTCTTTTTGTGAAAATTTTATTACTTTATTAATACGTTGATAAAAATAACTTTTAATAAAAAATACTTTCTAAATATTTCTTATAAACCCAAAAATAATGTTGAAGTTTTTTGGCAGGGGCAAAAGCAGGGTTCGCATCACGGTTATGCTAATGTGACACGTCGTTTTAAGTTTTCCCTTTTTTCGGCAGTCCCATGACTGCTTTTTTTTGTAAAGTTTAGTATGCTATGCCTAATAATCACGATTGAAAATCACGTTTTAATGTTTACATTATTTTCGATAGAAAATGCGTTATTGTGTCCTATTTATAAGAGATACGTATGTGGTACCGCGGACTTTTTTTTAGACCTACTAAACACAAACACTTTTGTAATACATAGTTTTGATGTATGACTGACCATTTAGTCAGCGCACGCGGATAAAGCAGCTAGGAAGTGCTTTATCTTCTGGCTTGCATCACGAATACCATTATTTCAGGCTGAAAACTTATAATAACTGGTATAAAATATAGCCTATGTAACTCGCTGATAATGTAGCTTTCTATAAGTGAAAGAATTTTTAAAATCGGTTCAGCAGTTTCGGAGCCTATCCATTATATCACAAACAAACAAACAGAACATCAAATCATTCCTCTTTATAATATTTGTGTAGATATTGCACTAGAAATATTTACTTAAAAGTATGGTTACTGTCTATATGTTTATATTATACACAGATGGCGCAATGGTTTAGGTGGTCGCCTCGCCATTACGCCACGCTGAATGTTGTGGGTTCAAATCCCACACGGGACAAAAAAAATGTGTAATCCACTTATAGGTGTCCCCAGTCTGGGGTGTCCGTTGGTGACTCTTTTCCAAAAAAAAAAAGAATGAGTGCAATCGGACTACGCATTAATGAAATACAACGAAGTACACATTTTGACTTTCATCCCACTTCTCAAGGAAACCGTCCTAAATTTCAGGATAAAAAGTATTCTATGTCCGACCCCTGAAGTATGAACTCAAATCATGCCAAGTTTCATTTGAATCCGTTCCAAATGATACAGACAGACAGACAAAAATGAAAAAAAAAATAGTTTTGGCTTCAGTATCGATTATAGTGTCCCCCAAAAATTTTTTCAAAATATCTTCAATGTACAGAATTGGACTTGTTACATTTTTATCATAAGTATAGATTACAAATAACAAGCAAAAAAAGTGATATACTTTCAAAAACAAAAAAAAACTTCTTCAAGCGCGAATATTTTTACTGTTTTATATTGGAAAATAAAATCAAAAGTATCTAAAATATATGAAAGTTTTGTGATAATCTATATATAAATATATTTTCATAAGTAGTTAAATGTGTGTACGCTTATACAAATCGTAATTTTGTTTCCAATATCATGTTCTTCAAATTTCAGCGGTCGAGGTGCCGGCGGCGGGACGCCATTATGTGACGTCACATAAGTACAGTCATTTACAGTTTACTTTTCAAATTACTATGCAATATTGCACGCAATAGCGTCTTATTATATTTTTTAATTTATATGACTATTAGTATAATACTAATAATTATGTTAAATAATACATTAAACATGGTTTAATGTTTGGAAACAAAGGAAATAATTTTTTCGGAATATTATGTTGATTATGTTATAATATATATCTATACTAATATTATAAAGCTGAAGAGTTTGTTTGTTTGGTTGAACGCGCTAATCTCAGGAATTACTGGTTCTAATTGAAAAATAATTTTAATGTTGGATAGCCCATTAATCGAGGATCGCTATATATCATCACGCTACGACCAATAAGAGCGGAATATCAATGAAAAATATTGCAAAAACGGGGAAAATTTACAATCGCAGACGAAGTTGTGCGGGACAGCTAGTATAATAAATAGATTTTACAAAACTAAACTTTGGGGCTAGTTCAATGCAATGGCGAGCTTTATATTTAAAATCTCAACATAGGTGCTACTTGCATGACATTAAGTGCCACTTGCAGTGCCACTACACAAGGATCATTAAAATGAAATAAAAATGCCTTATTTTTTTATACCGCGTCGGTGGCAAACAAGCATACGGCCCACCTGATGGTAAGCAGTTATCATAATCAATGTATTTGTTTATAAAAATTATACATATCAAATATAATTTTCATTTAGATAATGTGATAAAAACAACTTTTAACAATATTTATAGTAATTTATCATCAATACATATGATTACTTGTCCTGATTGACTGATTAATTAATGCAGAGTCTAAACCGTTACAAGTCACAAACTTGAAATTTTGGCCCTTGATGTTACTTTGATTGCACTTTTATGTTGTAAGTATCCACTAAGAAAGTATTTTTAAAATTTTTACCCCTAAGGCGGCAAAAAAAGAATGAACGGTTGTTTGGAAATCCGACCGTTTCATGTTTTTTGTTGTCTGGTGTCTCGTATTTCAAACTCGTCTGTTAACTTTTCAGGTCGTCAGTCCACCCGGGAGGCGTCCTACCTTCCATTTACATATGCCTGTTTTCCGCTCTATGCCCAGGAGTTACCCTGCAATAGGCTGATTGATTGAAATAACTTATTGATAAAAATAGGAATACATTAGGAAACATGTGATTGTGGCTTGCATATAATTCGCAAGTAAAACAGACGGCGCCATCTATATTTTATATTTTAAAATAAAAAATACTTCCGACTAACTGTGTTAGATTAATTACCCCTAAATAGTATAGTAATAATAGTTTTTATGTATAAGTTGTTATTTGGCTACGAATTTAGTAGCTTCCTTTCAATATAAAATAAGCGGGTAAGTTTAACATGTATACCGTATTGTTTATTTCATTATTATCATTTATTTTACTTGAGTTACCTATCAGCAGAGTGTTTATTTAATAAAAAATCCAAAAATGTGATCTCGGCGTAAAAATACTGGCAAGTCGTTAAACTTAGATATTTGGCCTTCGTACCACTGAAATTTGATACCAACACAAATATGGTCGTATTTAGCGGGTGGATTGCCATGTAATAACGTATCCTACTTTCTTTTTGAAAACTATACTTTATACAGTACATAAAACAATACACTTAAATATACATCTAAACATAATATACGATTACGAAATGAACATTAATTAATCAAATAATTGGCGTCAGATGTGACAGAAAATATCTATTAAAAATATATATTAATGAAATTGAAAATTGTATGTTGTTTGATTTTGTTTGAAGAGCCCACATTTTATTTCTTCTTTACTCCCTGTTCCCGCCTCTTCAGCTTTCATTGAACGTTTTGATAATTAATCTGAAGTGGCAAAAAAAGAGAAACAGATTGTCCATAATTTTGATAAAAAACGAATTGTGATTGCAAACCAGTTATGAAATCTATTAATACATCAAAATATTAACATGACGTGCTAGAAGTTACTTCAATCAAAAATATTCTTTAATGTAAACGTACAGGGCAAATAAATAAAAAAAAAAATAAAGCGACGAAATTGATTGTATAAAAATTAACTAATAAATACCTAATGCATTATATACTAACACATTTTTTGGTTTTTATTTGTCTAATGCTTTTAAAACAAATCGCAGACATACAAACATAAATACATACAAATCGAAAAGATACCCTCCTTTTCTGAAGTCAGTTAAAAAAAAGACGGACATACAACCATACACACATAGATACAGATTGAATACAGAACCACCAAATCGGTTAAAAAGTACTTTATTTTCTCCAAAACCTTTGTAGTGGGACGAGGATTTGGTAGTGTGGACATTAGGTACTTGAAACTACCACAAAGTCTGTCATACCAATCGATGTCTTATAAAAAAATGCGATAATGTTCCTTATGATTAGAAGAGAAGGGTTCAATGTACCTACATATGCAAGTATTTCTTCCAACACATGAAATTAACATGTGACAGTTTGAATTCGTTATGTTTGCAGAGAAAAAAACTTCGAAGTGTTTTGAATCCTGAATTTTAAATCAGCGCTCGAATGATACACTAATTTTCTTACGTACTTAGTACTTATAACTCGTTGAATCACACTCGAATCATACGGCAGGTATTTAAGGTTAACGTCAGCGTAAGCGCTTGGACATGCATTTCACTGATTAGACAATATATGTATAAATACATATATAGTTGTATAGGTGGGTAAGAACAAACAAAAATTAACATAAAACCATACGCTGAATTTTCAGGTGGCACAAACATAAATTTGAACATTTGAAAAATATTTAGATAGATCGTGTGCTTATTTGTTACAACAACAAGTCTTTTTATCGTTACCTTTTATGTAAAAGTTTGAAAGTTAAGTAGTGATCGTTGTGTATGTGTTTACATGTAATCTAAGAAGTTATGGTGGTATTAGAGTGAATGTGATATTAGTTTGGTTTTTATAAGTGAAAATGTTAGAGATGTTAGCTGAAAAAAGTTAATAATAAAATATATTGGACTGTTTCGCCAACTGGTATGTAATTATAATTGTTATAGATATATTATTCTAGTAGCCCATGTAACTGGGATTAAAATGAGATATGGTGTATTTCGCTAACATAATGCAATATTACGTAATCATTGTTTTTTTGAAGTGTTATGCCGTTAAAAGTCGTTAGCGCGAATTTCAAATCGTTTAACTTATTTTATTTTAAAAGGTTAAGGGTCGTAGCGTGATGTTACAAAGCCTATAAACTTCCTCAATTAATACTCTATTCAATACAAAAAGAATTATTCAAATCCGGCTTATAGTTAAAGAGGTAAGGGCGTTTAAACAAACAAATAAAACTATTTACCTTAATTACTATATATAGCTATATTACAAACTGTAGTACACGTAATCCAACTACTTCGTATAATTAAATTCAAACTTTATGTAACGTAACGTGAAAAACTTTCATCCCCATCACCTGGATAATCCGTGATCTGGTGATCCGTCTGCTCATTTGCCCCCTATAATACAAAAAAAAAGAAAGAAAAAAGAAATGTTGATTTTTGTAAATTAGGTCAGTAAAATTTCCAATAATCTCAAAATAATTCTTCTATCTAACTAAAATACATGCGCGTAACTCGAGTTTGTATTTACAACTGTTTTAGCACTTCGGCTCCACACTGACAACGACGTGGCATTTGATATTTAAACGCAATATTTCCGTTTTAGGCACACACAGCTATTATTTAAGACAGCAACTAAGGACATATAAATTGTGGCGAACATAACTTTATTGTTCATTTTAAAGAAGTATTCGCAAATGTAGCCATTAAAATAACAAATAAGAATTTACTGAATTCTGTTATTACATCTTACATTTTATGTTATGCGTCTCCTGTACAACCCGTCACTCTTCTATGCCTCTCGTTGCGGCATTGAATGGTTAGATGCTATCAATTCCTGTAAACCTGTATAAACGCATCTTAAGGATGCGTTTTTACATTTACGCTACCTGGAAATTGAACCAAATACCTACTTCAGAATCGTATAAGCAAACTTATGTAATTTAGCAACGAGTCATTTTACCTAATATATGAACACAACAGCAATTTTTTCTCATTCCAATCCTTGGTTTCTTTTAATCTTTAACTTTACACATTCCACCTACTTTTATGAAACACAAAATAACTCGAAATTCCAACGGTCATAACTTGTAAACGAATAATTTTTAATAAAAAATTCTTATTGTAACTGCATGCTAGAGTCATGCTCTTTCAGTGATTTAAGTAAGTGTTCTATTTTCAAATACACATTAATATGGTTTAATGTTTTTTTTAATTTTGTCTTAAGTGATCCTTTACTAATTTTTACTTTTTCATTTAATAAATCTATTTTATTAAACACTTTAGGTACCAAATCTTTAGATGTCCTCTTACCATAAAAATTGGTTAACTGTGGTTAAACCAGTTTGTTATCTCTTTGCGGCAGAATGTAATGGCTGCAATTCTCGCTCCCCCGATCATGGGCAAGCAGTGAACACCGAGGTGGTTTTTAGTCGGTAAGAGTCCGACAGACCCCTTCGGCCCCCCAAGGGCGGAGGACATCCCTGAGGATCTTCCACATCGTTATAAAAAAGGTTGTTCTCTCTAACCCTACGTGTGTTGTTCTTGTTTTTATCATTAACTTTATATTCATCATTATAATAATATTCCAGACCTACCAAATAATCTACTTTTTTATCTATATGTATAATTTTACAAACTGGAAATAACTTATCATACTCTTTGTTGCACTTATCTTTAACATGTTTACTAACTAGAAACTTTATCAGTCTTTATTCCGTTCAGTCAATCATCCATCTAGTCCTTATTTCATTGACTGATATAACTTGGACTGTCATTGTAAAGACTTCCCATACCATGGCAGGTCAATAGATGTACTGGATACGTGTAGCTTGATATAGCCGATATCACAGAGAGAGAGAGAGAGAGAGAGAGAGAATCACCTCACCATGGCTATAGTCAATCTTCACTTCACCAATAGGTGAAGTGATATGTCGGAATCGAACCGACTAAAACCACACGCTGTTCCATCACTAGTGAGTCTATCGCAAGGGACTCGGTATACCCTAGGAAGCAAGTCCCCCAGATGCGTCAAACAGCCTAAAGAACGTAAGAAATAATAAATTTAATAATATTATAAAACATTTCATTGTATTTATTTTGTATAAGTTTGTATATAAATATTTTTTTTAAGTATACTAGTAACGTGGGTCACATATTACTGGTTTCTTATTTCTTGTTGACCCCTCCAGCTAAGCTAAATGATTGTGTTAGGAGTGGGTTGACGTCGGTAGTGCACTGGGTGGGGTTCGATCCCGCAACCACTTGATCGCAAGTCCGACACCTTAGCCATTATGCGAAAATAACTCTGTCCGTCTGTCTGTCAGTTACGTTATCACGCCTTTTTCGCTGAACTTATGTTAATAAATTTTGGTTCGGAAATAGAGAGGACCTTGAAGAAGGCTAGTTTTAAAACTTGAAGCTAACTTTGGAAATTCGAAGGTGGTGAAACAGGGGATGAAAATGTTTATGAGATAGACATAGGTGAAGTCACGGGCACAAGCTACCTATAATAAAAAACCAAGGGAATGCAAGGTTTTTAACTCCTATGTACGTTGAGGCCTACCAGGGAAATAGAATCGTCAGAAGGTTTAGACATTGACATAATTTTCTACTCATTTTCAAAGAAACCCGATATCCAAAGCTTACGATTGTATTCATATTACATTCTACCATTAATGTTACCTAATGTTTCCTAGGCTAGTGAATACTAAAGGCCTAGTAACAGTCCCCCCTCCCCCTTGTCAGTAGAGGGGGTGCGGTGAGCGGCCCGACTGCACTCTGTGACGCAATTTTGTGCCTGCGCTATTTAGTGCGAACGTTGTAGATTGGCATCATATGCACTGAATTGTTGGGTTTTATAACATGTTTTAAAACGATGAAATTGAAACATTTGCTTTAAAATATTTAATCTCACATTTCCATATCGTCTATTTGCAAAACTGCATGTTTTTGCTAAACATGCAGTTTTGTCGGTGCTCTCTCTATTCTGAATTCTGTCTGTTTCTAGCGTTTGTTAGGATTTCGCAAATAATATATTTTGTTAGTTTAACTTTCTCATTTTTAAAATTTTATTTATTTTTGTTTACCCTAGATTTGCAACAACGGCCAATCTACGCCGTTCTCACGTCTCACTGAATGGATAAGTAGGCGAGCGACAGCGCAGAAAGTGGTTACAGTGACGCAACCGCGCCGGTAACCCAGTCACCGTGCCGTACCCTTTGATGTATATAATCAAAGGCCGTATCAGACGAAGCCGATGGTGGTCTCCGTCACGTCACCACTCAATCAAAGGTATTAAGATTCTAAAGGCATCGATCGCATATTTAGATATATTAATATTCTGTTCGTAAAGTACTAGGAGCGCAGATTTTAAGGGAAGATGATCTTTTTAAAGAAAATAAATTTAGAAAGTAGGAATTAAGTTTCGAATTGCCAGGTTTTAGAAGACCTTAATCACACTGAAACACGTAGCCTTTGCGTAGACATTGTTTCTTGCTTGTTTGTATGTTTAGCCTTTAGCCTTTAAGCGGGTTGTATGTCTGCAATATCAGTATGTACGAAGGAGGCGCCAGTGTCTGTAACACAGTTTTAAACTACCACAGATACTGACGTTCACTCTGTCTCCAAATTTCACAGTGTTGTACTTAATTAAACATCTTTAATGTAAAAAAAAAAAAAATGTCGTAGAACAAAAAAATAACTTAATATTGTCGAAAGTTTACGCGAATATTACACATTGAAATAAAACTATTTTTCACGGATTCTATCGCGATTTATATGTATAGAAAAAAAACCCATACTGATAGGTACTTAAACGGTGAATCTCACCACCATCCAAAACAGCTAGCTACCGTAGGGATGTCTTTGTTTCAGAGAGCCCGTGGGATCTGTGACAAGAAACACCTGGATACTGAGCTGGCACATGTCAAGCACGTACTGCAAGGCAACAAGCTCCCACTACCGCGCCCCCGTCACAGATCCCAAGAAAAGCCAGCCACTGTCGAGCGCCAGCCTGCCATTCTACCGTATGTACGAGGAGTTACTGACAAGATTGGCTACATCTTGAAGCGAGCTTCAATCAATACATACTACAAGCCGCCAACGAAGATAAGTCAATTTTTACCATCTGTCAAGTGCCAAGTACCTCTACAAGATGCAGGGGTCTATAAAATAGACTGTGACTGTGGGCTCTCGTACATTGGTCAAACCAAGAGAAGCATTGGCACACAACACATTGCTGACATAAAACACCAACGCTCGATGAAGTCTGCTGTGTGTGAACATGTGCAACAAGGAACCAACCATTACCTGCGTTTCGATAAACCACAGGTACTCGCGAAAGAACACCGATTCCTACCAAGGATGCTCCGTGAGGCTATTGAAATTAAAAAACACCCTAATTTTAATAGAGAAGATGGTTGGAACGTACCACCAGCTTGGGATCCGGTTATCCACTTACTCAAACCCAAGAAAATACAAAACACAGCAAGGCTTCAAGACACTTTGAGCTCATTCTGCGTAAATAGTAACACCAACAATCAACAAACTTCGGGTACTTTGAGATAACTTTGCACTTCGATACATGAGACGACCACCATCTTAGTCTACCCGTGACCATGGCTGCTGAAAAGCAACTGAAACGTCGGGATCAGTATAGATAGTAAAATAACACCAAATAAATCGCGATAGAATCCGTGAAAAATTGTTTTATTTCAAAAAAATAACTTGGTAGGGCATGATAGTCATGAGTAATTCAAAATAATAATTCATGGCAGTTTTATAAATATTATAGAAAATTGAATTTAAATTCAAGTAATTTCTTCCATCTAAGTGATCTAGTTGCTGATATTGAAAGCTCTGATAAATTTGACATTTTCCGTTTGGATTTCTTGTAAAAAAAATTAAATATCAAAAATGTGGTTATTCTCCGAGAAAAAAATACCTAGATGTGCATTTATTATGGAGTTTTATGAAACGGTGTTGGAATTAATAGAAGATCACTTATTATATTATATACGAAATGAGCACCCATTCTGAATTTTATAATAATACCAGTAACCTGCCCCGGCTGCGCACGGGTAGCAGAGTCATCTTCAACAATCATCATCATATTTCAACCAATTTACGCAAAACTTTAACAAATTACCTATAAAACTAAACCTTCCTCATGAATCGCTCTATCTAGTGGTGCTGCACTGAAAACTGCATGAAAATCCGTTCAGTACTTGTTGAGTTCATTTGAGTTCGAACAGACAGACAGACAGACGACGTGGGGGACATTGTTTTATAATATGTAGTGATTTAGATTATCCCTGTAGGTAGACTGTCGCTTAAAAATATTCTTGGCATATTAATACCAGTAGAACAGAAATTGCAGGATGTTTTCACTCATTCCGTCTTCACCAGGTAGATGGTAGTTATTCTTCTTATTACACTTGTTCATACATACATAGGTGACGTGTTTAACCGTAACTACCGGAACACCGTTTCACAACATAACCACCGGCACCGGGTACAGGGACCAAGCTACCGGTGGTTAGGGTTCCAGAGACAGAAACCTCCTCACTATGCGTGACAAAACGAGGAGAACTGCCTTCCACATCAGGCTCTTAATTCAGCCACCTAGCGTGAGCCTCTATATTATTATTATAAGACTTATCTATCACCTCAAAAAGTTTCTTGAAACACAGGTTTGAGATTTATCGTGTCTAAAATTAGTCATTACTTTGACTACTTTCAGACGTGTTTGGATTCTGACCGCCTACTGGCAAAGTGATAATTTTAGGTCTCAGCCTTAGAGAGTTACTCAACAAATACACATGCCACACATTATAGGGATTTAACTTGTGGGATGTGTATTTGTTAAATAACTTCTACTAAATTATAAATGAACTCCTTATAACGTTTAAAATAAGCTGTGTTAGTCGTGTTTTCTTCTGTACATTTCTTTTTTTTTTTATGGTATAGCGGGCAAACGAGCAAACGGCTCACCTGATGGTAAATGCTACTGCTGATAGACACCTGCTACTCAAAAGTCACAAGTGCGTTCCCGGCCTTTGAGGAAGGTGGGAATAGGGGAAAGGTGGGGTGAAGGGGGGAGGTGGGTTAGGATCTCCGGTAACCTAACTCACTCGGTGAAATACAACGGAAGCATTACTGTGAGGTCGTGGTATCACTCCGGTCGAGCCAGCCTAAACGTGCCAAGCATGGCTCTCTTACGTTATAAAGTGTGATGTATGAAAGATGTAGGTAATCCGATGAATACCAGGATGCAATAAATGAAAAGAGTTTATCGTATCAACATATGAAAGATCAGACAGGACTAGGTATGTATGAGGTCAGCAGGTATGTTAAGGTACTACATATAAACATTCGAACGTGGTTTGCACGGACAGGGGACTAGGTCCGCTCCGTATTATTGTTTGGGTGGGTAGTGATTTTCGAAAAAAACCATTATTATTAAGGTCTTAGGTCCCAAATTGAGGCAAAGAACATGTAAATATTTAAAACAATTTTTTTAAACGTAATGCTTATGTTGTTTTATTGATCTGCTATTGAGATTAAGAGGTGTAAATTTTTTGAAACTTCATTGTCATATTGCTTAATCATTACGAGTATAACTTTCAATATATTTGTCGGTTGCTGTTTTGTACGTCTTTTATTGTGGGTTATGCTTTACCTACTTTATTTTCACGATCGAAAGAAAACCATATTACAGTTAGTTTTCTCGCACTTTTACAAACATCAATTAAATTCTTTAAACGTCCCGAATGAATCATTTTCAATAGAAATATACGCGGATGAGTAGCTGCAGCCCTGACCGGATACCATAGCATGTCACCACCTTGCGTAACATCAAGAAGTTATGGAAAGTCCGCGGACCATTTTAAAATCGAATTTTGGACGGTGACTAAAAACGATTTTGTAGCCATGGAGCAGAAATACAACAATAGAGGGACAATAGTTGCATTTAACAGAACACTTGATCTAGATAATAATACTTTTTTACCTACAAATTGAAAGCAAGTAAGAGAAAAACACTGTCAAGTTTTTCTCTTCAGACCAAATGAAGTGTTATATAAAGCGATTAGATAAGTATTAACTAGAAAACAGTAAGTAACTATATACAAATAAAAATTATGTATGTAGACAGAATTCTTTACAAAAACTAAGTTAGCTTGTAAACAAAGAATCGAATGTAGGTAACCACGCCTGGTACTAAGGCGTCATGATTCGAACAGTGTTACGCAACACGCCGACTCTCACTTTCGCGAGCTGAGGCCGCGCCAAGCTTTGTAGCGCGGCCTAATACCATCAACCGCCTACCTCGTGCTGTTTGCCTAGTATCACACTCTAATCGTAATAATAAGAAAAACGAAAACGCGTTTCGGTTTCGCTTCGACTGTAAAACTAAATTAAATATAGTGATAAAAAAAACTCAAACTTTTATTTAGACTATAAATTAATTTATTATTAATTCTACAAGAAAATATATTTTTCTTTGCTATGTTTTTAGCTTTTGCTAGTATTATTTTACATTAATATTGCAGTCAACCGATGAACTATATTGTTTTATAGGATACAATCGGAGACTATTATTACGTTTGAAATAGAACATTAGGACAAACAACTTCGACATCTTACGCACTTAGACTAATTAAAATCCAACATCTGTGCAATATTACAATATTTTACTTGCAAGTCAATTCCTTTGGCGACGACCAGTAAAGACTTCCAGTAATCTCTATGTCCTTTTGGCACCTATACAGCTAGTTCTAATAGACACGGAATTGGGAATTCGTCGCGTTAAAAATACACAATCCTAAGTGATGCATCCAAATATATAGAAACTAAAACGTGTTCTATAATAATAATGCAACAATACCCTACGGTTAAATTGCTAACAATCCTACAATCTGTTGTCTACACCACTACATACAATTAGTGTATTCTAAATATTGAACAATTCCAACTAAACGTATAGGTACATTCAAATTTTATGATAGCACTCAAACGTGATTCGCTTGAAGCGAAAGTGTGTCATACCCACACAGTAAAGTGTAGTGGGGATGTGGTATTTCCCACTACCTCAGGAGATAATACTAGCGCTGCCTACAGTTCCGCGTGAATACTTATAATGACGCCGGTTGAACGGGAACATGGGATGAAGAGAGTTAATGCGCAATCTCTTTAACCAATCTATGCCAAGGGTTTTCGGATACAACCAGTGTAAAACGAACTCTACCCCAGCTAGGCATTTTTTATTTTTAGGAACGCATTCCCATAGTCTGCAAGATAGATTAACCGGTTAGGCTAAAAGGAAATCCGCCCTAGATAAACTTCACGCCTCTAGATTTGGATCCTGGGGTTTGTTTTGGCGTTTCTTGTCAAGGTTAGTCATAGATAATGTCAGCTCCTTCTAGTCTCACCAAAACAAATTGATCAAAAAGAGAACAAAAACCTATTTATAAAAAAAAAATAGGCAATCATGGGACTGCCGACAGAAGTAAAACTTAAACGAAACCGCGAACTTAAAACGTCAAATTAGCAGATTGGTGACATTAATTAATAAGGAGCTGACAGAACTCAATGTTTAGATTAGCGCCCTCTAGTGGATCTATATATGTATTATTAGCGTGACGGTCAAGAGTTCAGTGCTTTTTCCCTATAGCAAAAGTGCCAAAAGTGCACAAACGTGCCTAAAAAAGTTTTCACTTCAAAAAAATCATTCTCATTTTCATTCTCAGTCTCCAAAAAAAAATGATAGACATTGAAATCATTTGTTGTGAAAAACGCACCTTCATCACAGAACAAGATGTAAAACGACAATAATTATGTTCTAGTCAAGTACCCAATCGTAGGCAGCTTTTTATTCAAACCAACTATAGGCACAGAGTACAATACATAATACTACAGGTACAGAAGTCCCACTCTGCCAAATCATTTAAATAAATAGCGACTCTTGTGTTGACACAATAAAGTCGCGGTTTAGGTCACACAGCGCTAATTACCTAGAGATATATTCACCTAGAAGTTGCCTCTCTTTCTATCGCGTAACTCTTATCTGTTCTGAGGACGTAAGGGTTGTCTTTTTTTAAAGAATTAATTAATCTGAATATTTAATTACCAGTAAGTTATGTGACTATTACTCTATTTTTGTGAACAAATAAACCTAGGCTAGGTACTAATAACCCGATAGTCTAGATACGAACGGATGACGCATCGTGGTGAGTAAGTGAGCATTGAATAAACGTGCGGCCCGGCCGGCGCGCAACAGCGAACTGAATTTTGGCACGTTTAGTCGACCCCGCCGAGTACTTGTAGTTTTATACCTACACCGTGGAGTAGACTTGGCCTGCTATAGGTCAGTTTTACTCTATGCTTTCTATGCCTGTGAATCCAAAACGCCTTGGAGAATATTGTATAATTACATTAATACTGTTATGTAATTAGAGACTGTCACGTTCTTTAGGTGCTAGGTTATGCATGATGATTACGAGTGATTGATACAATAATTTGTTACGCAATTGCAATAAGAAGTTATTACTGAAGTCACTCAAAGGAGGTAACTCCTAGCACAATGTCACATAACACTCATAGCAGATGTCTTGAAGACTTAACTTGAGATACCTCACATACGGCCGTCTGATCCCAAACTAGGCAGAGCCTGTATTATTGTAACCAGACTGCTGATAAACATATTTATATATTTCTAAATACATACATATTTTAGATAAATTACACCCAGAATGTGTCCTGAGTGGGAATCGAACCCATGACCTCTGACTCAGCAGTCAGTATCACTAACTACTAGGCCAACTAGCCACTACAAAAGACTGCGGATAGACTGCCTTACTAGTGTATTATTGTGTAACAGCTGAGGATTTGTGTTACAGAGTACAGAGTGTTACACAAAAGTGTAATAAAATTATAGGAGCGTTATGTGTAGCCGACAAAGAGTTGACTTAACTTGAAAAAAAGAAATTCATTTAAAAAAAGATTTCTTAGGAAAATGCTTGTCTCAGATAATATACCTTTGATTTGCTTTAACTTTACTCGTTCCACCTGCTTTTATGAGAAACAGAAGGCAATTCAAACGGTCATAACTTGTAAACGGATAGTTCTTTTTCAAAAAAAAATATTGTAACCCTTTCAGTGATTTACGTCAGTGTTCCTTTTTTAAATGCAACACACATACTCAACTGTTTTGTCTATGCCTTTATATATGCTAGACATCGCCTGGTGGTCCAATTTCGACCATAATTCGTTAAGTTTGGAATGTTTTGTTTTAATTCAATGACCAGTATCACTTAAATTGACATTATCTATACTTCCCGTACCATGGCAGGTCAACGTATAAATATACTGGACACGTGTAACTTTTTGTAGCCGTTTTCACATGATTTTTAAATTTATAACACATATTGATTAAATCTTTCCATTCCCATACGCCGATATACGGTCGATGTACGACACAGTCAATTTTCCAAGCTATAACTTTGTAATCGATTGCAAAATGTGTTTTATGTCATATAACAACAAACTAACAATTTTAACAAAATTTCGTGATTGTAGGTCAATGGGAAGTATCCTATAGGTTTTAATGTACCTGCAAAGTTTTAACGTTGGTTGAAATACGAGGGGCGATCAAAAAGTAATGATAATGAGTATAATAAAACAACGATTCTAGTTTAAATTTAATTTATTTTTCTACATAGTCTCCTAACAAGTCGATACATTTAGTCCAACGTTTCTCTAAGCCTAAAATACCCTTTAAAAAAAAATCTTTATCTTGGCTCTCCCAAAATGCCTCTACAGCAGCCATAACCTCGCTATCATCCTCAAATTTCTTGCCCCTGAGGTGTTCCTTGAGCCGAGGAAACAAATAAAAGTCGCTGGGGGCTAAATCTGGAGAATAGGGTGGGTGTTCGACCAGTTCGAAGCCTGCTTCTCGAATGGCAGCCGTCGCAACTTCGGCTTTGTGTGCAGGTGCGTTGTCCTGATGAAACAGGACTTTCGCTCGGAGTTTGCCCCGTCTTTTTTCCTTTATGGCTTCTCGCAGTCGTCTTATTTGATCAGCGTAGTAGGAGCCCGTTATAGTAGCTCCCTTTTCCAGGTAATCAACCATTATGATTCCCTCAGCATCCCAAAAAACGGACGCCATAACCTTGCCCGCCGAGCTCGAGACTTTGAACTTCTTCGGCGTCGGTGAGGATGGCCTTTTCCAAGTCATCGATTGTTGTTTGGTCTCAGGATCAAAATGATGGATCCATGTTTCGTCCATGGTCACAAATCGAGACAAAAAATTTTCTTGGTCAGCCTGGAACTTTGCAAGATTGGCTCTTGAAATGTCAACTCGCTTTTTCTTTTGTTCGTCCGTTAACATTCTCGGTACCCAACGCGCGGAGACCTTCTTCATATTCATTTTGCCGGTCAAAATGCTTTGGATGCTGCCATATGAGATCCCTGTGACCTCAGCTAAATGTCTGATGGTTACTCTTCGGTCTGCTAATACGATATCTTCGACTTTTTTCACGATTTCCTCAGTGAGGGACGAGGTTGGGCGTCCCTCGCGATGTTCATCTTCTGTGGATGTTCTACCCAGCTTAAACTCTTTGCACCACCGTGCCAACGTAGAATATGGAGGAGCAGAGTCCCCCAGTGTCTCCACCAAATCAGCGTGTATCTCTTTGGTAGACATTTTTTTCAAACAGAGGTACTTGATGACGCATCTCACTTCGTGTTTCTCCATTTTCGTGTTGTCGCTCCGACTGCTGGTATTCAAATGAATGTAGCTCCTCCAAATGATGTCCTATTTATACAATTTTTTAGGTGGGAAGTAGTGAAGGACCGAAGAAGTGAAAACAATTTTTTTTGGATTTTTACCTTTATTAGAAATACCCGTTTATCATTACTTTTTGATCACCCCTCGTATAAGGCTTAAATGGCTACCTATTTCGTTTGATTGCGTTGACTTAGGAGCTTTTATTTTTTTTTATAGCTTCAAGAGTCGGCAGAAGAAGAAAATATTTGATGTTAATTTTAACTTGATACCTTTACGTGTTCCTGAGAAAAAGGGTCTTGACAGACAGACAGACGGACAACAAAGTGATCCTATAAGGGTTCATTATTTCCTTTTGAGGTATGGAACCCTTAAAAGGGCTACAAATAATTCTCTGATTTAAAATATGATTGATTGATTGATGATGAAATAATGATTTATATATAGAAGATATAGATGAATGATTGATTAAACTTTTTTGTTTTAAATCAGTATGGAGAGCGATATTGTTATACCGATTATAGAAAGTGCTAAAAATACCTACATGTGTGACGTCTTGCGTGTCGCGACCTATTAGGAGTTAGTACAAGTTCTGACAAGTCAGAATAGAAAGTTGACATCTTACGTAACCGTATGTAACTTTTAGGTCCTTCATAAACGGTTCAATTAGCTTGTCTTGTTTGTGTCTTGTGTGGCCATGGTTCCTCACGTATAAGCCGGCTCGACCGGAGTGATACCACAGCCTCACAGAAAACCGGCAGTTAAGCAGTGTAAATTATTGTTGTGTTTCGTCGAGTGAGTGAGGTTACCGGAGACCCTAACCTTTTCTTCTCCCCCTTTCCCCCCTCTCCCATTCTAACCCCCTTACCCCTACTGCCACCTTAAAGGCCGGCAACGCACTTGTGACTCTTTAATTGCAGGTGCCCATGGGTGCCGTTAGTCACTTACCATCAGGTGGCCCGTCTGCTCGTTTGCCCCCTATAACAAAAAAAAAACTGTCAGTCGTAGGACTGCACGTCAGAAGTGAAAACATAACTTACTCATGCACACACAAATCTGGACGGTCACACGAGTTCAGTGCTTTTTCCCCGTACGAAAAGTGTCCAACGTGGCTACAAAAGTTTTCACTTCAAAAAAAAAACAAGTAATTTGATTTGTTTCGCTTAACATGGGCAATCAAAATTGCACAATGTTGAACCTAAACCTTTATTTAAATGAAACACACTTTAAAAAGAAAATGTCAAATATGACAGGCAAACCCCCACTTTTTAGGGTTGCGTACCCAAAGGGTGCCAACGGATGCATATTACTAAGCCTCCGCTGTCCGTCTGTCTTTTCGTGCATCTCATGTACCGTAATAGGTAGACAGTCGAAATTTTCACAGAGCGTGTACATCTATTGCCGCCATAACAAGAACCGTGTTTTTCGGCGTTATTGCCAAATCTTGTACTATGAGGTATGAAACCCTTCGTGTCCGAGTCCGACTCGCACTTGGCGGGTTTTTTTATTATACTGCTCTGCTAGACGTGCAGTGCAGGATATTATACTATTGTTTTTTCTTTATGGTACAGCGGGCAAACGAGCAGACGGGTCACTTGATGGTAAATGACTACCATCGCCAATGGGCACCTGCAACTGCAGCAAGAGTCACAAGTGCGTTGCTGGCCTTTAAGATGGAAGTAGGCTAAGAGGGGGGAAGACGGGGTGAGGGGGGTGAAGGGTTAGGGTCTCCAGTAAACTCACTCACTCGGCGAAAATCAATGCAAGCTTTGCTTCACTGCCGGTTTTCTGTGAGGCCGTGGTATTACTCCGGTCGAGCCGGCCCATACGTGCCGAAGCATGGCTCTCCCACGATTACACTCCCCAAACTATAGGTAAAAAGAAAATCCCTTTCTTTCCATTGCCTCCCCTTCATAACGGTTGACGGCAATAGGCTTGTCCCCTATTACGTCAGTAGGTCAAATCAAATCAATCTTTATTTTCCAACCAAGTGTACATAAATCTTAGGCCTTATTATAACTATTTGTCTCAACTTAGTAGCCTTTTACGGGCATTGCAAAATTTGAGAGAAAATATATTAAAAAGATGATTAAATACAAGGCTTATAGAAAAATTACATTAATGAATCAATTATACAGTATGATAATTGAACAATATTAAATCATGCAAAATACCATTAACCCAGTATACCAGCGTATTTTACTAAGTTTATGCAAAATACAAAGGTATTTATGACATGTTACATCGACACATATTCTTATCAAAACCGTTTTTTCCTTTAAATGTATTTTTGTTAGCTTAATGTTTGGGTATATTAATTCTGTTATTTGTGTAAAAGATATGTAATTTGTTATTTGTGTTTTGTTCCAACGTATTCTTTAACTAAATAGAAACATTTTTCAGTTAACATCCGTCTAAATTATACTTGGCAAGTGTGGGTTTGTAATATATATCTGCCTACCTATATGCGTGATTATATCTATGTCATCATCCTCCGCGCCTTTTCTAATTAATTTGGGGTCGGCTTTCAGTCTGACTGCGATATTTTACATGAAGCGACTGCCATCAGACCTCCATAACCCAAGTACTAGGCGATATCGAAGTTCTGTAGTCAGAACAGGTGGTCGGACTTTTTAGGGCTCCAACTACCCGTAACGAATGCCACAGAGGGCCTAACGTGCTCTCCGAGGCACGGAGGGGTCTCAATGTGTTAAGAATGGTCACCCATCCTAAGACTAAGCTGACTAGTAATTACTTAACTTTGTAATATGCTAACCTGTTCGGTTACCATTTAGCCACGAGCCCCTTTATCTAGTATCTATGTATGTATAATAAGATTATTGTTTTTAAAGATGTTTTACTCATCTCACTCACTCATTTCTTTAGTTCCAGGGGTGAAGCTACCTCGGGACCGAAACTAATCCGAAACAGAACGTAAGTCAGAAATTGCGAAAAGGAAAATATAGAAACTTTGGACTGCCCGATTGTTACCAGTTCAAGATTCTAAAGTTCTTGTTTTTTAAAGACGTTTATTGTCACTATTTATTTAGTTCAAGGGATGAAGTGACTAAGGAACCTCAACTAATCGGGCGTCTCTAAAACGCACACGTGATTTATAAAACTGAAGAGTTTGTTTGTTTGGTTGATCGCGCAAATTTCAGAAACTACTGTTTCGAATTGAATTTTTTCTTAGTGTTGAATAGCTCATTTATAGAAGAAGGCTATAGGCTATGTACCATCACGTTACAAAAATTTACAAACGCGGACGAAGTTGCGCAAGTCATAAATATGAATATCACTGACGAAAGTTTTCATTATAAGATTATCTAGAACAAGGTTTTAAAACAAGTAAACGGCCCGTGAGGATGCTAAACGGGTACCTGTACCTATGGTATCACTTGTTTGTTGCAAACCCTATGATCCCTTCGAGCCAACAAAAGACTATCCATCCATTACTAGTAACGTGGGTCACGGGTTCGAACCCGCAACCACTTGATCGTAAGCTACTGCCGCTTAAAATACATTCATAATAATTATGTTTATAACTCCGTGCTATCAATATAAGCCCTTTGATTGCTCCTACACCCACAGCCTTTGAGAATAGGAGGCTATAATTGTAGTTGTTGTGTCGTGTCATTATAATATGATAAGTAGAGCTTACTTTACTAGTGACGGTGTAGGCAGAACTGTAGGCGACCAAAAGTTTTAAACGACGAAGTAGGTACGATGACTAACCAAAGTCAGTTATTATGACAGTCTTGGCAATGTTCGAACATCGAAATAAATTCGTCAATGCAGTAGAACAGTATTCATTGTCTCCTGTCTCGATAGATGGCGTCATGATCGAATTAGATCGCGAAATTGTTTCGTTGTATTTCAATTTAAATAGTGAGAACTTCAATCTGAATTCCATCAATTAGAAAATTCATGTTTGGCAGCTATCAATCAGCGACCTCTCGTGGCTAAATATGCGTGGTTATAATAGTTAAACTCAACTCAGGCTCTGGTCTAATTTTGTATCACGAGTCACGACCTTATTTGACTGTTTAAGGATATCACATCGAAATACAAATAAAAGAATTAGTAAGCTGAAGTGGCAGTGGGCTATTGCCCGCAGAACCGATAACCGCTGGGGTAGACGAGTTCTGGAGTGGAGACCACGTCAAGGGAAACGTAGTGTAGGACGCCCTGCGGCCAGGTGGAGTGACGATCTGCGCAAAACGGCGGGGAAAAACTGAATGAGGAGAGCTGACCATCGAGCTCAGTGGCGTTCATTAGGAGAGGCCTATGTACAGCAGTGGATAATGAAAGGCTGATGATGATGACATCGAACTACCACCAAATGGACCGACCACTAGAAGAAATAGGCCGTAGAGGCATGAGGCGTAAGAAAGAGTATCAGGTGCTTTGATACAAATTAGGCGGGACCTATCTATGAAATACTCGCAACAGTGTAGTGGAACTCGCGCCTTGCCAACTCAAACTAGACATCGTCTTGTGGTCGAAGTTCAACCAGAATTCATTAAGTTTTGAATGTTTTGTTTTATTGACCGGTATAACTTAAACGGTCATTAACTGGACATCTGTAAGTTTTTTGTAGCAATTTTCACATAATTTAAAAAGAAAAACTATCCCATTTTTTTATATCCCTAAAACTCGTCTTGTCACTCATAATTATATACTTTTAGTTATACTAAAATGTATATAATATACTTAAGATTATGTATGGATATTTATATATATTTATGGTTAAGTACTGGCTTAAATTTATAGGAAGTAAAGTAGTTGAAAATACAGAATATCTTTTTATTTTCTATTTTTTAGCAAGGAAAAAAATATTATTACAATTTTAATACACCACCAACTATCACTGTCTCTCTGAATCATTTTGATCCATCCTAAGGTTGCCTGGAAGAGATTGCATCTAGCAATAAGGTCGCCCTTTGTACGTTATTCTTTTGACACATGTTTGGTTTGCGAGAATAGCGACGGAACTAAAGATTATTGATGTTAGAGAACGACAATAAATTTGTGATTTCCGCTAGAGCGTTTTGTCTTAAATATATAATGAACTTGTAGCTTTCCAACGAAAGTTAGCACGAAATTGGCGTTGCATCTCTGTTTACGATAAAATATCAAAGATTTATGATCGTTTGGCATACTTAGTTACTGTAACTATGGTGTACGAATAAAGTGTTATCTATCTATCTCGTCAATAGCTACTAAAAGCAGCATTAAAGAAAACCGGTTGACATACACAGGAAAAACTGTTTTGTCTTGACTATTTATATATCGTCGTTGTCAAACCAAAATCTGCTATGTGCACTTTTTTGAGATTTTAACATTTTGACTAGGAAGAGTGGTTCACCAATCAATCTATCGTATAAAATAACTGCCATGTAATTTTGAGCACTGTCCGACGAACCATGACCACATTTTAAAACATGCTATGTGCAACACCTAGAATATTGTCAATTATTACCTGCTATGTGACAAACGTGCACATAGCATATTTTATTTGACCACGGTCAATTGTGATGGTTAGTAGAATATCTGCTATGTGTTTAGTTTAAACACAAAGCAACATTAACATTACAATAATAAGTAATAGATAAATAAGCTCATATTTTGGAAATCAATGATTAGTCTCAAGAAATTGTACATTAATAAATTAAATAATAAACTAAAGTAGTTTGTACCCATAATTTACCAATAGATTGTGCGCCAAATAAGTATAATATTATGAAGTGTAAAAGTACTCATTAGTCTCAAGTACTTTCCGCCCTTTCGACTAATAAATTAGATAATAAGCTAAAGTAGTTTGCACCCACAATTTACCAGTAAGTTGATAGGCAGATACGTTCATTTCAAACCACTGATTAGTTCCAAGGATCGTAAGTCCTTCAAAATAAGAAATTAAATGATAAGCTAAAATAGTTTGAACCCATAATTTACTCATAAGTTGACAGGCAAATAAGTTATTTCTAAAGTGTTTTGGGAATAGCTAGTTAATCTTAAGGACCATATTTTATAGCATTCGCCCACTACCAATATGTTCAAGTTTCCCATGCTAGTACCATATAATTAAATACATTTTTTATTAGAAAAGTTAGATCTATTTTGTCTCTCGAGTTAGACAGTCAGTCAGTTGATAAACTGTATTGACTTGTAAAGCATTTTGCACAAGTCCTTTAGTAAAAATATTGTGATTTTTGTGTAAGCTACAAAATAAGTCGGGGAAAGAAAATAGTAAATCTAGTTTTAACGACCAGTGATGAAAAATGTTCACAAGAGGAAAGTCAACATCCAATGTGCCAAGAACTTCGGAAAGAACCAATGCCTCTGAACCAAGACCTGCTAAATTCCATTCCATAAGAAATTTTTGTAAGCAAAGAAAACGTGATAATTCTATTACTGCCAAAAAAGAAGCTGCTTTTGATATTTTTGTGCCTAATTTTGAAACCGAGTATGCCAAAGTAAAAGATTGTTTTTTTTTTAAACAGACTTGATCTCGGACGTGATTCTTTCTTACGCTGGATTAAAGATACATCAGCAATGGCAGTCATGTCAGACGATAATGAATCCTCTACTTTCATTGGACGTAATCATAGTATCTTGGCCACCACCAGAAGAACATGAGGAACGGTGTCCGGATGGCTCAATTTACTTCAGAAAGTGTCTAGTCTATTGCCGGGCATCATCAAAGCGCATTTAAATATCGTCAACTTTTCGCAGTTTTTAAAACATGGTGTAACGAACAAAATAAAAAGCCAGTTTCACGAAATACCTTCCTAAGTATACTTTGTAAAGAGAACATTTCAATTCACAAACCAAGGAAGGACCAATGCGATGTGTGCATGGGTTTTTAGTTAAAACATGTTTCTCAAGAGGACTATGAGAGACAGATCCAGAAAAAAGATGAAGTACGTTGTGTTAAAAACAAGGCAAAAAAAAACTTGAATGGTAACCCAGACCACCTAGTAATATCGGTTGAAGTGCAGTGTTCTTTTAGCACCAACATTTCTTGCAGGATCACTGTATTATAAACAAAAACTACAATGTCATAATTTTACGACTTATAACTAGCATACTGGGCATGTCGCTTATTTATATTATTGTATTTTTTGGCATGAAGCTGATGGAGGAGTTACGTCCAACGAATTTACAAGCTGTGTAATTGATTATCTTAAAACTGTTTGCAATGTCTATGGTGTAACTACCAAAACAGAAATAAGATTTTGGCAAGTACATTAAGTTATTATGCTTATTTTCTTAAGGTAGAAGTGGAACATATCATATCAGAAAAGGGTCACACTATGATGGTAGTTCAAATTGTAACTCCACTATCGAACATTATATAAAGCCAACTATTTATGCACCTCAAGATTACATTACAAGAATGCGTCAAGCGCGGCCCAAACAACCCTATGATATTAGAGTAGTTCATTTTGATTTTTTCAAAGATTATGAGCATTTCAACACAAATTTTCAGTCAATCTGATCAGGTAAAAGGAAGGGTGATCCCACTGTGAATAATCTCAGAGCATTTTTGTATAGATAAGTCTACTGGTGAAGTGTACTTCAAACTTCGCCACCCTCCACAGGTCATTACTCAATCAAAGTTCAACCAATTACAAGAAATAAAATCATTTATAGACCGTGACTACCATCCTTTATGTGATTGTTTAAAATTTAAGTCTGATTAAAACTTATTGGTAATATTTTTAGTTATAAAACACAATTGTAAATCAGGTATCTTTTTTATTACTACCTGTTATGTGCCAAATAATTGACAATTGAAAATCTGATATGTGCAAAAAATAATGTAATTTAAAAATAATAAATTAATTAAACAATCTAAATACTCAAAACAGAAATAAAATGACGTATAATATCTATGACTTTAAGTTGATATGGTTTTTAAAATTCATTTTCATATTAAATTTTACAGGAGAACTTTTTTCTTTAATATCTCAAAAGTATACTTTTGGCACATAGCAGATATTGGTTTGACAACGACGATATGCATATTGTAGAATTTGTAGATAATTATTCGTGGGAGAGCCATGCTTCGGCACGTATGGGCTGGCTCGACCGGAGTGATACCAAGGCCTCACAGACACCAGGCAGTGAAGCAATGTTTGTGTTCTATTTCGCCGAATGAGTGAGGTTACCGGAGGCCCTAACCCTTCCCTTCCTCCTCCTTCTCTCCCGGTAGTCACTTACCATCAGGTGACCCGTCTGCTCGTTTGCCTCCTATCCCGTAAAAAAAATACACACAACTATGCAATTAGTATTGATTAAACATAGTCTACTATTTATTTCAGATTGAATTGGAACCCCACGTGCTTCAGTATCCTACAAACACGCGCGGTTGGGCACCGTTAGACAACAAGCGAATAGAGTATCCAGAACTTCATTGATTACGATTGGATATCGCCTCCCGGCAAAAAAAGTGTCATATCACATGTTAGGTACGTTTTGACATTTTTATAGCATTGAATAGCAAATGTTGCATTCGATCAGCTGTAAAAACATCGTTATTATTCTGTTTTGTTCAACTTTTCTCGAAATAGCTGTTTTTGTATTATGACACTTTTTTTGCCGGGTGGCGATATGTATGTGATGTGTGTATGTGATAAACAGACGCATACACGCACACACGCTTATTATTTCTGTTACTATGTTACTTTTCTGTTAATGATTTTATTGTTACTAGAGATCGAAGGTGGTCGAATTTCGACCATGGTTTATTTCATTGGCCAATATTACTTGACCTGTCATTGTATAGACTATAGTACTATGACAGGCCAAAATATATACTGGACACTTATAGCTTTATGTACCTGTTTTTGCTATTTTTTAACTTTATAACAAATTTTCGCTTTCTGCACTTCTTCTATATATAATCAGTAAATATTTCAAAATTCACGTTAAGTACTACGTTTGCGAAATTTTCTTAAAAAGGGGTACAAAGAATTCTCTTCACGTATTAATATCATGAAATTTAATAACTAATATTGCGTATTCTTCTGGTGCTCTAAAATACAGGCTTCGGCCTAGTTAAGACCACCAGATCTCCCACAAATTACATAGAATGCCCTTGTTTAGATTGTGTATTTGACTAACCCCCTTCTGCTTTGAAGAACGGATAATAATCCTGTTGACTCCAAAAGCTACAACTATAGCAAAGTGGAAGAGTACTGTCCTAAACATAAGACCCTTCAAACAATCTAGTGACTAAGTTCACGCGATCAGACAGCCATTACCATACAATAATGAACATATACCTAATAGATAATTAGTTGGTCAATATAGGGCGCGGTGACCCGGCGACTCAATTGTGCGGCCTTGGTACCGTTCTGGACTGTGTTAAGGCGCAATGGACTGTATTTCTGAGAGTCATTGTGATTCACGTTAGTGTCACGTAGATATAGTGGAAGATAACCTGCTGTATCTTAGTGCAATAATAAATTATAGAATACAATAAACTTTATTATACACCAGTAAATATTGCTTATAGTAAGTTTACAAAAATTAATATGTACAAAGGGCGGCCTAATCGCTAAAAGCGATTTCTTCCAGGCAACTTTGGGATGGAAAAATAATGACTAGATATAAAACAATTTTCAGTTCCTTAAGCAAACAAACTTGTATGTGGATGGTACGTCCATCTCGGGAATCAATTCTCGAAGATTTTTGGCCGTCTTTTCCGAAAGACAAATTTAACTTTGCGTTTGCGATGTACGACACAGTCAATTTTCCAACCGCAAAATATAAGGATGATTCTAGGTCAATGGGAAGTACCTTCCCTATAGGTTTTTATTTACCTTTTTTTTTTTTTTTTAACGTGTGGAAACCCCCTCGGGTACCACCTCACCATTCAGCGAGGTGGTTATGTCGGAATCGAACCGACTAAAACCACACGGTGTTCCGTCACGGGTGTCTATGGCCGGGGGCTCAGGTATAACCTAGGAAGGAACTCCCTGGACCCCCGACAGACTTGACCACCTGTCCACAAAGCAGGTGGTCTCGCAGTCGTGTATAGGAGCCGTGTCCCCCTTTAGACTAGAAAGGCGCTCGCGGAACCCGTCGCACCACCGTCTCGGGCCTATTTTCTACTGTTTCGGCGCCGGGTTACCCTTCCCGACGCCTTAAGGCCAGCGCTCAGGCGCTGGCGCGCTGGAGGCCGTAGGTCGTTAGGTGCCCTACGGTGCCTGGTGCGTCCTCTGCGGGACGGGAGAGTGCTAGTCCTCTCCCGTTCCCTTTCCGCCGCCTCTTTGGCGTACATCACCTCCTCGCAAAACGAGGCGGCGGAGTCCCACGCGCTCTCGCTCTGTACCATAGCTAGCACCATAGTCTCTAGCGAGAGGCTTCCCACGCCTATAGCTGTCTCGAGGTCATCGCGCTGTTGGACCCACGCTGGACACTCCACTAGGGTGTGGAGTGCAGTATCCTCGGGACAGCCCCCGCAGTGATGGCACGCAGGCGTTGGCTCCCGGCCTATGCGACACAGGTACTTCCCGAAGCAGCCGTGCCCAGTAAGCACCTGCGTCATCCGGTAAGAGAGGCTGCCATAACACCTCTCTAGCCATTCCTCCATGACGGGCCTTATCGCCAGAATTGTGGCGTGCCCCAGGTTTTTATTTACCTGCAAAATATTCAAGTTTGTGAAAATCTAAGGCTTAATGGCCGTATTTTTTTATTGCGTTGACTTAGAAGCTCATTTTTTTTATAGCTTCTAGGGACCACTAACAAAAGTGTTTGATGTTACTTTGAGAAAAAAACGCCTTGACAGACGTCTGTCTGTCTGTCTGTTGTCTGTCTAGACAACAGACAGACGTACAACAAAGTGATCCTATAAGGGTTCCTTTTTTCCTTTTGTGGAACGGAACCCTACAAACAAATGAGAACGGCATCAATTTTAATTTTATTAATACAGACGTATGAATTAAGCAAATTTGTCACCGACTGGACTCCTCACTGTTTAATAAAGGGCCCCCATCAGTCCCGAAATTAGTCTGGCATTAATAACTTGACAATAATAATAACTTGACACATCTCACACGGCCGTCTGATCCCAAACTAGGCAGAGCCATGGTAACCAGACTGCTGATTATTCTAGGATAATGATTTTTGAAGTGAAAACTTCTTTAGGCACGTTTGTGCACTTTTGCTATGGGGAAAAGCATTGAACTCTTGACCGTCACGCTAATAATACATATACAGATCCACTAGAGAGCGCTAATCTAAACATTGAATTCTGTCAGCTCCTTATTAATTAATGTCGCCAACCTGCTAATGTGACGTTTTAAGTTCGTCGTTTCGTTTAAGTTTTCACTTCTGTCGGCAGTCTGCCTTTTTTATAAGAAGCTAGGTCTGACAGCACAAGTAAAGGGAAATATCCAAAAGTCGTTAATTTGTTGTTATATCACATAAAAAAATATTTTAAATGTATTTTAGATTACAAACTTATATTTTGCGGTTGGAAAGTTGACTTTGCCGTCACAAAAATCTTCGAGAATTGATTCCCGAGATGGGCGTACTATCAACATGCAAGTTTGTTTGCTTACGGAACCGTCAGTGCGCGAGTCAAACTCGCACAAAATTGGACGGAAAAAGAAAAAATTGGAAAATTCCCTCCCTTGGTTTCACTTTAACATTTTTCCCAAGGGTCTTTGAACCCGCCCTCCCTCTCGTCGACTCCTTCATCAAAAGTACTGTCATTACGTTTTCTGACATCATGTCCTTCTCAAGGCCATTTGAATTGCTGTCACTTGCTATTAGTAAGTCGATGTTGTGATTTGTTTTCTATCATAGAACGCTTAATATCTCTGAAAAAAATACGTTTTATTTGTCGTACCTTAACCTTTGAGCCCTTTTATATTTATCTCTATAGACGGCCCTTCATGATTTCGGATCGTGGTCATGATTGGGTTGCATTATTTATCTCCATCGACTTCTATCCATCTAATACCTGTATTCTGTCCATTTAACACTTTAATAGCTTTAAGAAATCAATAACAAAACAACTCTAAATATATAACAAATATAACACCCATGCGCCCGCGCAAGAAATCCGCAGCGCAGTGTTATCACACGCACACATACACAAAGGACATGTGACCTAAAAATGTAACTAAAAGATGCAAACAATCTTTTAAAGTTTTTATACCAGGGGCGGACTTGGACGGCATTCGTGAGTGACAGGTGTATAGTAAATGCTTGAATCCATTTACTTGGACATAATGTATGTATGTTGTGTAATTATTAAGCAAGTATTTAAATTGCAAGATTGTTTATGATTTGTGGTGGAAATAGGGAAAAGAATTTTTCTCACATAGTTGAGGCACTCTTAGTCATTCAGGCACAAAAGCTTGTCTTGTTTTTGTTGAATTTAATCTAAAATTAAAAGAAAGTAGGTATGCATTATTTATATATTTCTTAAAATTTAAATATGCCTTTTTTATCGTGTGAAAACCCCCACGGGTCATCACCTCACCGAGGGTGAAGTAGTATGTCGATGCCTTAATTTTTAACTTTTTTAAGTGAGGTTAGGAGCGGTGCTTTTCACAAATATCACAACTTCTTAAACACTTTCAGGTATATTTCAGTTTGCTTATACCTTTACCTTTTTTACGTATTAACAAACTGCATTTTGTCTAATCTAGACTGAATTACTTATAGGAAACACCATGAATCTCTTGTTTAAAAGAGGCCCTAAGTGGCTTAGAAAATTCACCTTAAAATTAAATCTTTTGCCTAAGGGACTTTTGACTTACCTTGTAAATATAGTGGTCGAATACAATCATGGTTTATTTTTGTATAATTATTATGGTCACGTACAAGATCATATCATTCAATTACATGGTGCCACAGTCCAGTCCAGGCAGTCCCACAAAACGCAAGTGACATTTTTTTTAAATAGATTAATAAGAAATAATCTGAGCACTATCAAACCTTTAACCGTGAGTTATCTTCTTAAGACAAAATATGCATACATTTTAAAGACATTCAACCAGGAAATCATAAGATATGTTTATTATGCACATAAGTAAAATATTGATGAAAATCAAGTGTGACGACGCCGCGGCGGCCCTGCGTCTTTCTATTAGTATCTGGTCGACCTATTTTAGGGATTGCAACATAGGGCCACGCACACAGACGTATTACCATCTACAACAGTATAAAAACGTGAGATTCTCTATGTGCGCGTAGATAGTGCGTATACGCAGACGACGTATTATGTTTTTTAATATAAATCTTATTATAGCTGTAAAATTTTGAATATGTTTGATCAGACGACTTTTTTTATTTATATTTAAACCATTTCTGCAGTTAAACCTTAAAATTGTGTAACTTTCGCCCTTTAAGCCTTATAATGGTGGACTTACTAGAAATGTAGTCTAAATGAAACAGGTTCATTAAAATAGCTTTACCTTTTACTGAACTTTGACAGCGATGCTGCACAGACTGATGTTCCTGTTTAAACGAAAGACCAAAGTATAAAGTCTTAGTCAGGACAGTTACCAAAATCTACGCTTCCTAGAAGCGAGTTAACTATAGCCATGACCACGTTAGATATAAAATAAATTGCGTCAAAACGTAAAACGACAACAATATCGTAGCTGGCAGGGGGCGGAATGAAGCCAAGTTGGCAGACAAGCACACTATCCGCATATCCGCATAATAGTAAGTGGTTCTCAGTGCTTTTGGCAACCAGCAACGCACCTGTGACTCTTGAGTTGCAGGTGCCCATCGGCCGCGGTAGTCATTTACCATCAGGTGACCCGTCTGTTCGTTTGCCCCCTATACTATAAAAAAAGGCTTCGTCCTATAGCAGCAATTTAACGGGGTCCGTGTGAAGACCGTTTGCTGTCACATGGCTGTGTCGCGCAATACCATTTATTTTTATTACTGTTTAAACTATTTGTGTTGATATATCTTTAGCAAACAAACTCTAAGTTGAGCGGTTGAAGCTGTTTTTTTTAAATATTACACGTTTATGATTCTCTGGTTAACAAATAGTTAAATTGTAATGTGAAATCACGGTCAAAAACGCAATCTGAATCTTCTTGCAAATTCTGCTGGTGTTACCAATTTGAAAGAAAGAATAAAATTTTATTTGTATTTCCACCAAGGTAACACAATCCCACTAATATTATAAATCCCAGTAATCTTGTAAATGTGAAAGTTTGGATGAATGGATGGATGTTTGTTACTTTTTCACGCAAAAACCACTGAACCGATTGCGATGAAACTTGGTGTGTAGATAGCTGGAGACTTGGATTCACATATAGGCTACTTTTTATCCTAATATTCCCACGGGATCCTGTACCTGCGTCAGCTATTGTCGCATATCGCTCTACAAGGCTGGTATTCGCAGGCCCCAATTACATTACTTGAACATTGACAAAACAATTAAAACAAACTTGAAAAGCAATGAATATTTAAAAGTATATTATTATATACCTTCATATTATATTTTCATAATCTATAGATAAATAAATAATACATATATTTTTATTTACATAAATACTTTTATGTTACACAATAAAAAAAAAAACAAATTATATATTTATATGTACATAAATATATGTCTTTCGATAATATGGGTACCATAAAAGTTTGTTGGGGGAGGGGAATATGTGGTGCTAGTTTATACGTGTAGGATAGGGCTTAGTGAGGATCCTTTGTATGAAATATATTTTTGGACTTAGACCACAAGCTTGTCGACATGTGGGATGTGAATTCGGCTATCGTTGTGCCGACAGTCATTTCGGCCCATAGGTTCATTGCTAAGAGCCTCGACCAACACCTTCAAAGGCTCACGTTAGGCGTCTGCATTAAGAGCCTGATGCAGAAGGCTCGGCGGAGAAGGTTTCTATCTCTGGAACCCTATCTACCGTAGCTTGGTCCTTGTTTCCGATAACGACGGGACACTATATTTTATATTTTCAAATAATTTTTTTTTTTTAAATTTGAATGTATTTAAAAATTTAATTTCAATGGAAAAACGACTGGCCTGTTGGTCTAGTGGTTAGTGATTCTGACTGCTGAGTCAAAGGTCATGGGTTCGATGCTCGCCCAGAACAAATATTTATGTGATGAGCACGATCATTTGTTCTGTGTCTGGGTGTAATTTATCTAAAATATGTATGTATTTAGAAATATATAAGTATGTTTATCAGCAGTCTGGTTGCCATAGTACAGGCTCTGCCTAGTTTGGGATCAGACGGCCGTGTGTGAGACGTGTGAAGTTATTATTAAATTTTTATTATTAATTTTCTTATTTACATCTTTTTCAGGCGTTAAAATTGTAAAAAAAAATAAAATTTACATGCTCAATTTAGGCGCATTAGCTACATTCAAGAGAATGGATATGTATTTTTAAATTTATTTAAATAAATAAAGAGAATAATAACAGTATTTATTGGTAAATAATTACTGTTATTATGTACACACAGTACACACATACAGCCTTAGGCCATAGGCCAGCGATGTATGTAAATTGTTACTAATAAACGAACACTATGGACTGTAGTCCATGGTTTTAGTGTATTAGTAACAATTTGCTCATAATTAACAATGTAAAATGCAACTTTCCTTTTATTTGACGCGTCCCATGCGGCTTCTTCTTCCTTACATTGGCAAAGGCGGATATTTCTTGCATTTTAGGCCGATTGTTAGAACTGTTTCTCCCTCTCAGATTAGGTGGACAGGTTCGCCACCTCAGGATTCTTGTTGGGAATTTGGACGTAGTCCGATACAGAGAAAGCGGCTTGCATAGGACGGTTCGCTTTTCGATTGTGAAAGAGGGTTCGCTCACTTCTAAGAGGACAGTTATCCTCTCCTGGCAATATGTTTGATGTCAGAGACACCAAGTGACTGTAATTTATTTGCTTTTGGTGGTGCTTTACTTGATAAAAAGGCGTGTACATGTGTTACTTAGTGTCATAAGTGAGTGATATACATTGCTGCTTTAGTTGCCCAAGAGGAAAGGATTACTCCCTCCGTGGTAGTAGGTGTACAATTCTTCAAGGTCTCTTTGAGAGCCCTGTCAATACAGTAACAGAGCACAAAGCTAATTTTACCAACGATCTAAAGGTGGATTCCATTACAACTAATACTCTGGCAAAGAGATCCTATAGGCATAGAAACTGCTAATACCAGGCTATCATAACTCGGGAAGAATTTATGAGATGTTTGTTTATAGTATAATTACATAAAAATATGTTACCGATATATAATTCATAGTAAAGTCCGTTCCACACTCAGTTATTGGAAGCGGCCTGCTACAATATCACTGCTAATAAGTCTATAAACGAAATCCTTTAGCATTATCTACTGTAATCTATAATTAAACTGAGACGACACACACACAGTAGGTAGGGTACCGTTATCCTGGATCCAGCCGTTCAAAGAAGCATATAATTCATCCATTTTTTTCTCACTCATTTACGGAGATGAGTCTAGTTTGATCACCTACCCGCACCGACTCACCCCCTCACAGGAGCCTTATAAATAATAATAATTACGATAATAACTTGACACACCCCACACATCATCTCATCCCAAAATAGGCAGAGCCTGTACTATGGTAACCAGACTGCTGATAAACATATTTATATATTTCTAAATTTATAAATATTATAAATAAATTACACCCAGACACAGAACAAATGATCATGCTCATCACACAATTATTTGTCCTGAATGGGAATCGAATCCACGAACTTTGGCTCAGCGGTCAGGATCACTAACTACAAGACCAACAGGCCAGTCATTTGGACATTCGCTCGTCACTCATTCTTTAAAAATGCCCAAACCATTACAGTATCACTTTCTGATTCTTGTCACTACATTTTCTTTCATAACTTGTTTGTCTTCATTTAATTCTCGATTCAGTTTTTTAGTACCTGTCTGTTTCTTTTAATTAGGTTGAGCCGCGTAGGCGCAAGTTCAGAGCTTCTCCAGACAAACATTAGCCCCAAGTTATGTCTCGTTAACTTACGTCCATAAGGCAGTAAAATATCTATCTCTTATAATAGTATAGAAAAATATAGCTTGAGCTGTGCCTCAAACTTTACAATAAAGACTATGGGAAAATGTGTTTTTCAATCCATATACGGCTTTTAATCTAATACGTCATTAGAAAAAATCGTTAATTAAGAGTGTCACATGTAAGTGGTACTTAATGTACTTGCAAATGTCGCATAATTGATATAATATAGACATAGATATAATAGGTAGATAGGGTTCAGTAGATTTCTGTTCGAAATAGAGACGCTTGACCGGTACTGTACCTATAGAGGTTTTTTAGAGTTCCGTTCCTCAAAAGGAAAAAAGGAACCCTCATATGAGCACTTTGTTGTTCGTCTGTTAAGACCTTTTTCTCAGGAACGTATCAAGGTGAAATTCATACCAAATACTTATGTTTGCGATCCTTTGAAGCTGTATAAAGCTTCTACGGCCATTTAAGCCTTAGATTTGACCAAATTTGAACATTTCGAAAGTAAATCAAAACCTATAGGGTACTTCCCATTGACCTAGAATCATGAAATTTGGTAAGAAGCAAGGTCTGATAGCACAAGTAAAGGAAAAAGTCGTAATTTCGTTGTTATATCACATAAAAAAACAGTTTATGTGATTACAAACTTGTATTTAGCGGTTGTAAATCTGACTTTGTCGTACATCGATGTATGGGAGAGTATGTTTAGAATCGCAAAGCTAAGTTTGTCTTTTGTAAAAGAGGGACAAAAATCTTCGAGAATTGATTTTGGATTGAATTGTACTTGCTACTTACATACAAGTTTGTTTGCTTACGGAACCCTCGGTGCGCGAGTCAGACTCGCACTGTCCGGTTTTTGAAGTGAAAACTTCTTTAGGCACGTTTGTGCACTTTTGCTATGGGGAAAAAGCACTGAACTCGTGACCGTCACGCTAATAATACATACATAGATCCACTAGAGGGCAATCCAATCGAGTTCTGTCAGCCCCTTATTGATTAATGTCACCAACCTGCTAATGTGACGTTTTAAGTTCGTCGTTTCGTTTAAGTTTTCACTTCTGTCGGCAGTCCCATGACTGTCTTTTTTTGTTTAATAGGTAGTTAATTTGTTTGTAGAGTCATCAGGGCTTCATAACCAATTGGGGATACGGTTTTTTTATATTATAGGGGGCAAACGAGCAGGCGGGTCACCTGCTGTTAAGTGACTACCGTCGCCCATAGACACCTGCACCTCAAGAGTCACAAGTGCGTTGCCGGCCTTTGAGATAGGAGTACGCTCTTTTATTGAAGATTTGAAGGACTTGATTGTTTGATACGGTTGGACAAGTGACACTTCTGAAGTCCTGTTTTTAAAGATACACCATAAAAGCAACTGGTAATAATTTAGCTCGCCTGTGGAATGCATTGCCCGAATCTGTTAGACGTGCTCAATAACTAAATTGCAAATCAAATCAATTTATTGCACTCTAAATGTTTTAAAGATGTTAAAGCAATAATTCCAGTACATTATGGACATTGTAGGGCACGGTAACTTGGAAGAGAGAAGGAAGCGTTATTAATTTAATTTATTTATTTAGTTATATCACAGATGTTATGTGATGTATGTTTTATTTTTTAAATATTGGGTAAGTATATTAGTTATATTATTATTTAATTTTATGTAGAAATGTTTTATCACTATGTATATATATTTTATTATCAGTGTGTATTTATGTGAGTTTCAGTTTATTCGAAAGTACTTAATAAAAATCTATCGCCGTTTAAACAAAAGAACGTAAGTGGAATGCTTGCATTTTTATATCAAGTTAAAATGTTAATAAGTTTTGCTAATTAATGCGTCTTTTAACGATTCACCTAATTCATTTGTTTGTAGTTACTGATAAAACTACGCTGTTTTTCAATTAAATTTGACAACTACATGAAAAGGTTACAAGTATTTTTCACAACAAAGTTGATCGACACACAAAATTAGGTAGTTGCCTGTGTTTAAGATAAATTAATTCAGTCTTCATGAAATTACGTTTTATATGAAAATGAAAAAAGGGTTTCGTTATTATTTTCGTGTTTGTTATTATTTTTAAATGTAACCCAAAATTAAAAGAAAATTATTTGACGATAGCTAAGTGTGACGTCAAAATTGATTTCATACAAATTTCTATATAACTTACCGCTACGAACGATTTCCCTAGTCAGGCTGCTCTGATCCTAGCAAAAATCTACTGTACTCTGCTTAATAATCAAGACAAGGTTACATATACAAGTCTTATCAGCAAACACCGTATGCTTGGTGACCAACTTAGTTTCGTAATAAAAATCTCGTAGTTGAGAGTTGTATAACAAATAAAAACAGACAAGAGCGAGTCTGTCTCTCGCATCGACAGTTCCTTAAAACTTGCATGTAGAAAGTTCATCTTTTTTTTTCCGAGAGACAAACTTAACGTTGCCGTTTTAAAAAGCGACCAATGTACGTACACAGTCAATTATGCAAGCTCAAAATATAAGTTTGTAATCGCAAAAACATTTTTTATTATGTTATAGGTGTATAACAACAAATTGACTTTCGGATTTCTTCCTTTGCTTGGCTGTGAGACCTTGCTTCTCGCCAATTTTCATGATTGGGCTCTATGGGAAGTACCTTATAAGTTTTGGTTACCTGCGAAGTGTTAAAATTGGTTAAAATATGAAGTATAAATAGCAGTATCTTTTGATGGCGTTGATTTAGAAGCTGGATTTTTAAAGCTTCAAGGAACCGTAGAAATAATATAAGTATTTAATGTTAATTGTAACTTATTACCTTAACGCGTTCCTGGGAAAAAGGACCTTGATAGACAGATAGACAGACAACGAAGTGATCCAATAAGGGTTCCTTTTTTTGTTTTGAAGAACGGAACCCTAAAAACTCATGTGCGCTGAAGTGTTAAGTAGTATTTTGTGGTAACACTTCGCATCTTATATGATTTCATACAAAAACACTATTCCGCTACCACGAAAACTTGGCTAGTTTATTTATTACTTTAAATACATTTCATAATAGATCGACATTGATTACGTAAATAATTTGTCGGTCAGCTCTCATGGATGTCGTTATGTAAGACAGTCAAAACTAGATTAACGAAGAAACAAGATTTTTAGTTCAAGACACGAAACAAGAATTGTATAATGTTTGACAATGCTAATGCATAAATGAATATACATGGATGTATAAGCATTGGACTCACATGAGATTGATCATGTTTAATGTATTTTATATGCTACTAGCTGCTGCCTGCGTCTTAGTTCGCGTGGAAATTCAAATGTATCCCACAGGAGCCGAACTTTCATCCCCATCACCTGGATAATTGGCAATCCACCATTATGCTCCAGAATTTTTTTGCCTCGCACAACCAATCTCTGTAACAAATTGTTGCCTGCGGTATTTCCGTACTGATACGACCTTCCTTCAAGAAAAGAGGGTACTCCCATCTCAAAGGCCGGCAAGGCACTTGTGACTCTTGAGTTGCAGGTTTCCATGGGCGACGGTAGTCACTTACCATCAGGTAACCCAGCTTATCTGCTGTTCCAGACTATAATCTACCTGTGTGCTAAATTTCATCCAGATCCGTTCAGTCTTTCTGGCTTGATTGAGTAACAAACATTCATCCATACCTCTGCATTTAAAAGTAGTAAGATTAGAACGTATAAACACTTGCCACATTACTTGCCTAAACATTCTCAACAACAAGTGTTACTCATCCAGAAGCTTAGCAACCCTGGTCATCATTACATTACTTAGCCAGGAATACGGTAGTTAACTCTCAAGTCAAATTTGTTCCTTTTTTGTTAAACGTCGAAACGACACGATCTGTTGAAACTTGTTGAAAAAGTGGCTCGTGACGTCATACCTCGGTAACAACATCGAGGTATGATATAATCATTTACTTTTAGTATTTGTTTAAATAAATTGAAAATACTACTAAATGTGAAAATAGTAGTAACGAATCTATAAAGTTGTTAGCAGGGTTGATGTTCCAGTACTAGGGATCTCTCCAATCATAGGAAGGACATACGGGTACTCGACATCTTCGAGCCTCTTCGACCTACTGAAGTCTCAGTCCCGTTTCCCCTTTCGGGACTTGCGGTATCCCTTACCATAGCTCCTTCGCCCTATCCGTTATGCTTACCCCAATGTACCTTCCTCCTTTGTCCCGTCTGAAAACGACTACATTCTGAAGGAGGGTTAGCGTCAGGCAGGCGGCCGGCCAGTGACAGGGGGAAAAGTCCCCGTCACAACACCGCGGGGTCGTCTGTTTTACAGGCGGCCAAGTCTGCCAAGTCTCACAGGGATTTCCTTTCAAGGGTTCACCTGGCAATAAGAACTGTGACGGAACACCGTGTGGTTTTAGTCGGTTCGAGTCCGACATTCCACCCTACTGCTACGTGGGTGACGAACCGTGGGGGTTTCTACAAGTAAAAAAAAAGACGGCTGGAAATAAAATAAATAAGCCAAAATCCTTTAAAATGTTAAAAAAAAAATATAATAACTGTATTACATACATATTGCGCCGACCCCAAATAAAATTGGAAAAAGAACCGACAAGTTTTTAAACTAAAAGGTTTTCTAAACTTGCATTCTCGTTGAAAAATATCATAAAAATGATTTTCAATTAACTGTGCAGTTAACTTTTTTTTTTAATAAGTTTACTCTATTTGAACTCTTGCAAAATGACCTGTTGGCCTAGTGGTTAGTGACCCTGACTGCTATGCCATAGTTCGTGGGTTAGATTCCCACCCGAGTCTGTGTTGTCTTGTTCTTTGTGTCCATTATTTGTATGTGTGTAAAGTTCCCCGCGACACAGCAGTAATTCCTAATGCGGGAGTTGCCCTTAAAAAAAAAAAAATCGCGGTATACCAATATCGCATTTTACCAACAAAATTAAGTCAAATTAAAGAATGAACCATTACAAATTGGTTAAAGTCCTGTTTTTATTACCTTATGTCACCATCCAATCAATATTATGTCGACTATTATGTAAGGTAATTGGTTTTTGACAGCAGTGCAGTGTGGACACGACATGCTCCAACGACCATCTTCATCTGCGACCGGACTGCTATTTCTAATCAGTCATGTTTGCCTGGTATCGAAATACCAGGCAAACATGACTGATTAGGAATTTATTTCTCTCTTTTTTATATGCTTTCGAACTTGACCTGTGTCCGTGACGTAACCTTGTAATTCAATGAATTACAGGAATTATTCTTACTAGGACTGCACAAGTATTTAGCCCTTGTACCTGTGAGTTATTACTGTTTACATTATTTTACTATGAGTCGATGTACGACAAATTATTTTTAGGTAGATTTCGAAGAAAAGTCTACCTATTGGTATTGTACCAGTTGTCGAGTTATCCAAAAATTTCTTCACAGGAGGTCTAGTTATGATCCCTAGACACCAAAACAACCGCAACCGTTAAAAAGTTTATATATATAAATATATATATAACTATAGGTTATATAGTTATATATATATACATAACTGAATGTTAACGATCGCTTATGGTTGTACTTATTGTGGTTTAGTGACCATGGGTGTTCAGAATCATGCCGAAGCTCGACGAACATTAAACTATTAGTGTTTATTTTTATGCTGGAGCGCTTCTTTCATTCTAAAATTATGAGATTATGACCGATGACCGTACCCGAAAAACACATAGATATATAAAAGAACAAAACACAGAGAGCTTGCATTAATTAAATGGAATTCAAAAAGAAAGAAGTTTCGTTTGTGAAGATTTATGAACGATACAATTTTATATAAGGATTGGTGTCCAGTTAATGAACGCGTTCCGCAATCGAAATCTAATTATCTGCTGGGTTTTCTTAACTTTTACCTAAACTTACCTTAATTTTTTATTTTTCGGCATTTTCCCTTTACTTGTGCTGTAAGACCTTGCTTTTACCAAAATTGACAATTGTAGGTCAACCGGAAGTACCCGGTTTTGGGTCGAAAACCTATAGGGTACTTCCCATTTACCTAGAAGAAGCAAGGTCTGACAGCACAAGTGGAGGAAAAAATCCGAAAGTCGTTAATTTGTTGTTATATCACATAAAAAAAAAAATTGGTTGCCTGTAAAGTCGGTATACGGGCGAAAGTTTTACGTGACAACGACTTTGAGTGGTAAAATAATAACCATGCCCGAGTGGAAGGGACGCGTGCCTCTCACTCGCTCTCATTGTGAGCGCATAACGTGAGCGGAGCGTAACGCAGTTTCTTGAAGTGTCACCCGGCAAACCAATTTATAAGACGTTGTCACGTCAAAATCTGATTACAAACTTATATTTTGCGGTTGGATTGTTTACTTTGTAAACAATCCAACCACAAAGTTAAGTTTGTCTTTGGAAAAAGATGGGCAAAAGTGTTTGAGAATTGATGATATCTATGGCTGGCTTCAGTATTTTAATGATTTTTTATAAGTTCCGTATATATATATATATATTTTACTGGCACTATAGAGGTCGGAAAATTAAGGTTAAGTTCGTGAATGGGGGATATTTCCCCAAAGGAGGGGACTGGGAGGCAGATTTTAAAAAATCTATTTTTTCAGCTTAACTTTTATCCTAAGACACGAAATCTACACTATAACAAGGTTTCTAGAGGTGAAATGTCTAGTTGAAGAGTTGGTAAACTTTAATAACTAGAGATTGCCTAGTGATCCAATTTCGACCATAATTCATTAACATTATTGAACTTTTAATGTTTTGTTTTATTAAATGGACCAGTGTTACTTGAACTATCGTTGTATAGACTTTCTGTACTATGATAGGTCAACGTATACTGGACACGTGTAGATTTTTGTGTCTAGCCGTTTTCACATAATTTTTAATCCCCGACGCAAAAAAGAGGGGTGTTATAAGTTTGTCGTGTCTGTGTGTCTGTCTGTGGCATCGTAGCTCCCAAACGAATGGACCGATTTAAGTGCGTTTTTTCTGTTTGAAAGGTGACTTTATCGAGAGTGTTCTTAGATATAATTCAAGAAAATAAAAGAAAAAACGGTTTTCAGGTGTTCCCTAGAGAGAAAAATGTGAATCTCGACAGACTTGGCCATCTGTAACAATAGGCGACTCCAATGTGTAGTGCCTCTCTGATTGAGAGAGACACGGAACACGTCACGCAGCCGTCTAACTCTGCCAACGGGTAACTCTGCCCCTTGCCCGGAGATGTTTTGCACTCTCCAGCACCTGGTGCGTCTTCTGCGAGGCCGGGGATTACTCGTTCTCCCCCGTTTCCTTTCCGCCGCCTCTTTGGCTAACGTGATATCCTCGCAAAAAGAAGTGAAAGCTTCGGACTTTGGACAGAATCCGAGAAACTTCCTGCGTGGGTAACCGTCGCTCGGTCGAAGCGTTGCGCTTACGCTGCGCACTTCAATAAATGTACACCTGCTTACCAAAAAGCATAGATATGATGCATTTTTATATCCCTAAACTTGACAGATGTTTGATCTTATACACAAACTTTGATCCCCTATTTTGTCACCTTCACTGTTTATTTCGCGTCAAAAAATAGCCTATGTCCTCTTGTCTTGTTTATCTCTATAGATACCAAAACTCATTAAAATTGGTTAAGCTGTTTAGACAGAGTTATTTTCGCATTTATAATATCAGTATGGATGGACATGATAGCATGTGAGCCTAAGCAAAATATGAGGATGTAAAACAATAAAATAAAATAATAGTGCGTATTAATAGCAATAAATTATTGCAAATGACTGTCCCACAATGAGACAATAAATGATTAAAATTAATCCCTGTCTATAAATGACACGTTAGCCGCAAATTAGTCATACCTATTAAAAAGGTACGCAGTAGCACTTGGCTGTATGACAGACATCTAGTGTGATCAGTTTAGATACAACATGCTTGAGTTTAGATTAAAGATGAAACGGATAGCTGTTTGGCCGGATACCGGATATCCGGCGAACCTTGAGGCCGTATAGCTGGATATCCGGCCGACGGATACCTGGCTGAAAATTGTCAATAACCTGTCCTGGATGTTCCTTAAAAAGAAGAAAAGGTTAAAACTGAGCAAAAAAAGGCTTGAAGGCCACGTTACAAGCTTGATTCATCTTACAACGTGGTCCTCAAGCATATAAACTCAGCTTTTTTATATCCCTGACAACGTGTAAGTAACATTTTATGATGATTAGTTGACAACTTAAGGCGTGAAAGCGTTACACACAAGCAAACTAACATTCGCATTTATAATATTAATTACTTAAGATTTATTTGTCTAATTATTTTTATTTATTTTCTGAAAAATAAATAGGAGGAAGTGCGTTTTAAAATTTGTGGAAGCGCCATCTGTCCAAAATTTATAGATTGAATTTGATATTTGACTTACAGCGGCATCTACATTGAGTTTTTTGGACATGCTGATTGTAAATTTTAAATACTTTTGTCTTCTCTAATAGTGTTTTGAATGGTCAATTATAAGATGTATGAGTCAAGTTAGAAATTATAACGTAGTTGTCTTTTTTAAAATGTCTTAGTGATTGTATATTAATGTTTTCAACAGTTCATATTAAAATATTTATGCTTTTAAATGTTTACTACTTATATAGAGATGTCACTGTTCAAGAAGACTATATAAGCTTTGTCTATTAGACTATAGATGGCGTAAATAGTCCACCTGGTGGCGCATATCCCAATCTTTTACGTAAAGAATTATTTAACATTGGCACTTCAAGTTATTAAACTAATAATCATATTAGAGCAGTGAAAAAAATAATTTAATTAAGTGAAAATCTATTATTGCATTTCTAGATGCTCGAACACTTCAAAGAAAATCATTTTATGGTAAAAGGGCGTGGGGTGCTTTTTAATATATTATATTATTATAATGACTTTACTTTTCCCAATATCTGTCAATAAAATATTTACAATAATATTGACATCTAGCACCCCCTACATCACTCTAATTTTTTTTATTTATAGAAAATTATTTTCTACTTTAAGTTCAGCTGGTTTCAAAAGCGTGTTTTTTAGTTTTTTAAACTATGTATTAATTTTCAACTTTTTAGTTCAGCTTACTACAAAGTGTGTGTTTTTAGTATACTATTAGTTATACTATTATTTATTTTTGCTTTTTTAGTCTTTAATATTGTATTGTCATCGGTCCTTGATAATTGTGCTAAGTTTCAATTTAATCGGACGTTTTAAAGTGGGTGAAAATCACGTTCAAAGATTCCATTACAAAGATAGGTACATATAGTAATACATACCTACCAAGTTAATAAAAGCGTGTTAATAAGTCAAATGGTAAAAAATTATATTACTTTCCCACGAACAGTACTCATTTTCCATGGTAATGTGATAAACGACATAAGTGGATAAAAGGAGTAATAAAACATTATATAAGTATGAGTTTTACAAACATTAAGAAATTACTAATAATGTTATTAGTAAAACAATAGCTAAGTTTTGTATGTAGTTGTAGTTGTACTATTCAATACAAACAAAACTGTAAGTAAACATTACCTCAAATATTTTTTTTTGTGCAACTTGCTGACAATACCCCTGGCGGAAACAGAGGCGAACAAAACGAAAAATAAATGTTTACTTATGCAATTTTTTTACAGTACAAGTACAAACATAATAATAAATGATATTGATAAAATCACGGTCGCTGGGCCGACACACC
Organism: Euplagia quadripunctaria; assembly: GCA_963859945.1. Classification (NCBI taxonomy): domain Eukaryota; kingdom Metazoa; phylum Arthropoda; class Insecta; order Lepidoptera; family Erebidae; genus Euplagia; species Euplagia quadripunctaria. The sequence continues at coordinate 17,607,122 of OY982581.1, forward strand.
CAGCTGCAGGCAGTCTAAACTGGTGCTGACCGAGGTCTCACCACGTTTAGTCTTAACCGACTTGACATCAGAATAGTTGTAGGAACCATTACGGGCCACTTGGCGCTAAACCGGCACCTATTCACCACCAATGCGACAGACAATCCTCTATGTAGAGACTGTCTCAACGCGGAGGAAACGGCTGCCCGCGTTATCTTGGAGTGCGAGGGAGCGGCCACACAACGGGCAAGTATCCTCGCGGATGGGAGGTCGCTCCTAGAAGTCTGTCAACGCCCCAGGAGGTTTCCAATACCAAAAAATAAAATACATGCTGAATGCTTACACTTAAAATATACTCCTATTTTATTCACTATACATCTATTGTTTAATAGACAAAGTTAAATATTTTTATTGAACAGTGACATCTCTGTATAAGTAGTAAACATTTAAAATGATAAATACTTCATTAGGAACTGTTGAAAACATTCATATGCATTCACTAATATATTTAAAAAAAAGAGAGCTAAGTTACATTTTTCTAATTTGACTCATACATCTTTTAATAGAAAATTCAGAACACTATTAGAGAAGACAAAAGTATTTAAAATCTACAATTAGCATTTCCAAAATCTCAATGTAGATGCCGCTATAAGCAAAGTATCAGATTAAATCTATAAATTTTAGACAGATGGCGCTGTCACAAATTTTAAAACGTACTCCTACTGTGATCTTACGTATACCATCAGGATGCCATTTAGGTACCAGCAAGGTACTCATGCTAAGAACTCAGGATAAAAAATAAATTTAATATCGATTTATATTAATAAATAATAATTTATATACGTCCAGCAGTGTACGGTGATAGGCTGATGATGGTGAATATTTGGTGAAGCGGGTTTTAGAAAAAAGTCTTAAATTTTCACCATAATATACAATTTATTTACGTACCGCTAATATACGCTATAAAACTTTCTATACTACCGCTGCTGCTATCAGCTCTGGCCTTGGGAACCGTGTCCTCGTTGCTGCCATCGTTTAGCATAACTTCATGTAACGCCAATGTTCTCAACAACTTGTCGGACTCAGTCCCTTCTTCATCTCCAATAATCCTGTCATTAATCATGTTTGTCAAATTTATTTCATCCATAGTCTTGTCGTCGAGGTTGCTGCTTGGTTCGTCATTATTCAAACTTCGTCTTGTATGAAAGCCTGCGTCTCTAAGTTTCTTCTTCGCTAGTTCTATGAATGTTGGTGATTTTAGCGTCTCCCGGAGCCAATGTTTGATTTTATTCTTCTTGTCTTCTACTCGGGCTTTGAATCTAAAATATTATAAGTTCTTGAGAAACATTTTGAATACGAGTTTGGTTTATATGAATGATATATAGATCTACAGCTATAATCTATGGTTTATATGCACTTTAAAATTACTACTAAACAGTTCCTAAAATACCTAAAAGCTTTAGGAATATTAATTTGTAATCGCCTAGTGGTTGAAGTTCGACTATAATTAATTAAATTTTGTTGTAATGTTTTGTTTTATTTCACTGACCTATTTCTAACATTCATCAAACCTTAATTTTTAGAATAAGTTGAACTGAAATAAGTTGAAAGTGAATGACAAGGGAAGACAATGATTATCTTTCCTTGTTATTCACTTTACGTACCTACCATGACAGGTCAATGTATATAGCTTAATTCAAAATTTACGTTTTTCGAGTTTTCAGCAAAAACCGAATTAACTTCGTCAGTAGATACGTACAATCCAACAGCCGACTCGAAACTAATGAAAATGGTAGATATAAAAGATCGTCGTTCTTTTTCTGATTAACTCGCGCGTACAATGCGTACATGTCAAGACCGTTAAAGTGAACGAATTCAGTAATGAGCCGGCGTCGTTCCATTTAAGTTTCTAAAGACCCTACCGTTTTGATGTTTAATAAAGAAAAAATTGTTTTGACTTCACTGTCAACTACCCTATTATTTTTGTAGGACATCGTCAGGGCGCGATTCGCACTTGGCCGGTTTTTTTTTATGTCTTGTCAGTTTTAAAACACGCTTACTTCTGCAATTCTTTCTCTCTCTGCCTCGCCTTCTGTATCTTCGGTAAGAGCTCGGGTATGGTGTTAGCTTCATTTTTAGAGATAGTTTCTTCCACCCACTCAGTAATCTCCGAAACTCGGCTGTAGACCCCAGGTGAGCGGGGGTCTCCGCATTGCTTGCCGCCGAAGGAGACTATTCCGAGAAGAACACCATCTCGAACGGCTGGACCCCCCGAATCATGCTAAAGTCATATATGGGATATTGAGTGTCAAGTAAAAGTAGAATAAAATCTTACTAATATTATGACGGCGAAAGTTTGTGAGGATGGAGAGGTGTTTGTTACTCTTTCACGCAAAAACGGCTGAACGGATCTGAATGAAATTTGGCACAGAGATAGATTATAGTCTGGACTAGCAGTTCACTAACATTTCCACGCTAACGAAGTCGCGGGCAACAGCTTGTATATTATAAATATATTTTTACCATAATGATATTCTAGTACACAACGCCATCTGGGTATAAATTAAGCGTAGCTTGTGCTATGAGTTGTACAGAATAGACTACGTTACTACTATTTTCTTGTTCATGCATTCATTATTATACATAGAAATAACTCAGGTGATTACAAAAAAATAGATACATTTATGAATTAAAATATTTGCACTGCAGTTCGACTCCTGTGCCCACAGTGTGTCCAATGAAGTGGCAATCATTCGACTCACGCGACTCGCACACGGGAAGACAACATATTTTTGTAATTTTGAAATAAATAACTTAGTTAGTCGTTATAGTCCAGTCAAGACACTCGTAGCTCGAAAAATAGGGGTAAGTTTCTAAAAATTCACATACAGCTGAAAATTGGTACGAATGTTGGAAACACCATTATAAATGAAATGTCAAAAGTCCCCACCGATCTTGTGTGTGCAAAAGTTATTCAAGGTCAAAGTTCTCAAATATGGTTTTTTGCATTTTTCAGCTAAACGTTAAGTTTTATCACAAAATAGGTCATATAAAAATTGTAGATTATGCAATTCAAAATCTATAAAAAAATAAGAATCGCTAATTCTGAAATATAATGACTCAAATAGTTGAAAATGTCGTGTTCTCCATAATATGCACAATTACGCCGCCTATACAAGGTGACTGGAAATACGATACATTCATTTTAAGGGGTTGAAGTAGAGCACATTTGGAGCTAATTTAGTCCCAGGATACTATATCCTGAATTTGATTATTTCTGAGTAATTCAAGATTAAAGAATTTTAATTAAACAAGTTAAGCAAGTCAAAATGCACCCTTGTGGTGAAATATACAGGATTTTGTTTATAATTTTGCAGTTTTCTAGTACGCAAATAAACAGAAACTCATTCAAAAGCAAAAACAGCTAAAAAACACAACTGGTTTTTTAGTTAAGGTTGTAAAAGTCGAACTGGTTTTTCACGAAATTCACGTGTTATGAAAATAAAAAATCAGTAAAATATAAAATGTATGAAGTGTTGCGTACATGTTACCGAATTAACTTATTTAGTATATTAGCTTTTCACTTTTCAAAGGTACAGATGTTAATAAATAAACTTTTATAAAAAAAGTCTCACGGACTTTAATGCGGCAAAATATTGATAAATTGTAAAAAGCTGTAATCTTCAGCCCTTAATTTTTCACCCTTAGAGGTGGAATATTTCCTTCAAATTTAAATGGAACCAACCTTGGTTACAATCGATTTAATTAAAAAAGGAATTATTAAAATCGGTTCACAAATGGCGAAGATATCACGTAATATACACACAAAACGGCAACTCTACTTAACGTTAAAATTAAAATTCTAAAATGCAATACTTAAAATTTTAGAATCGCTTTTGCTCAGAACTGGTGAATCTTAGTGAAAAAGTATAAAAACATTTTTATAGATAATTGTATGATCTATATTTTTTATCCAAACTATTTTCATGATAAAACTTACGGTATGGCTGAAAAACCAAAAACACTCATATTTGCGAACTTTTACCTTGAATAAATTTTTTTGCACATGTGGGATCGATGGGGACTTTTCACATTTCACTTATAATGGTGTTCCAAACATATTCGTACCAATTTTTAGCTCTATGTGAGTTTTGGTAACTTTGAATGTCTATTTTAACCGGGCTATTAGTTTGAATAGTAGAATCATGCCTGCGAAGTTTTTTTTAATATCTAAAAAGGCATCTTCAAATCAAATCAAATAAATAAATAAATAAATAAATCTTACATTGCAAGCATCCTTTCCTCCGGTCGCGTAACCAGCGCACAGCATTCTCTGTGTGATGTAGAACCTGTACGACTTCTGACAGTCCTCTTTAGTCATCACTGGGACGGGGACGAAACGGACACGCTCCGGGATGTGGCCGTAACCGGACTCCTAAGGAACAATTGCATAATTGTGATCACTTGTGCAACGATATCTATGAAAACACGAATAAAATGCCTAACATTTTATTCTTTGCACGTTTGGTCTTTTCACAGTCTTCAAAATATAAAAGGTTCTGAATTCGCCACAATATATTTTTAATTTATGTGTAGCAATAGTTGTTTACCTTACTTCAGAATTTCAACGACAGTGAAATAAAAATATGACATGCCTCTAAGGGCCAATTTAACAAATTGCAGTAGAACGAACTTTACGACATCTTACAATTTTAGGCTATCGGTATCATTTTTATAAAACATAAAACTTTACTGAGGTTGAATTTTGAGCTGTTTTGTTCTGCTTTTTTGCTGATTTTGTAATTTACTTTCGTATGAAATGACAGAAAATGTGTACCAGAAGAAAAAATTGCAAATTCAAATTAAATATCTTTATTTCATAAAATTGGTCATTAATGATTTGAAATGGTCTATTAAAAAAACTGTCAGTCGTAGAACAGCATGTCAGAAGTAAAAACATAACTTACAATATATACATATGTGTGTGTTTATGTACACACATCAGTATGTATGTATCTGAGCGTGACGGTCACGCAAGTTGTGCTTTTTCTCCATACCAAAAATGCCCAACGTGCCTAAAGAAGTTTTCACTTCAAAATCGTAATAAAAAATTATAGATCAACTCACATTGTCAGCAATCGGTTGCTTTGTCAAATGTAAAATTATAAAAAATAATGGATAACATAAGAACATATTTGCTTGTGTCGATCTACGAGTATATCCGCCCGTTTCCAAATGTTTGAGCCTTGTGAGAAGAAATATTTATCAAAATGCGGACCCCATTGCCTTTAATGAAGAAATATTTATACTTACATCAGTACTCCCCCAGCCTGTCACTATGAGGATATCATTCTCCTTCATCATATAATCCTTTGAGGGTAAATTCAACACAGCTATGTTTCGTCCAATTGGCATTGGTCGATCCAATCTTAACAGTGAGTAGTCGAAGTCCGCGTTCCCAGGTGTGTACTCGTGGGGAAAAAATACCTAAAAAGTAAATAGCCGGAGTGATAGTATTATTTATATTGTTAATAAATCTGCTAAAGAGAAATCTAGGAACTTTTGTAACACAACGGGAAGAAGCACAATAAGAAATAGGGCATTACGGGGAGATCTGTTACAATAAATTACTGAAGAATTTGCTTCACCTTCTCACTGCAGACGAGTGTGGTGTAGTTGTGGTAGTGACGGCTAGCGTATTTTTACTGTTAAGCGAGATTACCAGAGTTCCTTTATAGGGACACAAGCAACACAAGAGTGGCTTCCTTATCGTCGCTTGTATTTAAAAGAATCCATTTAAATGTATTCTTCTTGTCACTTAATCGTCTTCCAGGTCCAAATTTGAACGAGAAATTACTTTAAGCCCTATCTTTTAGACTGAGGTTTTGCAATTTTCATACAGACTGCGGAAGTCAGAAAAAGTATTTCAAGTTTGTACTTACTTTATTGACTCTTGCTTGATATCCTCCCCTGTTGTGAAAGGAACTACCAGCCCTGATTATGAAGGGCTGCAATTTTCTTTTGTCACCATCAAATGCTCTGCGAAAATAAACCAACCAGCTATGATAATGATATCAAAAATGATCATACAATAAAACAGGAAAATTCCTCGACTTCACATTGAGTATTTCCTTCTCTTAATATCGCCATTTTTAGAACCATAAGTACCAAAATATTGGCGGTAATCAAATCTTCTTAAAGGTTCTTATTTTTGATGAATTAGTATTTTTAGGCACCAGATCTCGCTCTACTCCAATCAACTATAGTTTATTTAAAAAGGAACCTTAACTAACTAATCTTACTTGGGAGTAATATGTTGTATATACGGTTAGAAAATGGAAAAAGTAATAAGCTAAACTGTCCCACAGCTGGGAAAACTTGAAAGACTCACGATTCTAGACAGTGTCCAGCAGTAAGCACCCACTGCTCATCGATGATGGAGCCGCCACACCAATGCTTCGCGTTCCTGGATATGGCCACGTTATAAGGATACATGCTGATGCTGGTCTCCATGCCACCCACGATACGGCGAACGGCATAAGAACGGAAAGCCCACGCGATATGACGTTCGTCGTTATTTTCAGGAAACACTGAAGAAGCAACATAATTTGTGTGTCTATATCCAGCGGGCTCACCTGTTTGTGGAAGATAACTTCATTCAAAGAATGAAGTTTACGTTGGATCCATCAATTAGTACCGAATGTAACTAAAAGGTCCCACTTACAAAGTTATGGCCAGATAGGTAGAACGTTCATATAGCATACGGAACATCTTATTTGTCAAAGATACACAATTATAGCTACTGGAACTAAAATGATAATAAAATAAGATTAAAAACAAAATCCAGGATTCGTTGACTGATTAAGAGAGTTTAGGGAGTTTATGTATTTCAAATTAATTTACAAAGTTACTGATGATCAGAGGATTTGCTACAATTATAATTTGTGGTAAAACTATGGTCTTCAATCGAGGTTCCGTCACTTGTCATGTACTGAAATTTTTCACTAACTCCAAAAGTATTTCGTGCCGCCAATGCTTTCATTTTATTGATGTGACTTGATCGTAAATATGAAGTGAATATATTGTTCACGATTTGAAGGAATTCTTATAATTTTAGTAGTATCTAATAAGCGATTTTAATCACTAGCTTCAACTTCAATTTGACAATTCAAAAATACCTATAATTGGTTTAATCGGAACAGATGGTTTTAATTTGATTTGATTGATTGAGAAATTTACTTCTTTGAATGTAAATAATTACAAACCTGGATATGTTCTTGTATCACCGGCGACCCTAAATCTCGTAGATGTTTCATCATTTCTAAACTTGTACCTGTCTTCCAAAATGGCTTTTAAATCATTATCATCGTCGTATTTATCTTTCTTATTCTCTTGAATGTCCGAACTCCGTAAAGCGTATCTCGAACTCTCATCAAATGTTTGTTTATTCATAATCTCATATTCTTTATTCAACGGATCCGTATTTCTTTGTAATAAAATTATCGACCCGTCAGATTCGCTTTCTGCATGTTCAAAGATGTATAAAACTATAGTTATAAAAAAATTAAATATATTGTTGTTATAGTTTTTCATTTTCATTCATGTTAATATTTTTATTTTTATTCCACGTTTTGATTTCTTGCGGTAATGGAATTTTCTGATTTCGATAACTTTTATGTTTGAATTTTATGATCTGTATCGTAAAGGCCGGCAATGTAAATCTGAATTTGGGTAATGCAGTAGTGTGGAAATATTCTGATTAAGTTTTGGTTAATTACTGGATATGTAAGTAGATAATTATATGGTAAGGAAAAGTATGGCAAGGTTGCAATAAAACAGTGGTAAGGGTTTATTAGCAATTGTAATTACCAGTGGTAAACCAGAGGTATCACTCACGTATTGCATGTGAAGCTAGTCTCTCCCTTATGATTTTTCTTAGTTATTTAAGAAATCAGCTACGATTTAAGGTTTCCGTGATCAAATTATTTCCATCAAGAAAACTTGTATAATTGTGGACAGGTAAGGTTTATTAAATATTTGCACGGATCGTATACTTTTCAATCAAATCATAAAATTACCGTAGTGCGTTTGGCAAATCAATAATTTAAGTTCGAATAAAAACTTTCGTGAGTGGTACTCATATAAATTAAGGATAAATGGTTTTACTCACGTGTATGTTTTGGGGGATGCCCGACTAGTTTCGGATCCGACGGGAGCTCTTCTGCAAGGAGTGAGGCGTCCTACTGCGTCGCTTGCAGATGTCAGACTGTTAAATCCTTTAACTATTTGCGGCAGAACATATTTTAGGAATATTTACACGATCATTCTGGACATTCTGTTTATAGAGTGAGTACCTATTGACTGTCTGGTTTGTATTTTATTGAACGCGCTAATAGCTGTATCTACTGGCACATTTTTTTTGCATAAATAGTCCATTCTTGAGGATAGTTATAGGCTTTTTTTGTTGACGAGGTTGAGAATCCTCACGGATGCCCTCCGCCTTTGAGAAGGGGTCTGTCAGGCTCTTACCGACTAAAAATCGCCCCGGTGTTTTGCTACTTGCCTATGATCGGGGGAGCTAGAATCGGCGTTGCATTCTCCTGCAACTGGATATTTATAGGTTATTTTAATTCAGTACAACCTTTAGGAGAGGAATAGCCCCTATATACGAGGGTACAACTACCTAAATATATAAGAGATTATTTTTATTTCGTGGACCTGATCTACTGGTTAGTGATCCTGCCTAGCCAGAGGCCGTGGGTTCGATTCTCACCCATGACAAATAATTGCGTGATGAGCACGATCATTTGTTCTGAGTCTGAGGCAATGATGATGTGATATCTGTAATTTGTTTATAATATGTATGTATTTAATAATAATAAAGATGTTTATCGGCAGTTTGGTTACCATAGTACAGGCAGGCTCTGCCTAGTTTTGGACGAGACGGCTGAATTATATGTAGTGGTAGCAGAGGATGCATAAATCTATTTATTATAAAGAATTTAATTTAATTATGAAGGACAATAACATTACTTATTACTAGAATCTAGCTAAGTCGGCGATCGTCCATAAAGTGAAGAAAGTCGAGCTGCATCTTTGGTCGCACTTATATCGTCAAGCGCGTTTGGGGTCAACTTATGCGTTAGCCTGACTATGCCTGCGTAACAGCCGTGTGTGAGGTGTCTCAAGTTATTATTATTATTATTCTTGTGATCTATATTTTGTACTAACTAACTAACTTGAAACATCTTGTATCATATTTTGTTGACGTAAAATCTATTTTTAGACCATAAGAAATAAGTAAGGCTATCTCTAGTCAGGTTCCAACTCATTCAAGTTTTAAAGAAACTCTGGACCTTCTGATCTTCAACCTTTTAACATCAGCTAGAAAGAAATATCTTGATACCAAATATTAATTAAAATACTATTATTTAAAATGGTTTTTAAATGAAACGTAATTTAATGAACTTATAAATGTAATTTATTGTTTTCATATAGGTGACATTGACTTATTTGAGGATAAATTATTTCAATATAAACACAATTAGACTCACCAAAACTTCATATAAAGAGGTAACAGGGACCTACCACCATGCTCTGTTGGGCACGCCGATATTTTTAGATAACAGCCTTAGCCTTATTTGGATTTAAATATAACATTTTAGCCATCGGTTTAAAATAAAGTTCTATTTCTTGACGTCACTTGAAATATCTACTCCTTAGATTAAATCCACTAGAGCAAGATCCCAGGGCCGCCAAAGCTTACATGTGTACTACTTACTACAAAATGTGTAGTATGGAGTAGTATTAATAGAGACTCTGAAGTTTCATAAAATCATTGCCCACTTATCTTAAATTGATTAGCTGATTATTGTATAGACTGCACGGATGGCGCAATAGTTTAAATCCCACACGGGACATAAATTTGTGTGATTCACAAATAGCTAGTTGTCCCGAGTCTGGGTGTTCTTTGTGTCCGTTGTTTAAACGTTTGTGAAGTGCGAAACAGGAATATTCCTAATGCGGGAGTTGTCTTTTTTTATAAAAAAATAAATAAGAATAATACATTACGTAATATTATTTAAAAGTTATTATCGATATTTCCAGTTTCCGTTGGCGGTTATTTACGTCTTGCGTCTCTGGAATCTTACTATATATAAAATACTCATTGATATGGTAAAGACTGGGCCCTGGATTTTAGGATTACTTAATAGAAAATAGTGGAGTTTTCTTTAGTCTAACAATTATATTATGTAGAGACAATACTAGTTACTTCTAATACTGACATAACATACCGTAGTGTCATAACAGACCAGCCCGTAATTTAGAGCCATGAACGAAAAGACTGTGTAGAAGAAATCGGCGCGAATAATGAGACCGTGGTCTATTTTCTTCAATAACATATTTGTATAGATGTCCACCTTTATTTATAGGTATTATTTTATCCTAAAGTCCCCCACTCCCTAGTTCCCCGCTCGTGGCTAAGTGTTAACCGAGTAGGTTAGCACATTGCAAGGTTAAGTAATACTAGCCAGGTCAGTCCTAGGATGGGTGACCATTCTTAACACATTGAGACCCGTTTGTGCCTCGGAGAGCACATTAAGCCGTCGGTCCCGGTTGCCATACAAACATCTGTGGCATTCGTTACGGGTAGTTGGAGCCCTAAAACAGTCCGACAACCTGGTCTTACTACAGAACTTCGATATTGCCTAGTATTTGGGTTGTGGAGGTTTGATAATAATAAAAATAATCTTTATTGACATATTTTTTTATAAGATTGCATGAAGTCCCTGACTCCTGTGCGTGTGTGTGTATGTAGGTAGAAAACCTGTGTTACAAGAGTCAGTGCCCTCTCCGGTTTTTACGAGAACATATAATCCTATGCAATCAAAAATATTATTATTACATATTTTCCTAGTGCGGAAAAACAAAGTAACTAAATAAAGTATAGGAAAAGCAGTTATATAATAATAATAAACAAGTTTAGTTAGTGTATATCATGTGAAGGGGTGTGTGTGGATGAAAATAGTGTTTGTGAATGTGTTGAATATCGAAATTCGACTGTATCGTAGTGATTGAAAGCCGACACGTGGAGGTTCATTAAATTGTTCTGCTTTAAATTGTTAATTAACGTGATATCACGAGTAAGAAGATTAATTTACACAATCTACCTAATTATATTTCAGCTCTTTGAGTGATTACAAGTGGTCAGGCGTGTAAATAGCCCAACCACGGGTGTGATTGCTCAACAATTAATTATTATAGCGTACTAGGCGTAGGGAAGTAAACCGCTTCTATCGATCAAACAATCATGCCAACACTGACCTGCAACACCGACCAAGTCCCGATCCTCTTGAAGGCAGCGAGCAGCGGCGAGGTTTCTACGGTCTTTTGAAACGACCCGGTATTGACCGGCCCGTCACGATCGAAGACTGAAGCACTCCACAAACACCTTGTAAAGGTTACAAAGCGAGTCCAAACACTACACGGCTATAGGACTAACGGAAAATCAGCTTCTTGTCACGAGGATAACTGATGTCCGTGGCGGAACAAACTTTTAATTAATGCGTTGCGTTTTTCAGCGAGAAGAGATTATAGCAGGGTATGGCTGTTTTTCTTGCGCCAATCAGATGCAGCGCAATTGCATTATTTGAAGACTGCTAACGCCATCTCTTGAGATCGTCGAGTACATTGGCAATATTACAGTAGTGCCAGCAATAATTGCATTTGACAAACAGAAAGCGGTTTACTATAATTACTATAAAATTAATAATATAATGAAATATATTATGGTGCGATCATGTATGTATTTATAAATATATTGGCGCTCCACCAACAAGATTACAAATTGATCAGCGGATTGATGTTATATACTAGCTATACCCGATGCCGTGGGAATATCGGGATAAATAGTATGTGTTAATCTACATCCAGCGGCGAATTTACACATTTGCCACCAGTAGGCTATTAAAATTTTGCCGCCCCTACCGGTCGGTCTATCTAATTCAAGGACAAGACATAAAAAATAATGTAGGCCCCAAATTCTTCGCCCCTAAAATCTGCTGCCCTAGGCTTCAGCCTACTGGTAAATCCGCCTCTGTCTAGGTCTCCAGCTATCTACATACTAAGTTTCATCGCAATCGGGTCAGTAGTTTTTGCGTCAAAGAGTAACAAACATCCATTTATCCTCACAAACTTTCACGTTTTTATTATTGGTAGGATTAGTATTACTTTTTCAAAATACGTATTAGATATAATTGCTGTTATTCTTTAGGATACCTATTGTGTTCATAATTGTACTTCTGTAATTACTTTGCAATAAATTGATGAAACTAATATTGCTATGACTATTTATAAAGGTGTAGTTAACGTAAAGTTTACTTTATTTCTCAAAAGATTAAGTCACCTTTCACGCTTTCACGCAGCGGTTTGGAAACGTAACTTTTTATTTCAGTTAAGGAGTAGATGTTTCTCTTCAAACACACCTGATGAAAAGTGACAAGAGAAACCTATTCACTCTACTCTTGAAATTTCCAGGATTATAACTGTTGTTTGATTGGTTGTAAAATAATTTAAACGATGGTTTATGTCATGCTTGGATTAGGGATGTTCCGAAACCCAGGACGGACGCACGAGGTGAAGCCGTAGAGGACTGGGCGGCATCGGTGGGCCTCTGTCTCCTAAACATAGGCTCCGCCAACACATGCGTGCGATAGCAGGGGAGGTCGACAGTGGACCTTTCGTTCGCTATACCTGCTCTCGCCGCACGAGTAAGGAACTGGCGTGTCCTGGAAGAGGTTGAGACGCTCTCGGATCACCTCTATATCCGATTCGAGCTCTCCCGGACCCAGGACCTCAAAAGGGGTCACACGGCGCGGCGTTCTTCCCGCTTCCTTCGGTGGGCTGTTACCAACTTGGATAGGGACCTACTGGAGGAGGCAGCCATTATTTACTCTTGGCTGTCTCCGCAGCCTCTGACCGAGGAAGCAGACATGGGGGCGGGCCGCTTTCGCGATACGATTGCGCAGACTTGTGATGCGGCTATGCCCCGCGTTCGAGGTCGTCGGCCTCCAAGGAAGGAGGTCTACTGGTGGTCCCAGGAGTTGGCGGACCTCCGCGTGGCCTGTATTCGTGCCCAGAGGTCCTACACCCACAGCCGACGGCGTCACCGCGAAGATGGGGAAGAGGACCGGCTTCATCAGGAGTACCGAGATGCGCGGAAAACTCTGAAGCTGGCCATTAGCCGCGCCAAAGAGGAAAAAAGAAAGGAGATGCTGGAGGGTCTCGATCGTGACCCCTGGGGTCGCCCATACCGCGCGGTGCAACGAAAGCTCCGCGCGTCGATACGGAGACTCTCCAGCCCAGCTTCCTGCAGGAAGTGGTTGAGGGCCTTTTCCCGCAACGGGTGGAGCACGTACCCCCGTCGAGGGCCCCCTTGGCCGAAAATGACGGGGAGAACGAAAAGGATGGTGTTCCGCCCGTCGCGGAGGTGGAGTTAGGGGCGGCTGTTCTCCGGATCCGTTCCAACAACACCACCCCCGGGCTAGACGGGATCCCTGCCCGAGTGTTGGCCCTTGCCCTCGACCACATGTCCGACCGCCTCAGAGAAGTGTTCGACGCTTGCTTGGCGTCCGGGCACTTCCCTGACTGCTGGAAGAGCGGGAAGCTGGTCCTTCTAAGGAAGCCGGGACGGCCTACTGACTCGGTCACGGCCTACAGGCCCATCGTGTTGCTGGACGAGGCGGGTAAATTGTTTGAGAGGGTCCTCTCTGCCCGCATCGTCCGGCACCTGTGCGAGGTCGGCCCCGATTTGTCGGACGCCCAATTCGGTTTTCGGGCGGGGCGTTCGATGGTCGGTGCTGTGTTGCGCCTGAGGGCCGTGACCGAAGAGGTAGTAAGCTGTGGTGGCGTGCTGTTGGCGATGTCGTTGGACATCGCCAACGTGTTCAATAGTCTGCCATTCAGCTGCATCAGGGAAGCACTCCACTATCACGGAGTGCCAGGGTACCTGAGGCGGCTAGTGGCAGACTATTTAGAGAAGCGTACCGTGATTGAGTTTTAAGACGTCGGCCCATGTCGTGCGGTGTTCCGCAGGGGTCTGTCCTTGGACCACTCCTGTGGAACATGGGGTACGACTGGGCCCTTCGAGGCGACTTCCCCCGGGGCTCGGCGTAATCTGTTACGCCGATGACACGTTGGTCACAGCCCCGGGGGGCGAACTTTCAGGAGGCGGCGCGCCTGGCCACTAGAGGAATCTCTCTGGTGGTCGCGCGCATCGAGGCGCTATGTTTGCGGGTGGCCCTAGAAAAGACGGAGGCCCTTTTATTTCATGGACCCCGTAGTGGTCCACCCCCTGGCGCCTCCATCGAGGTCAACTCGGTCCTCGTACCGGTTCAGGCCCACATAAAATATCTGGGCCTGATCGGTGGCGTTTTGATGAGCACTTCCTGCAGCTTGCTCCAAGGCTGGTTTGCGCTGCGTCCGCCCTTGGGCGACTCTTGCCCAATGTGGACGGACCGAGCATCGCTACGAGACGGCTGTACACGGGGGTTGTCCGGTCAATGGCACTGTACGGTGCACCGGTGTGGGCGGAGGCTCTGACCGCCCAGAATAGGGCGCGCCTCTGGCACCCTCAGAGGGTTATGGCGGTTAGAGCCATACGCGGATACCGCAGAGTCGGGCCCTCACTGCAGTCATCGGAGGGGATCTCTCGCTACCGGCCGTCATACGCTCCATGGCCGGTAGCGACAGGAATTTTACCGCGGTCGCGACCTTCTGTGAGGGCGTCATGTCGCAGAAGGCGAACCGGGCGGCGGAGACGCGCTTACCAGCGCCTCCTCATTAATAGGAGTATTTAAGACGCAGTACGGCACACCGTGTGGTTTTAGTCGGTTCGATTCCGACACACCGCCCCACCGAAAACCCCGGTGGGGTGACGGCCTGAGGGGTTTCCACACGCACAAAAAAAAAAGGGATGTTCCGAAAGGTCGGAACTTCCGATTGATTTTATACCTCCAACTCCGACTTCGGTTCCGATAAATTTGAATTGGAGTTATAATGAAGGTCGAAAATCGAAACGATATGAACCTTTACTGACCCTTGAAGGAATTTTAATGCGTTTTAGATGTAATACCAAAAAATATATATTTTATGTAACAGCATACAGCATACATGAATCCGTTTTTCCTGTCAAAATTATCGATCAAAGTACAGACTAAGGAGGATAGGCCCCTCTCCTCTCCTCAACTACGTACTTGTTTATACTGCCCCCACCCCACCAACGCATTCGTTATAAAAGCAAGACTAAGGAGGATAAGCCCCTCCTCCTCTTCTGACTACGTATTTGTTTTACACTGCCCCTACCTACCCAACGCGATCGTTATAACGGTAGGGTCAGTAAACCTGCACCTCGTTCCCCAAACCAAGGTCCTGGGACGTATTGACCTTTGTACGGCAGGTCTTACCTCCAACGCCGTGGCGCCGGCACTAATTAAGGCTAGTTACCCGTATGCCTATCGGTCACAGGGAATCGCCACTCGTGAAACCACACTCGCAGCAACCCCCGTTCGCGACACACTCCCTATTATCCATTCCACAACGCTCGGGCAACGGGCTCGCTCACACAATCTTGTGTAGGTCTACCCAGGCCTACAGACGGGTGTCCGGATCAGTGTCTAGTCACCTTTCTACTTGCTTAGCAGGCAAGTACCCGAGCTGCATCGGTCCGGCGGGACCTCTGCTAAGGGACGCTCCAAGCCCCGCAGCGGAAAACCAAAGGGGCCCTTCGCCGTAGACCAGTTAATTCCGCTGCTCGCTGCGCGCGAGATCGGACGCTCCACCGACAGATAGTAGAGCAGACGACATGCCCTTTCTCTGCAGCTAACCACAAACCACCACGAATCCAACTCCAAAACCGGTATCTGACGGCTTGCGCCATCAGAGGGCTCAGGAACCGGTTCCCGTGGTACTCTGATCTAATAGCCAGACCCGTAGTTCCAGCTGCGAACCTATCTACTCCGGGTGACTAGCAGATAGGGATAACCTAATAAATCTACTAAGAAGGATAGTGAAAAATCAGAATATTTGGCGTCCCGATCAAGGGTATATCGGGACGTGTCACCAGACCCCTGAAAATTGGGACACCTGGCTGCGCCAGGTATAACTACTGCATTGAAGGCTCATTTAAAGGCTTTACGTATTACTGAATACGACGAACTAATTTAGTTCAGTTTTCACTGAGAAAAAAAATAATCCACCACTTCAATTCCTCATGATGGGGCCAAAAGACAAATGTATCTGAACTACTCAATAAAATTTAAAACTAAGAAATAAGCTATCTTAGCATCGTAGCGTATGCAATTTATAATACCTAATTAATATATGAATTGTTGCATTCTGATTAAAGAGACTGATTACTGTATTACGGTTAGGTTTTTGGTATTTTATTACGTTTACCGATGCCGATGTTTACGATGGCGACAGCTCTGACTTCGCCTCCGATTCCGATAAGTCAAAGATAAAAACTTCGATTCAGTCTACGGTTCTGGTAAACTCACCTCCGTAACATCCCTAGCTTCGATAAAGCCCATATCCCATTTTTCTTTTTCTTCCAAGCTATTTATCCCAAATGGTGGTAGAGGCGGCGGTCCATTTTTTACTGTTCCACTTTACGCAAACCAAGATGTCACCTTCAGCATCCTGACACACTCTCATTTCTCTCAGCACTACATCCCTCCACGTTTTCTTCGGTCTGCCTCTGGACCTTCGACCAGGGATTGATAATTGTAGCGCTAAATTTCAATGTAAAGCCCACATCTCTTCTAAAGTAGGTAGGTACTTACCTATTCAGTTCCTTACACAACATTACGTATGAAAAGTCCTTAACAACTGGGTATATCCTAAATCTTATAAGATCTTGCCAGGAGGTGTCCAAATTGAAAGAAAAACAGGTCAAGGAAGTAATGGAAGCTTACATAGTTACACATCTTACTTCATTTATTAAGTCTACGACTTAATCAAATTCAATAAAGTCGTGGTCTCGATATATTATTTTAGTCCAGTCATTTTAGGTTTTATCTGGGGAAAAATTCCTAGTGAGCTGAATTTTTGTATACACCTTTATTACGGTGTTATTATGAAGATGTGAAAAATCAACATCGATATCGTGCCGGCTAAAAAAGTTACAAAGTTAAAAAGGTCACGAAAATCAGTTTTTCGCAAATATTTCGCGACCTATTTCTCGGACGTCAATAGAAGTCATTTTAAAAATTGTTCCTCATAAAATTGTCTACAAAAAATGTCTCTGCGGTTTTTCTGTAAAATTAACTGTTTTCAGATTAAAGCGCTGAGAAAGCGACTAGAATGCACTCACATACGGTATTGTATACCGAACACCAAGGCATAAACTTTATTGCTTTTTATTAATATTTGTGTCTTAAAAACTTTTATCTTATATTTGGATGTTTCGGTAAAGATATACGTATCTTATAGAGGTTTAGGTTTTTAGTAAAATCTACTATATCTCATTCAAATGACCTTCACTGGCAGATGTTCCGTATTTCATTGTTCCGAGACCCGTCCCTTTATACCTGCTACTGCCAGTCGGACTGAGTTTAGTTCAGTTGAAAATTATTTCTTAAGTGTTAAACACGTTAATTTAGTTATTTTCTGCTCTTAAATAGTTATCATAATGAGTGATAAATGTTTTATATGTGATGAATTATTATCGGATGGTGATGTTGTAGAAGTTAGGCGTGGTCTACAAACATTAAAAAATGCTGGTGTAATAAAAGTGCATAAACTTAGTATACTAGCGCGCTATAGCGTAAAGTATACCTACAAAGTTTATGATACAAACACTTGACCAAAGAGTATGCAAACATCCTGCGCTCTCGGTGGAGAGTATATGTGTTCTGTGACCCTGTGACCAAAGAGTATACAAACACTACGTTAGACTGTGACTGTCATTCTGACATATTTTTCGTCCGCTACTATATTTCTATTGTGCATGTCAGAATTTAATTTTTTGTAATGAATATATTAATATATTTAATCATTATAATCTTATGACCAAAATAGTGACACTTACGTTGGCATATTCTTTACTCGTTTCTGAAGTGCACATATTATTGAACGGTTAGTATCAAACAATTGTTAATATCATAATAATACATACCTACAATTTTCATTTCATCATTTCATCTCATTTTCATCTAAACTAACTCATTCTACTAAATAATAAAACCGGATGAAGTACCACGTGGCGATTAGTCGTGTGTCAATTATGCGGAGATTAGCAGTTTAAAACTTTTTACTCAATCCTGTTGCCTCGCTGTATCACGATATCAGTTCGCATTACATGACTGGTATTCGTGTGTATGCTGATGTCGCCAAAGTAAGCTTGCGGTCTCTCTACAAAATGGACGAATAGACAGCTCACCGTTTTCATTATTCTGTGAGTCATCCAATGATATTCGACCATAAAAGCGTAGCGTAATGGCTAAGGCGTCGGACTTGCGATCAAGTGGTTACGTGTTCGAACCCCAGCCAGTGTACTACCGACGTGAGTCCACTCCTAACACAAGCGTTCAGCTTAGATAGGGGTTAACAAGAATATTAGTAATATCTGACCAACGTTGCTAGTATTAGTATTAAAAAAAAGAAATCACTAACTTTGGAATATTTTGTTGTATTCCATTGACTAGTATAAGTTGAACTCTCATTGCATATTTTCCGTACATGACAGGTCAATATATATACTGGACGCTCTCTAGCTATTAGTAGTCGTTTTCGCTTAATATTAATATCACTAAAACTCATCAATAGCTACTAAACAAAAATAAATAAAGAAAATCTGTTGGCCAAGCATTGGAAAAAATGGTTCTTTTATGTATAGATTTTGGGCATTGGAATCTACCCAACTCTATACAAATCACATTCTATGTACGGAGTAATTCTACGTTTGAATTTTACTAAGGAAGCCTTAATTAACTCTGTTTTCATGCTCCTCGCATTTATGTAGCCCTAATTATTATCGCTGCGAGTTTCAAGTCAATTTAGTAATTACTTCACTGTCCGTGGATGTTTTTCGTTCATTTCCTTCTGTACAGTTTAATCGTTACAAGTATAAAAAATACTTTTTTTCTAAATGAATGTCTGTACTCCTGACACTGTGTGCGAAATTTAATGATGATTACTTGAGAAGTTAACAAACCATTGATTTTTGAAAACAAGGGATTTTGATTGTGGTGGTTTTGTGCACTTGTTTAAAAAGTCTAAATATATCAAACAAACAACAAACTGTGGATACAATTCCGAAATAAAAACCTTATTATTATTGTTTTTACCCGACTACGCGACGCAAAGGAGAGTAATGTGTTTATTAGTCTATGTATTTATGTTTGTTTCTATGTGGCGTTCTAGAGATTAAACGCGCAGGCCGATTTTGATGGTTTTTACTTCAATTGGTTCGTCGTAGTCTTGCGAGTGTCACTAAGGACATGTTAGTAACCAAAATTTACCACCGCGACAATTTCACGCCATATCGTTGAAATGAAAAAAAATCGACAAACTATGTCAAGTGGAGTATTATTGAATAGGTATTTAAAAATCATCTTTAGGTTCCTTTTATCAGTTCTGGATATATAATGACTTAAAGATGATTAGCAACCATTCTCGCAAATTTCCCAACTTATTACTATATACTACACGTACTTTTACGTATATTTTAATACTAGCAGTGCCCCGCGGTTTCACCCGCGTAAGTTCCGATCCCGTAGGAATATCGGGATAAAAAGTAAGCTATGCGTTAATCCAGGTCTCCAGCTATATTCACACCAAGTTTCATCGCAATCGGTTCAGTGGTTTTTGCGTGAAAGAGTAACAAACATCCATCCATCCAAACTTTCACATTTACATATATATTTTTTTTTATGGTATAGGGGGTAAACGAGCAGACGGGTCACCTGATGGTAAATGACTACCGCCGCCTAAAGGCACCTGCAACTCGAGAGTCACAAGTGCGTTGCCGTCCTTTAAGGTGGGAGTAGGAGAAGAGGGGGAAGAGAAGGAAGAGGGGAGAGGGGGGAGAGGGGAAGGACGGGAATAGGGGAGAGGGAAGGGTTAGGGCCTCCGGTAGCCTCACTCACGCGGCGAAATGCAATGCAAGCATTGCTTTACTGCCGGTTTTCTGTGAGACCGTGGTATCGAGCGGAGTCGAGCCGGCCCATACGTGCTGAAGCATGGCTCTCCCACGTATTAGTGGGATTTCGTTTTCTTGCTCTTATTGCACGGGAATTATAACTATCTTATAACACAACAAGAGGGGTGGTGGCCAGAGGCTGTCCGCAAGGCGGAGTTCTCTCACCTCTCCTGTGGAACATTGTGGTCAATGAGCTTATTACTCGGCTCAATGACCGCAAGTTCCTCACAGTGGGCTATGCAGACGACCTGACCGTCCTCATCAGTGGCCCCTTTGAGAGTGTGGTATGCGACCGAATGAGGTCTGCTTTGAAGGTCGTGGAACAATGGTGTGAGGAACACGACTTAACAGTGAACCCGACGAAGACAGAGTTGATCATGTTCACAAATAAACGCAGTTTAGGAGAATTACGACTACCTAAACTATTTAACACCCGTCTAGCCCTTACCAAGGAAGTCAAGTATCTAGGAGTGATACTAGACAATAAACTCTTATGGAACAGGCATCTGGACACAAAATTGAACAAAGCTAGCATTATTTTCTGCCAATGCAAGCGACTACTCGGCAAAAGCTGGGGTCTTTCACCAAAAATCACACTATGGCTATACAAAACGGTCATACGGCCAATCGTCACATACGGTGCCATTACCTGGTGGCAGAGAACAGAGCTAAGCACCGTCAGAAACAAACTACAACAATTCCAGAGACTCGCATGTGCTGCCGTCACTGGTTGCATGCGCACAACACCCACAGCTGCTCTTGAAGTAGCTTTAGATCTAGCACCACTAGACCTATATATACAACAAGAAGCAGCAATGGCAGCCATCAGACTCAAACACCTAGGTCTATGGTACAACCAAGAAGGTCCTCATTCCAAACTATGGAACCAATTAGTGGAATACCAACCACTAATAGCTGCCCCATGCGATAGGATCCCTAAACAACATATCTTCGGTAGAAGGTACCGAATACAACTACATGAGAGCGACCGAGATCGATCTGGCATAAACGAAGTCCGGATATACACGGACGGTTCTAAGATGGGGACAGGGACTGGAGCCGGAGTTTTCTCACAAGACTTGAATAAAACAATATCACTGGCGCTAGGCCGTACAGTTCCATATTCCAATGTGAGTGCGTTGCGATAACCTACGCCGCTACAGCGGTCATGTCAAGGGGTATAAAGGAGTACAACATCCGCATACTCTCAGACAGTATGGCCGTCCTGAAAGCCCTGGAGGGCAACACCATGAACTCCGGCCTCATATACGAATGCCACCAGACACTTGACCGTTTAGCCTCTGTCAATGGGCTAACCCTTCAATGGATCAAGGGGCATAGTGATTCACTCGGCAATGATGCCGCAGATGAGCTGGCAAGAAATGGATCTGCAACGACAGTGGCAGGGCCAACTATATTGCTGCCACTTCCCTTTAATCAATTTCGCTCATGGGTAAGGCAACGAACCCGTGAAGCACACAACGGTCGCTGGGCTGATACGCCCGGCTGTAGGCAATCTAGACTGGTGTTGATGGAGGTCTCACCACGTTTAACCTGCAGACTGCTCAGTCTTAACCGACTCGAGATCAGAATAGTTATAGGTACCATTACGGGCCACTTGGCCCTAAACCGGCACCTATTCACCATCAATGCAACAAACAGTCCTCTATGTAGAGGCTGTCTTAATGCGGAGGAAACGGCCGCCCACGTTGTCTTGGAGTGCGAGGGAGTGGCCACACAACGGGCAAATATCCTCGCAGGAGAGAGGTCGCTCCTAGAAGCCTGTGAACGCCCCAGGAGGCTTCTGTGCTTCTGGAAGGAGCTAGGCTGGCTCAACTAGCAAGCCTATCTGAACGCATAATGAACCGCCTATGAGTCTTAATGCGGAAACAGAGCCCTTTACCAATACCAATACCAATGCACGGGAATTAATGTAAAGTATAAATAATATAAGTTGATGTCATTTAATGCGGAGGGTCGCGGGGTGAAAAATCAGTCGTTTAGACCACCGCAAGTAACTTAATAATCCCCACGATATTAACTCAAGCAATAAAATGAGAAGATTGCAAAATTTACCGTCTTATAATCCTAACGAAGTCAATGAATTCTAACTAAAATTTAAAATAAAAAAATATAATTTCAAAAAAAAAACCGACTGCGTTAAAACTATAAAAAGAAACTTTGAAATAATGAACTTTAAATAAAAACTAAAAAGAAAGAAACAAGCCCAGTACTTCAGAATTCTGTTAAGTAAAACTGAATAACTACACCAGTGAAATAGTATTATTATCGATACACACATAAAACATATCGTAAACAGTGCTGCCAGATTGTATAATTGGTTACAAAATTCGTATGATTCGGTTATCTTATGTATAGTAGATTGTATTGTATAATTGGATACGATGTCATTATGGATGTTATAGCGTATTAAGTACGTACACATAGAGATCCTTAAAATAAATCATCTGTGGTAAACTGTTAAATTCTTATGTGTTAAAGTTAAAACACCTTTTTTTGAAATCCCCAAAGAGTGACGTACTATAGTTGAATAACAATGATTTTGTATAATTTAGTACGTGCTTTTGTATAAGTTCTGAGACTCGGCGGTATAAAATAAGTTGTTCTTACTAGCAACCCTGATCGTAAATTCTACTGCAGAACAGAACATCTTACACTAGGGGTCCCTCAGGAAGATTTGTGAAGAAGAAGACGAACCGACAGGAACAACCGACAATGGTGTATTGAGTATTACCTAACAGAATTATAAGCTTCACTCTGCAATCTCTATCGCATGTATCATGGGGAGTGCTCCGAGGAATTGTTCGGACTTATACCGGCCGCAACGTTTCGCCATCGTTCAACGCGACAAAACTTTCATCCCCATCACCTGGATAATTGGCAATCCACCACTGTGCGGTTCTCCAGAAATTTGTGAGTCTTCAGTTGTAGGTGTCTATGGGCGACGGTAGTTACTTACCATCAGGTGACCCGTCTGGTCCCCTATAATATAAAAAAAAATACTTTAAATCTTACGCAGTCGGTCTTTCCGTTTTTTTGTTTTTTACATCAAATGTCTAACGCTTCAACCAGGTTACATAAGGGCAGTGCAACCTGGTCAATACGTCAGTTAATTCCAAGGGTATCTGACTGACGAAGTACCTTATATCCATGGGTGCGTAGTGTTGCCAGAGAAAGCGGGTATTAGTGTTGTAATACTTTATAGACACAGGTAACCTGTACTTATGAGCCATATACAACTAAAAGGTAATTTTTGTTTCAGCGAGTATACTAGACAGAAGATACTTGACGTCTAATTTAGTAATCTTATTGTGTCTATGTCTAGCGCTTCGTAGGGTTGAATTCCTTCCCCATGCACTGTGGTATAACAGACCTAAATTATGCTTCATATTAGAGGTAAGAGGTGTATTATTCTGTTTACATGTATATGACAATGGAACACTTGCTTAAATCATGAATGTATGTGTAAAGTTAAAGGTTTTAAATCGCACATATTTTTTATTGTGCATTTTTTTCATTCCGTTACCAAGGAAATTTTCATGGAATTTCTCCATAACTGAGTGGATAGTTCCAAAATAAAATAAAACCGGAAAGTGCGAGTCTGACTCGCGCACAGGGGGTTCCGCAAACAAACTTGTATGTAGATAGTACGTACGTCCATCTCGGGAATCAATTCTCTAAGATGTTTGCCCGCTTTATTCCAAAAACAAACTCGTATATAAGTAATATTTACGATTAAAAAAAATAACTTTATATATTCCACCTGTTTTTATGAGAAACTACCTGGAAATTGAAATGGTCATAACTTGTAAACTTTTTGAAAAATTCCTTTTATAACTGCATGCTAGAGTCATGTCCTTTCAATGATTTAAGCAAGTGTTCCATTTTCAGATACACTCTGTACCCTAGGTTCCTTTCCCTGCCCATTTTCCTCATACAAATTTACCTTCTTCCTTCTTTCCCGTCTTCCAAGGAGGGTCATCGTCCGGCAGGCTGCCGGCCATAAAAGGAACCAGCCAAAACCCTTTCCAATGTTACACATTGTGCCGATCCTTATGAAAATTGGGAAAAGGGCAAAAATATGATGTTATTTTTTGTTACTTTTTTTAAAGACAACTCCTGCATTAGGAATTACTCCTGTGTCGCGGGGGACTTTACAAACATACAAAGAACACCCAGACTCGGGTGGGAATCGAACCCACGGCCTATGGCATAGCAGTCAGGGTCACCAACCACTAGGCCAACAGGCCAGTCATGTTGTTTACTAATTATTAATAACATCATGACCAGTTTGTTTGTGTGTATGAATGTAATGGAATTTTTCATTTAAATGCTTATCCAATAGCGGAAACAAACAACATTTTTAAGTGAAAACTTCTTTCGCTGCGTTGAGCGATTTTCGGTAGGGGCAAAACAGGGTTTGTGTCATATTAGCGTCAGCGTCGTTTTAAATTGTCTAATTCTTGCGACTTAAAACTTTTGTTACCTAACTTGGCACACATAGTTTAGAATTTTTACTGCACGGATGGCGCAATGGTTTAAGTGGTTCAAATTCTACACGGGACAAAAAAATTTGTGATCAAGTTTAAGTTAGAAAAACCTTTAGGAGTTTCGAGTATATATGTGTAGGGATAAGATTAGTGTGGCCGGTCACTAAAACAGCTACTAAGAATACGAAGTAAATGTTTGTGAAAAGACACAGACGCTAGGGACTCCTAATTTTAAATTCACGCGTTTCTTTGGTATCTGAAACAAACAAAAACCTAGTGTTCGACAAAAAAAAAATCTTTTTTTTTTTACGGTATAGGGGACAAACGAGCAGACGGGTCACCTGATGGTAAATGACTACCGTCGCCCATGACCATCTGCAACTCGAGAGTCACAAGTGCATTGCCGCCCTTTAAGGTTATAGGAGTAGGAGAAGAGGGGGAGGGGGGAAAGACAGGAATAAGGGAGAGGGAAGGGTTAGGGCCTCCGGTAACCTCACTCACGCAGCGAAATGCAATGCAAGCATTGCTTCACGGCCGGTTTTCTGTGAGGTCGTGGTAACGAGCGGAGTCGAGCCGGCCCATACGTGCCGAAGCATGGCTCTCCCACATCCATTGCTTCGTCTCATTTAACTTAAGTCATTTTATATATCACTTCTCACTCTAACAATGTGATGACGTATCATCGCCACTTACCCAAATCTGTGTTTACAGGTTTTCCTAATTGTTGTTCTATTGGAGTTATGTATATACTATATATGGGAGAGATTCAAGAGTTACGTGATCCTCAACGCCGATTATTTTTTAACACATTTGGCTGAGGAGCGAGGGCTGGACGGAATCATTTGCCACATGTGCTGTGGTAACGCCCAATGCTCCAATATATTTGCTGATTTGTTACTGAAGTCATTTAGTTTCACTGTTTTGTTGGCAGTTTGTTTCTGTATCGGTAATAAATGATATACATTGACAGATTATTTTTAATTTAAAGTATTTACAATAGAAATAAGAAAATCTTTGTCTGTGGAGAGTTACGGTAAAAGTTTATATTCTAAGTTCAAAATGGTCTTAGATTCAGCAAATGGTTGTTGTTTCAGCTAGTCAGCCCATGCCAATCATTTATTAAAAAAATAGGCAGTCATGGGACTGCCGACAGAAGTGAAAGAGTTTTTGGTACTACGAATGTTAACCGCTGTGAATATTGGGCAATTTAAAACAAAATAAATAATGACAATTTATTTTCAATTAATCGAATAAAACATTCGATTCATCAAATAACAATGTATCGAAACGCTATCAACGTATAATTCACTCTAGATTAAAACAAACAAGAGAGCCCTTTTTCAGAATGTTACCGAACATGTCATAGATTTATAAATTATTTTTTTTTATGTTGTCCAAGTTATATTTCTTTACATTGGGAAAAATGATGAGAGTAAATTTTTACGATGCGGGCGCACACCGTCACAAAAAGCCGAAGCTGGAGTTAGCTGGTCAATATTTTAGTTTTTCAAAAAAGTTACCAACTTCACGATATTTATTCTAGTGTTTCTGAACCTACAACACGTGTTTACAAAACAGTCCGAATAAAATATATATATATAAACATAAAATGGTTTTTACATATTTGAGTACGTTTGTAGAATTTTATTTATTTATTCATAACAATTTTTACATTGTGTTGAATATTAATAACAATGTAACTTAAAAAATGTATTGTATGCTACTTAATAGAATTGTCACATGTGTAAAATAAATAAAACAATACAATCAATCAAAAAATAATACAATAAATTAAAATAAAGCAATAAATTAATATGTCAAATATGAGGATAAAGAGAGAGAGAGAGAGAGAGAGGGGGAGAGAAATAATGGAAATAAGCGTAATTTACATAACGAAAATAATAATGTTCATAAATAATTAAATAAATCTAATTAATGTCATCATTATCCATTTATCTCATTTATGTCAATAAATAATAAACGAATTATAACAGAAATAATGATTATGATTAATACTAAATTATGTTTCTATTTAAATATCATTAATAGAATAATAGCAGCCCTCTAGTAAGTAACGCCTTAATTTAGTTTTGAAATCCCTTTTATAAAGTGATAGTTTTATGTCATCGGGAAGTTTATTAAAGATTTTCACTGACATGTGGTAGGTACCGTGTTTGTCTATATTAAGCTTAGGTACATTATTAGATTTAAAATCTTTTCTTCTCGTACTCTCTCTGACTTTTCTCTCCTCTTCCGTCTCATATTGATGAACATATTTACAAAAATGTGTTAGGAGCACCAACACGTATAGGGAAGGTACAGTGAGAATATTTAAATTTACAAAGTGTCCCTTACAAGATTCCCGCTGACAAATACAAACCATGGTACGAATGGCTCTTTTTTGTGAAACAAATGCTTTTTGTATATTGTATTCGTAGTTTCCTCCCCAACATAAGATGCCTAGACTCGATTAACGCATAATAGACTTTTTTAAACCGCATTATGTCAATGTCACTTTGTAGGTTTCTCAAAACGTAACATGCTGAGCTGATTGAATTTTCTAAGCTTTCAAGTTCTGATTTCCAATTCAAACAGCAGTTAACATTTACTAACTTTTAAACTTTCGCGTTCCATGGCATTCCATGGCCGTGGTCACAGGCTGACTGGCCAGTCAGCCTGTGACCACGGCCAGTGCAACCTGGTCGAAACGTCAGGCAATTCAGAGGTATGTAATACCTTTTCGTGATCGCGTTAATTCCCGTATAAGTATAGTCAACATTTACTCCCAAAAACTTTACTACCTCTACCGTACTGACATTGACTCCATCCAAGGCACAATTTAGGTGGCTTTTATTTTTAGAGGTGGTACGAAATAGCATTAAATTGGTTTTACTAGCGTTTACTTTGAGTCCGTCGATAGTAAACCAATTGTGGAATGCCACTAAAGCTTCATTAACGCGCAAATTAAGAGATTGAATGTTATCTGCTGAAATTATAGCATTAGTATCGTCTGCAAATACCACTAACTTTCCATGTTCCCCCAAACTATTTTCTGCATAATCTATTACATCGTTAATATATATAATAAAGAGAATAGGACCCAATATAGATCCCTGAGGAACTCCTACTCTTAATTTGAGGTTAGTTGACGGTATGTATTATTTATTATGATATTTAAATAAACTTTATTTAACTCGATAATGCGTTATAATAAAACTTTCAATGTATTGTATTAGTAATTTTTTTCTATTATTAGTGTCGTTTTTTCTACAAACGCAGGATAACGCGAAGGATAACATTTTCAGAAAGATTTTTATCTTGTTGCTTATACACACACACTTTTTAAGTAAATTGTTGTTTAATAAGGGTTCTATAAATGTTACAAGTACGGCAATATTGTAGTAGTCGTGACATTATGATAATCAAAAATCCTCCTCAGAGTTCATGTACTCCTAATGCTTTAAGTCTTATCAGCAAGTTTTGAGCTGACTTTTCTGGTAATTTTCTCCTGACATTCGTTATTCACATAGCAAATCTGACACTTATCTTACTTACCCGTTTTTGCAACATTTTTTATTGATGATCCGCTCCTATTGGCAGTAGCGTGATGTTATATAGCATATAGCCTTCCTCGATAAATGGGTTCCGATTCGATTGCGTTTCCGTCGGTACACTAAAAATATTAGGAGTGTTAGAGGACAACCCATTGAAACCTTTCTATCCATTTTGGAATTTGTGTCTGTTTGTCTGTTTAGTTGTGTATGCAACAAGTAAAAAGTACATAACGAACTCGACCTTTTCTTCAAAACAAAAATTTTTTTTTTGCTTTTTAAATGTTCTAGAAAAAACCTACATTACAATGCAGTTAGCATAACTTTAGATTAGAACAATAGATAATAATAACGTAACACACCTCACACACGGCCGTCTGATCCCGAACTAGGCAAAGCCTGTGGTTAATAGACTGCTGATAAACATACTTATATATTTCTAAATACATACATATTATTGATAAACTAGCAGTTCCCGCACGGCTTCGTTCGCGTGTACATATTTTTATATTTTGCGCAGAACCCTAATTCCTTTTCAGAAATAAAAGTAGCCTAAGTTACTCCTTATAACACCTGCTATCTGCCAGTGAAAGTCCCGTGGAAATTAGTCCACCCATTCCGGAGATTAGCCAAAACAAACAGACAGACAGACAGACATACAAAAATTGTAAAAAATGTTGTTTTGGTATATGTACCGTATATACATCCAAATGCACTTAGTAAAAAGCGGTTATTTTAATATTACAAACAGACACTCCAATTTTATTTATTTGTATGTATAGATTACACCCGTACACAGAACAAATAATCATGCTCATCACACAGTTATTTGTCCTGGGTGGGAATCGAACCCACGACCGCTGGCTCAGCATTCAGGATCACTAACCACAAGACCAACAGCTCCATACATTCCGTTATTGGCCCAAATGAATATGAACAAATACGCGTGACTGCTTCGTTTTTCAAGAAACAATGATGTTAAATATTCGTTTATTTTATAAAAAATTAAAATTCTTGAAATAAACGAATAAAAAGTATTAAATCAATGACACACACAAAATGCTTGAGATCGTCAGAATCACTGGAACTGTCAGTACTTAATCATTCTACCAGGTTTTAAGATAAATCTTTTAGTGTACAGGCTGTCCGGTTATGGAATGCGTTGCCTTTACCTATAGCCCAGTCAAGAAACTAAAATACCTAAATTTTGGATTACCACGCATTTTTATTTTTGGATAAATAGTAAAAAAAGCGCTGATTAAGAATTTCCATGCCCGCAGTCTTTACAAGTGGGGTGTCACTTTTTTAACAATGTAACAAAAAAATAGACTTTTTTTACATTTCGTGTGATATCACGTTTCCAGTAAGTTTTTCGTCATATTTGTTTAAAGCTTTTTTGTTCTCCATTAAATAACCTACAAAGTGAGACTTGTACAAACTAGCTAAGTGCTTTTGTTTAAGAGCAAATGAAGATCAAGTAAAAACAGAGTGTTTTTTTACATTTAATAACTTTGAAAGGAACGTACGTAGAAATCTGAAACTTTCTGAAATTATAGCTTTTGATGATATTAAAAAGTGCCATAAATTTCAGCGGGATCGGTTTTAAACTTTTTAAATTATTAACGATCATTTTTTATTTTTACCGTTTATTATTATCGATTTTAACCGCTTTTATGAAGGTATTTTGAGGTATACCTTTTTTCCGCCAATAAGCTCTAAATAAAGTAAGTTTGATTTAAGAACTACAGCGTGCAAACCTGCGGGCCAACATAAAACTTCTGATCGCCAATGCCTTGCGCTCCCTGTCTATATCAACTTGGCCATCAAGGCTCCCGGTAACGCAATGTTCCAGGTACCATGCGGTATATGCATACAATTATAAATAGATTATAGAATTCATCAAGATCAAGAAGACCTCACACGACACATTTTCTCCATCTAAGCTGAAATATTGAAAGATAGCCGGTGAAGTTCTTTACATTTCTAGACTATTCATTTTCCATTTGGTTACATTAGTGTAAAATTTTATGTTATCCCGTGACTATAAAGAAAGCTCAGAGTCAAACATTTACTTCATGCGTGAGTGAACCTTAGTATTGGCTGGATGTTATCTGTTAGGTTATTTTTTTATTTTTTGCCACAAATACCGATTTTTGTTTTTTTTTTTTTTTACTATATTGTGTCAGTTCTAATGTGTTCAATGTCTATGTTTCCATTATCTAGGACGAAATAAGGCAAAGTAGTAATGACGAACACCGGAAGTTTTCCCAGTAACGTGTTACTCTAGGGAGCGTATTTCAATTAGCTTTATGACTATCAGTAGAGAATTTTGTAAACAACTGTTAATAGTTATGGTGGCCTAGTACTTTTGAATTTTATCTTTTGATATGGGATTCTATATGAGAACGATAGCACGATAGCGTCTTTTAGATGGATTTATTTTATCTAGATAAGAAGAGTATGAAAAATAGACTTTTGTATAGTAGTTTAAGCACCGCATTGGAAGGGAGGGGAATTATCGGGGAGATTAAGGGGAGAAAGGGATAATCAGGAGGACTAGCACTGTGTGCCACACGTTATTAGGACTCTAGAATGCTTAAAGACAACTATGGTAAGCCGCAATCCCTGCTTTGCATTAATTAAAATTACAGAATGTGGTTTGCGTAGATTTTGTAAACAACTCTTGACATTTATGGTGACTTAGTACTTTTTATGTTGATTCG
The DNA here is from genome assembly GCA_963859945.1 of Euplagia quadripunctaria. Lineage (NCBI taxonomy): Eukaryota > Metazoa > Arthropoda > Insecta > Lepidoptera > Erebidae > Euplagia > Euplagia quadripunctaria. Next base: position 17,638,086 of record OY982581.1, read on the forward strand.
TTATGGATCTGGTCTTTGCTGGTGGCTTTTTAATTTCGGTTATAAACTAAGCTTCATGCGAAAAAAATAACGTGGCAATTGCTGAGATTTGAATCGACCCTCTCCGCCTCTTAAGCCCTCACGTAATTAATGGAAGATCCCTTAAATAATATGCGTTAAACACTTTTGATGTTTGTGAAAAAAACTATAGACAACAATCTGCTTTTTAAAGAAATAACGAATAGAGTTAGCGTTTGTTAAATCAAAGTACATTTATCTCCCAATCTATATTACTGTTTTCGTTAGAGTGTCAACGGTTTTTAGAAATGGAACGCCAAGAAACGTTTGACGCTTGTCTAAGGCTGCTGGTATTTGAATATGTCATTCTATATATATAATGAAACCTATAAAATTTTATGGATGTGTAATGCAACTTCTCCTTACAGCGATAAGAGAAAGAGTAGGTACTATCCCTACTCTCTACTCTCTCTTTCTCTTATCGCTGTTTGCACTTACCTACGTAGGTAGGGTAATTTTAATGTAGGAAATACAAAAACCATCACTATTAACCGACATTAAAAAATACGGCGACGTCAATCAAACGAAGTCTAACAACCTATCAGTGCAATAAATGGGTCAGTTATTATGATTGATAGACCATAACATACCCTACCATCATATAAATAAAGTAGGTTTTTGCTTGAGTCCAATGTAAGTGAATTTTTCCCCATCCAGCATCCGACGATCATATTATACGACTAAGATGGGACGACCAGATCTAGGTGATAAAGTTGAAAGTGTGAGTGACAATCTCCATCGGTTGGATTATATAGAAGCTTTTACTATTGGTTTTTGTGTTAACACACTTTGAATTTTACCCTATACGTAGGGAAATTTTAAAATTTAACTATTTTGCCATTTGCATTAGTAGATATTTAAACCAGCAAAAATTATAAACCAGTGTTGCCATACCCAAATACAAATCTGACTGCTTTAATTATTTAGTTATTTTATCATATATGATTGCATGTGTATTATTATTTACATTTTTAGATAATTAAAAATACAATGTAAATAAATGTTAGATATGCAGCTCGAAGATAGTAATACCATGGCCTCACAGTAAACCGGCCGTGAATCAATGCTTCGTTGTGTTTCGCCGAGTGAGTGAGGTTACCAGAGGCCCAACCCCCCTCCCGTCTTTTACATACTCGCACCCTTCTCCTACTCCGTCCTTATAGGACGTTTGTCGTTGACGTTTTGTTTTTGAATAGGCGCAGCTAGCGCCCATGTCTCTTGACACAAGAATTATGTTCTGCATAAAGAGATATATTAATCTACTGTTATTTGCAGAAGTCTATAATTTTTTGAGCGAAATTAAATATGCATATAAAATGAAAATTTCTGTGAATTTTTCAAATAAACCGTTAAAGCTAATTATTATCATATTTACTATTTGACGCTGACAACCCCATACAAACTGTTGCTGTGCGGGTGGCGTAAACCATCGCGTTCACCCATCGTTGAATTATATAGAGCTGTTATTACAATCTTGGTGAAATATACAGGGTGTAAGTGACACCGTACCAAATCCTGAAATAGTGTATTTAGATCATTATTCTGAGTGAAAAATTATTGGAAATTTCTGCCGGAAAATTCATATTTCTTTTTGCTTAGAAGTGATATCGCAATGAGTAAACAGAACATTTTATCTAAAAAAATCAGTAAATACCCCATTCGGCCAAAAACTGCAATGTAAAACATTTATGCAAGCAGCTGCTTCGAAGGCGCCGTGCGCTGAAGGTCATTCACCGTATCGCACAGTACGCGTGTTGCATTACACTGCGAAAACCGCATGAAAATCCGTTCAGTAGTTTTTCAGTTTATCGCGAACAGACAGACAGACGCGGCGGGCGACTTTGTTTTATAATATGTAGTGATAATATGTAATGATTTAGCCTAAACGTTTATAAATAAATGAAACAACATTTTAAATTCTATATATTTAAAAAAAATCTTATATTTTTTTACCAAACCACCTCTGTTGAATGAAGACCAAATGATCATGTTTCTTGTGAACTACCTTTTGCAAGTTCCACTCGTACTCGGGTACTAGTGTTTTAATAACCGTTTTGATCATAAATTAAAAAAAAAAATCCTGTAATAAAACCATATACCGGTATTCGGTATCAACATCTCTATACATTTTCTTACTACCCTTACCAACTTAACAGTCGACAGTATACCCCGGGTTGTGCGATAGCACGCACGCGTCACGTCATCTCATCCCTCGCGGGAAATGCACAGGTACCAAACATTATTTATTAAACACACAAATAAATACTAATTACCTATTTACTTAGTACATCGATTGAAAAATACCAGGCCCTCGTATATTGGAAGTGATGATTTAGTGTTAATTTTATTGACAACGTGGCATTAAGATGAATTACATTCTTGATGTAAAAAAGTGATAAATCTAGATGATAAAATATAACTATCTTTCTCAAAATATGTCAATAAAAATGTAGTTATGGAATAAAGCATGAGCTTTGGTGGAAATATTTAATAATAACCTTAAAAAAATTACGTTTGAAGATTGTTTATTTTAAAAATATTAAACCAGTTATTTAGTGCCATCGTTATCATATTTAACTATTAGGTAGATCTATTTGTCCTAACGAATGACTATCATTTCACATTAAACCCTTTATCTATACATAATTCTATATTATATTGTTCCATCTTGAAAATATTTTAATGAAAATTTACCAAGTGATTCTTTTCCTGTCTGGAAAGACATGCAGAGAAACATAATATTCTAATTTCAAATTTGACACTTCACTTTCACACTGAAATCTTAAGAAAATGGAGGCAAATTCACTGGCTTCAAGTGAGGACACTTATAAAGACTTGTCGTTTGAAGGTCACTTTCAAGAAAGCGCGGTTAATTACTATTATTTACGTGAGTGACAAGACAAGGCTGACCTCTGCACACGAGGAGGGTCTCATCTCGTAATAATTGTGTTATATGTACGTAACAATCTATAAACTTAATGACCGTAGTTTATGATCGTGCTATTTTTCAATAAAACAGTATGATTGGCTATTAAATTCTTGTGACAAACAAGTACATAACATTAAACTGTTAATGAATTAAGTCAAAACTCACATACATCACTTAAATACCTACACTCTTTTTACGCTAGCTATATTATCTCTTCCACGTAATGCAGGCTGTACTTATTACCGTGTACCGGATACGTTTCCAGACTCCCATGCTGTTACGGAAAATGTCCTAACTGAAAAACATGAAAAGAGATTGCCTGAATGATTACAAGTAAACATAAACGTAAAATTATGTTACGGGTCTAAGTTTGCGTGAACAGGATGATGTAGTAATTATATCGGTGTCGAAAAAACTTGTTCCCTCCTATATCAGAACAATTGCTAGCTGAATACACGTATCGTGACGACTAATCTGTAGAAGAACTGTATGACACGTCCCTCAGTTTCAAGGGGAGGATCCTTCGACCAGGCTAGGCGATAGTGCCTAAACTAACTCGGCAATATTTTACAGAGATATTTTCGTCACAACCCTGACCGGTCAGCTGATTGATTTTCTGCAGCCAGAATGACCCACATTTTAAGTATCTCAATCTGATTGACAGAGGGAACAATGAAAAACGGGCTCACCAGTTCTAACTTCTTCAGATGCGGTAATTTAGCCAAGCCTTTGTTTTACCCAAACTGTAACCCTGAACGAACGAATACGGCTCTTGGGAGCGTAACGCGCAACTAATTGCCAAAACCTTCGCTTTTTAGTAACAAATACCAAAACATGTTAGTTAAACAACCAAAGTCAGTCCGTCAAAAAGTCATCCAGGAGTGGAAGTTACCATAGATGACTTCCTACGCTACGGAAAGTAAGATGTACGTCATTTATTCAGCATTTTCTTTATTTAGGTATATATTTACATGAAATTCTTGAGCTATCTTCATAGGATTTGCCCTAATACAATAATGAACTTACAACAAAACATTAAACAAATAAATGAAATGAAAATAAATGTTGTTAATAAATAAAATCATCTTGAAATTGCAATAAAAATACTTTGAGAACCCATCGTCTTCTCAATCACCATGCTGGAAATGTAGTTGCTTGCAGTAGATATACAAATGAAATGTAGACTTCTTCATGTGAAATATACATACACACAATTATATCTATATACTGGTTCCAAATAAAGGAAACAGAAAGTTAGAAAGGGTATGTCAGGGCGAAACCGGCAAACTTGTATATAAGGTCTAATGACAGTAGAGGAATGTCGTGAGGTATGTAAGTGGCGGGCTGTTGTCTCTCCTAAAGGAGGAAGGTGTGAGTTAATGTTACCACTTATACCTATACCTTACTAAAATTATAAAGGCGAAAGTTTGTGATCTGGATAAAGTTTGGTACAGAGACAGATTATAATCTGTCACTATAGTTATACGAGACTATTATAGACAAAATTTTTCAAAACCGGTCTCACTGTCAGGTTTACTCTGTCTCTTTCTCACACCTAGGTTTCTGTATAAGGCTAAGTATCTCACTCGCACACTATGTTCATCTATTACGTTGGTATATTAAATTTATGGCCGGGCCGGACGGAACTGTAACTTCACTTATACCTGTGAATCGGCCTTAACGAACTCAAGATGGCATCCGAGTGGCCAATATGGCGACTGCCATTTGCACCATTACAATTTAACAAAATATTCGACAATCCGAATTTTGCGCATATATGTTGTCGAATCGAAATCATTATTTTTTATGTTTTATTATTCAGGTAAGGTTTCAATCGAGTCTACCGTACCCCTTGACCGAATTATTAATATAGATAGTAAATGTACGGTTCGCTTGGATAGATTTCACTAAAATTTCCACGCGAGAGAAGTGCGTGCGTGCAACAGCTAGTACACAATATTCAAATAACCTAATTCTTAACACAACTTGCGGACGAATGGCGGACCAATGCCGCCCTGGTTCAATGCTCATGCCTTCGTATACAATTCGATAATTTTTTAACTGACGAATAAACGGAGGAGGTTTTCAAATCAACCCGTATATTTTTTTTTTAATGTATGACCACGCATAACTTTTTATAGGATAGGGTATACTTCATAAATCTTTATAAATTTTTATTTGAAATTTATTTCAAATAAAAATTTCAACCCTCTGGGTAGAAAAATAATAGACGAATGATTGTTCACCTATTGATTTTACACCGATGAACCGATTTTGTTGAAACTTAGCACACATGTATTTATAATGACACTACAACATGACGGAGACCCTACACGTAAACTACTCGGTAATCTGTGCCTGTAGTTTGTTGATTATTTTAAAAACAGAAGAAGAAATAATGTTTTTTGGCGCCGACTCAAAATTATTTAGGTATTTACATTAGTATAGGAGTTTAGTTAGGTTAACAAGTTTATTCTTCACTTTTCAGTTCCTTTCTTCTTTCATCGGTTTAATTTTTTGTAAAAGTTTGGTTTAGTTGATACTCCATTACAATATCACTTATTTAATAAATAATTGCCTAATAAGGCTGCGTCTGGCTGTAATTGCCAGCAATGTTGTCGGTTATCGTTGTATTGTAGTCATACATAGTTGTGAAAATGCAATATACGACAATATTTTGAGTATGGCCCGTTCCATGTAATTCAATTTGTCTTGTTCCAATTTTTACGTGTTGCCGGCATGATGCAGGACGATCGCATGGGAATCAAAATACTGATATATTGCCCGGCCAACTCTATTGTTGTTTTGTTATGTGGCATAGGTGCATCTCTTTCTAAGTGACATGAAGGTTGCCGTAAGTGAGATAATATATTGTGACGCCTGAACCTTTTTCAGGTGTAGAGCAAGTCTGGCTGGTAACATAATATTTGAATCTTTTCTTTTATAAACTTTGAATTGTATAGGTTCTTTAAACAAGGAATAGAAGGGAAAAGAGACGGCTGTCAAGATGCGGAGCCACTTCTATGAAGCCATTATAAAGTTATATTATTGATGTAGCTAGATCAGTTGTAGTACTTTATCTTTCAGTTGTCTTGTCGACTATCAATCACTCTCCGTACACTTTAACACCATGACCCCAAAAATCCTCTCAAGCCAAGCGAAGCCTTACAATATGTATTCTTCGCGCATGATTTCGTCAACTATTGCTGTCTTGTAGCCCGTGTACAAGACAAGCATAAGTGCCTTACTGGTTCAGATATATTGCCGAGATATATATTTTTCAGACATAATTTGCATTAAAATATTTTTGTAATGGTTGGACTAAATAGTTAACAATATTGTGTGTGGCTGTTTAAAAATATTGCCCGTATAAACACCAGTTGAAACCAATATATGTATTTAAATTTAGGTTATTACAAATTAGACAGATACGTAATTGTTATTAACATTGTACGTCAATGACAATGTTGATAACAACAATGATTTAGTTAATTACTATTTTAAGCATATGCCGTTTTTTTTTTATTTTAACCTGTGGATGCTACGGGTCGTCACCCCACCGGGGCTAAGCGGTAGGGTGGTATGTCGTACACGAAGCGACTAAAACCACACAGTGTTCAATCACAGTCCTTATTGCCAGAGCCTCAAGTGTACCCTTGAAAGAAAATCCCTGAGAACCCTGACAGACTTGGCCGCCTGTTGACGCCAGGTGACCTGCTTCTGCTAGGGCTCCGGATGACCCTGTCCATCGCCCCCAGGCAAGCGCTCATGGAGGCCGAGATCGACTTGCTCTCTCCGGCGCCTGGTGCATCTTCTGCGGGACGGGAGAGTACTAGTTCTCTCTCGTTCCGTTTCCGCCGCCTCCAATACCTACACCTTACCTCTGGCGATGTCGAGAGAGACCGCCAACATCACCTCGCCCCGAGACACTGCTTCCTCCGGCAGGGACTTAATGCGCATGATCGCATCCACAATGAAGCACCCCTTGCGGAAACCAAATTGATTTTCCTCCAGGTCCGGTCCCACTATCGAAAGGTGGTCGACGAGGCCACAAATAAGACAATAGTTAACGAGGCGTTCCGCGATGATTGGCTTTGGCCGCGTTCCTATAATCAAGAAACGATTCGTTTTGCTTACGGACGGTAAAATTTTCATAAAAAAATTCAACGATATTTTACCGTCCGTAAGCAAAACGAACCGTTTCTTGAATATAGGTACGCGGCATCAAAGAGCTTAACCACCTCATCGAGATTTTATTAATATTATCTTATCTAGTTGTATAGAAAGGTAAACAGATAATCGATTAAGACTTTTCCTAGTTGAACCACAACCATTTTGTTTAGTTACAGGGTTTATAGTGTTTATACGATTACTAGTTGTAAACCTAGTGATTGTTTAATTTTGTATAGTATTCATAGTTTGTTTGGTTAATTATATTTTATTATTATAATTTCAATATATATTATAATTAAGTTAATTATTATTTATGTCCTTTTAAAATAATAAGTATGTACCTAAATATCTCTGTCAAGTTCTGTGTTCGAGATCTATTTGTACTCGGCAGGACCACCCGATGAGTGTTCTACAGGATATGACGTCATGCGTACCTCCACTACATAGACTAAGTTTTATGTATAGTAGCAGTCAATACTCAATACAAATAAAAAAAGAGGTAGTCATGGAGGGACTGCCGAGAGAAGTGCAAACTTAAACGATACGACGAACTTACAACGTCACATTAACAGGTTGGTGACATTAATTAATAAAAGAGCTGACAGAACTCAATGTTTAGATTAGCGCCCTCTAGTGGATCTATTAGCGTGTCTCTCTCTCTCTCTGTCTCAGACTCCCCCGACTCTCCCACTCTCCCACACTCCCACTCTCCCTCTCACCCTCTCTCCCTCTCTCCCTCACTCCCTCGCTCGCTCCCTCCTTCCCTCCCTCCCTCCCTCTCCATGTCTCTCTGACGCTGTCCATGTAAATATAAGAAACTCGTCATAAAAATATATTTTTTTAAATATATGACACTCGGACACATTTTACATACATTTTCGATCAGGGTCACGTGCCCTGACGCGAGTTTAACATTTTTTAAGTTTCAAGCATCTAGCTCTAAATATGACAATACTTCCTTACAACTTTTCATCCCCACCTTTCAACTCCTTACACCCCTTTTTTCGCATTAAAAAGTAGCCTATGTCCTTTCTCAGGTTCTAGACTATCTGTGTACCAAATTCAATTTAAATCGGTTTAGTAGTTTTGGTGTGAAAGGGCGACAGACAGACAGACAGAGTGACTTTCGCATTTATAATATTAGTAAGGATATTAGTAAGGATTTCTTTATTCGGTAGAAAGTTCCAACGATTTTGAACTCAGAATAACTTCAGTACACCGTTTCCTCCCATTATTGTACGAATATAGCATAAAAATACAACCAACTTATCTAAATATAACAGTCCATTATATTCGTATGTATATATGCATATCATAGCATAGATACAAGCTTGTAATAACATTCCTACGCATAGAATGATATATTATGAGAACTTTGAGTGGTAGCGACACCTGGCACATCGATCGCAAAGTGCTGGGTAAAAATATACATGTCAGTCTACTAATAATATAATAGGAGAAGAAAAAGCACAAAAAATAAATGAAAATCTACAGAAGAACTATATACCTAAGCGTAGTGCTGCTCAGTGCTCAGTGTCCAGACAGACTATTAAGATCAATGCGGGAGGGCAGAAGATTGGCACTACAAATTTATTTATTTATTTATAACCATACACTATCTTTACAGGATTTTTTAAGCCTAATATAATAGTGGGTAATTTATTTCTAGACATAGGTAACTTAAGTCTATTTATTATTTAATTTCATATATTGAATATATACTGAACTCTAATTTACACAATAAATATATTGTCCCGTTTATCTAATACTGTAAATATTATACTATACGAGTGTTTTATTTGTATATTAATTACTGTATCTAAATAACTTACAACTAATAAAGTTACTTTTTCGAGTTCACTCAATCGACACGAGAATATTTCAACCCGCTCGAGAACCTGGTTCACTACACGCATAGCCCTAGTGAGGAGTGTCTTAGCGAGCAGGTAATTCTAGCCACGGGTACGTGTATCAATTGTGGACGTCGCCTCCGCCAGACACAACAGTCCGGCACACAAATATAGATTACGGTAACTGCGATAATGCTTACTATTCACGAACAGATAATTAAATATCATAAGTATTTTGTAGCTACACTGTTTTGCTGAAATTGCTTTTATGATTGATTTTAAATAGAACACCATTTTTTTTCGTTTGGAATCCCCGGATCATAAATGGAACACTTAATGAATCACTGTAGATTCTGTAGAACTACATACACGTCTCATAACGGCTTTAGGAACTTAGCAATCTAGAAATCGAAAAAATTGTTATTAACTACCCATACATTTTATTTGCCTATTTTGTTCGAAAAGTGTCAAACAAGTGCACGACCTATGATCTCTTCGAACCCTAAAGATGTGACACGATGGGCCCATAAGGAGCTCTAAAGGGTTTTCTGTAGGATGAAGCTAACAAGGAAATTGACTGTCAAGTCAAATCAATTACAATTTATTGAATGTTAAAACGTTTGGTTCTGTAACTTGTAAAAAATAAAAAAAAGTCAGGTCATATATGTTGCTGTTGTCAAATCATTCACTTTAAATATTTCATTTGATAATTAAAAAGTAAAAAAAGACTTTAAAATAGTAACGAATTTAATTTCTCAAAGCTCTATATAACACTTTATTTCATGAGAACTGTTCAATAATTTATTTAAACTGTAAGAAACAACTCTATTCCTTACTTAGACGGCTTCAGAAGCTGTTTGGGCAGCTCAGTTTTAGAAAAAAGTTTTCACATGAAAATGTTCCTACCTAAATCACATGTCACCTTTTAAAGGTGGATTCAAATTTTATATAAACTTTCAGCGTTCGAACTTTTCAGAAACATTCACTTTAAAATCAACTCATTCGGAGTCTCCTCTCAAAGAGAACGAGATACTGTATCAAAGCATTCTTGATGGCAGTGAAAACCTTTGTGAGCGAGACTGGGGTTGCTACGTTCCCAATTTTAAAATACCGATATAATAAAAAGCTTAAGCAAATATAATAAAAAGATGTACGTAACTTTTTACAAATATGTTAGGCGCCTTGTAAAAGTTAAGCCACGGCCAGAGACGAGTCAATCGGCTATCGTCCTCATATAATCCCTCGGGAACAGTACGTTTTTTGTGGATGCCTTATATTACAGGTTGTTTTTGAAAAACGAACACTTACTTAAATCAATGAAAGGGTATGACTCTAGAGCATACAGTTACATGCGTTATTAAGTCCAATCTGATGGATTCGACAAAACGAGTCTTATTAGCAAAAACTCGAAGGACTAGTAGCCACTGAAGAGTTCCAGTATCCAACTGCTGGGTCCATCACCAGATCATTTCCAAGATGCCAAATTATAGTATCCAAGTGGGAGAGCCATGCTTCGGCACATATGGGCCGGATCGACTGGAGTGATACCACGGGTCGCAGAAAACCGGCAGTTAAGCAATGCTTGCATTGTATTTCGCTGAATGATTGAGGTTACCGGAGGCCCTAACTATTCCCTCTCCCCCTCCCCACACACTCCCTCTTCCCCCCTTCCCCTACTCCCACCTGAAGGACCGGCAACGCACTTTTTACTCTCGAGTTGCAGGTGCCCATGTGCGGCGGTAGTCACTCACCATCAGATGACCCGTCTGCTCGTTTGCCCCCTATACCATAAAAAAAAACTACAAATATATACAAAGTTTTATATCTATACGATAATTAATTAGAAGTAGATTAAAATTCACTCCCAAGATTCGTTTATATAATTAATTAGTTACGAGTGAAGCTAATACGAGCGTGTTAAGAATAGTTTGAAAGTAAGAAATAAAATCCATTCATTTCGGTGCTAAGACACAACGGAAAGGTAGTTCTAAATCCTACTAATATTATAAACGTGAAAGTTTGTAAGTATGGATGGATGTTTGTTACTCTTACACGCCAAAACTACTGAACCGATTGCGATGAAACGTGGCATGTAGATAGCTGGAGACCTGGATTAACATATCGGCTACTTTTTGTCGCGATATTCGTACGGGATTGGGACTTACGCGGGTGAAACCGCGGGGCGCTGCTAGTAATATCTATACTTACCTATACTTATCCATAAAAAATATTAAACACAAAGAAATCGACATATAGAAAATACAATAAGTACATTAAAGGAAACAGTGGAAGAACAATAACATGTCTCGCGTTTGCACCTAATTCGCGTTTGTGTCCAATTCAGCTTAATGCCAGATGAGAATCCGGCGCTGATTTTCAACCTGGAACCTTTAAATAAATATATATAAACTATACATATAATATACATATATACATATATTTTAAAATACATACTATTTCCAGGATAAAACACGTACAGAATGCCAAAAACATGTGTGACTTTTTAATGTTTACATATACGTCGGGAATAATTGTTTTAAACATACGTTTGCTGACAGCGCCTCTGGCAATAATGCTAGCTAACTTAAATAATACATGGAGAGATAGATTGATACGTTAACATCAAGGCAAACTGTAAAACCTCACGGATACAAGGACTACAGCGCGCGCAAGGAGTCTTTGTAACAAAGAGTTTTGCTACATCGTAGTATACATAATATAATACCATACGCGTACCATCTTCGTCTTCATCGTCACTTTCCAACAGGTGAGTTGGAAGACAACGGCTATTATGGAATAGGTGTTTGTCTTCCTATTTAATAATAATGTTTGAATGGTTAATTATAAGTACGGTTCACGGAACAGAAAATGGAAAATAACTTCTGTCGGCTAGTACTTACTACTTCACTTCTTTAGCCGACTTCAAAGAGGTTCTCAATTCTGCCGTGTATGAATTGCACACACACCCTTTTTTTTCTTTTCTTCATTTCCGGGGTCTACTTTAGGACCCTAAAACAAGAAAACACCTTTCTGTAACAGCCCGTATAACGCCGAAATTTCATATAATGTGCTCGAATTGCGCACTAGAGGAGACGTCGGTAAGTTTAATTAATTTTGCAAAGAATATCGATTTTCACATTATTATTCGCCAACCCTTCCATCTAAGCTAAATGCTTATGTTGTAGTGGGTTTACGTCGGTAAAGCACTGACTAATCGCCTCTTTGTTTACCATTATACCTTAGACATTCCTTACTTTTAGCCATATGAAGCGCTATAATGGAGTATTTATCTAAGGTGGAGAATATTATGTTCCACATGTTGTTTTTCTATCTTCACAAGTGCGTTGCCGGCCTTTAAGGTGGGAGTAGGGGAAGGAAAGAAGAGGGGAAGACGGGTCAGAGGTAGAGAGGAAAGAATTAGGGCCTCCGGTAATCTCATTCACTCGGCGAAAAACAAAGAATCACTGGCGGTTTTCTGTGAGGCCGTGGTATTACTCCGGTCGAGCGGGCCCATACGTGCCGAAGCATGGCTCTCCTACTGTTAAGACTCGTCGTTTGTAACATCTTATAACGTTACAATTGAAAGAAAGTTTTGTTAGTATTAAATATTTATTAAGTTAATACGTTCAAGGTACGTTTAAGTTTCTGTTCAGGTGCAGTCATCGCTGTTTTTTAACCCCCGACGCAAAAGAGGGGTGTTATAAGTTTGACATCGATGTCTGTGTCTGTCTGTGGCATCGTAGCTCTCAAACGGATGAATAGATTTCTATGCGGTTTTTTTCATTTGAAAGCCAGTTTCCTTGCGGTGGTTAATATCGGTCCAGCATAAGGCATTTTTAGCGTATGATTACTACTTTTTAAGGGTTGTTCCTTAAACTATAAGTATTTTTTGGCGTAGGGGGTTTTTTAAATTTTAAATTCAACAGCCTTAAAAATAAGTTTCAAACTTCTAGCTCTAAATATGGCGATACTTCCATACAACTTTTTATCCCCACCTTTCAACCCCTTATCCCCCTTTTTTCGCATTAAAAAGTAATCTATGTCCTTTCTCAGGCTCTAGACTATCTGTGTACCAAATTTAATTTAAATCGGTTCAGTAGTTTTGGCGTGAAAAGGCGACAGACAGACAGATTTACTTTCACATTTATAATTTTAGTAACCTGCACTCTGTTAATGTTGGAATAATGACCCAGATTGATTTTAAAGCCCTTAGCGCAAAGCAACTGATATCTCGACATACGAGCAAGTTTGTAAGGCACATTTATATTTATCTGACTGAGTAACGGCGGACAATCAATGTAAGTGTTTATTATTTTAAATACGAACAGATGATCTAGGATCATACGGCGATTTTCCAGACTCCTAAGTTTGAAATGTTTCAAGCGAGAGCTGTTGCCACGTAATTTTCTGACCATATTGCAGTGATATGACAAGTGCCAAAGAAAGAGAAGAGAAAGGAAGTGCTTTTCTGCACTGATTCTATACACCGTTTATGTATTTCGTAGTATAGAGTCTAAACTATGCTGTAATATTTTTGAATTAAAGCTTGCAATTTTAGTTGAGGTGCGTTTAAAATTTTTACTGTTACGCAGAATGAAACCCAACATCTTAAACGCTTTAGCAATTTTATCAACGTGAATGTTAAACCGAAGCTTATTGTCATTATAAACACATATATCACGAATTACTTCTTTCACGTAAATAATTTGGTCATTTATTTTGTAATTACGAAAGTAAGGTCCTTTTTTTACTACGAAAATGTACGTGATTGCGTTTGTCAGCATGAAGTAACATGTTATTGTTCAAACACCACTAGGAAAACGGTCTAAGTCTTCTTGGAGTTTATATCGATCCTGATTACAATCCATTCGTTTTATAATTTTTAGATCATCCGCGTATAAATAGGTATATCTTTGAACCAAGTCGCAACGTCGTTTATGAATATATTGAAAAAACATTAATATATTTATAGTAAAACGTATACAAATATTTGTAGTAAAACATTGATGGTCTGCGTAAGCTTGAGTTTCTGACTGACCCGTCGTCGAAGTTCCTAGTGGATGTATCATGGCGGAGATAAAGATGATGAGTATAAAATACTGATCATCATAAGACGAAGTGATACTATTATGACCGAAATTTTCGTGTAAATTTTTTTTTAACACAAAATGAAGACCTATGAAGTGTGGTCTGCCGCTGGCACCACATAAGTTTGTCGCCATTTGTATTCGACTGCCTCGTCCGTGGTCACGGGTTCGATTCTCGATCAGTGCAAATATTTGTATGCGTATGTATGTATAATATGTACATATTCGACGGCAGCAAAGAACAAAAAGACAACTGCATTTTTGCGAAATTTACTTTTTTGTATAATTGAATTCAGAATTCTTTATTTTACCTAGTGATATTACTTTTTCATAAAAAAAACTCATTTTTTGATTGTACTTTGTCGCGAATGTAAAGACAACTACACCTATTTTTTACAAAGTAACGAAGTACACACGAACAACTACAATTGCCTGTTTGTGCGTCGTACAATTTGGGGCGTCGTGTAGTATAAACAAAGATATCAGTTACATGACCGTTTTGTCACGGGCGGTTACTGCACAAAAGTTACTGGAGATAGCCGAAACCGAATCTTTAACTTATTTTGGGGCTTAGGAAACAATTACATTACACATTTTAGGAAACAAGTACATTTTAAACTTATGTTTAAAATGTACTTGTACATTTTAAACATAAGTTTAAAATGTACCAGGAATGGCTGCTGAAAATCATATTCGTGACAAAGTAAGCACACTTAGACAATATCGAGACGTAGTCAACTCGCCTTTAAATATAGAATTTTTTATTCCTAAAAAGGATACAGATATCGTATCTGTACTGCTAATACAAATAAACCTAATACTGATGAATTGCACATTCATTTTTTTAATCATATAAAAAATAAAAATATCGCTAGATCACTGAAGTCTGAAGAAAAGAAACTCGTACAGTGTAAGCCGACAGAAGTTTCAGTCACAAGTTTTGATTTTCAAAAAATGCTTTCAACTCCGCATGGTGAAACTAGTTCTTTTCACAGTAAGCCCAAGTTATCAGTATTTAATTTCACAATGTTTGACATGGGCTAAAAAAAGCACTATGGATTATGTGGGATGAAACGATTCCAAAACAAGGATCCAATAAAGTGGTCAGCTGTTTGTACAATTATGTAACAAAAGTTGCAGAAAAGGGTATCAAAGACATACGTTTATGGTCAGAATTGCAACCGCTCTGTTTCTAATGTACTTGTATGCTGCTAAGAAATTTAAGGTGCACATATGCCATAGATTCGATAGTCAGAAAAGGAAAACGATATACACGCCTCAATAACGGTATACTTGTATAAGATGATTCAAAGTAAATGGTGAGCCTTATGAAGTAATTGAAGTGTATACAGAGGACGTCTTAGATTACAAATCTGACACGAATTAATATACATGGATCAAAAATTTTAGTTGATGGTTGAAAAGTTAAATGGAATCACGTTAGAGAGGTAAAAGTAGACCCAAAAGATCTGTTTGTGATTAGTTACAAATGTGATTTAAGTGAGACTCAGTCAATGAGTAAAGCATACCAGAATAATACTAGAAACAGGCAAACGAACTGTTATAACATAAAAAAATGCTTACACTAAAACCCTGCCTGTAACGTCAGCTAAATATAAAGATTTGATTTCACTTTACGAACACAGTTTAATTCCTTCAAGAGACCACGATTTTTATGAAAATTTAAAGCACAACAATAGATAATACAATATCCGATGAAGAAGAAGACTGTTTTTACAAATTTTTAACTAATATATTGATAGTTATTACCTAGATTAGAACGTCGATTATTATTAAGATAGTGATATTTAAGTAATTGTTTGTGATAATATTATTAAAATAAGATTGCTGAATAAGCACTTAAGCCATTTTTATAATTATGTTGATGGTAATAATTTGATAGTTAGAAATATGTTAAAAATTTGTTTATTGTTATAAAAATAAGCTATCATAATACACTGGTTCAATTCTTTTTTATGATTGTAAATTTGATTGTGATAAAATAACTTTACTAAATATGTGTATTAACACGGGTTAATGACAAGTCCTTTAATACTTTGCTTTGCTTTTGTGTAATTAGCTTGTTTAAGATTTGATTATTTAATTGTTTTTTAATAAGTACAGTAACTCCTTAGAAACGTTATTTTCTCTACAAATATTGCATTTTTATTACTTTGAAATATGACTACGGTGTTTAAAAAGAATCACATAACTTAATTATTTTCTTGAAATTATCTGCAATATTGATATCTAAACCTTTAGAATTACGAAGTAATTTGAGACAACTACAGTATTTTGGTGTCAATCACTGTTACCCTTTATTTATGGTCTTAGTTAGATATATATTTTAAAAAATAATAGAAATATCTCCTTTTATAAAATTATTTGGGAATCAGTAATTAATAAGTCCTACGTAGAAGCGAACATATGGCAGTTGACTCAAGTTAGTTTTTTTTTTTTTGTGCGAAGTAGATAAAGACATGTGCTGTATTTCGAAAAAAATATATATATCAGTTAACTGACCTTCACTATTTTCTTTGAAATGCCATATTAATTGACTATTTCAAATTTGAAGAAGCTAACTTTATTCTTGTAAAAATTATTACATTTTCGCGTTAAGACCCAAGCCGAAACCAGTGATTTTGTAGACAGCCGGTTGTTCTTTACTGCCGTCGATATATATGTAATAAGATTCTGGAACATTCAAGTGTAGAGTGAATAGGTTTCTCTTGGATACGCGTGTACTATCTTCATTGTCACTTTCCATTAGGTGAGTTGGAAGACAAACGACAACTCCTTTACTGCATCAAAAAATGTAACAAAAAACTATAGATCTAAGTATGTTTACCCGTGTTTAACCTTGTTCTAGAACTGTCCTAGACACAGTACAAACTGAGCTTAGTTGAGGTCTAGATAGCATTGTGATATTTCACGTTATTATGTCAAAGACCATACAAAGTTATATTACATCACCAAGAAAGAAAATAAGCTGCTGGCCGCAAGATATTACTTAAGTTATAAAAGTTTGCATCACAGGGGTGACATTGGCGCGTCTTCTTGTAAATGTTATAGACGAAATCCACATCCACTAACATGTGACAGCTGTAATAGTATCTAGAGCCCTATATTGGTCTAACGGACTGTCCTTTTTGATATTAGGTATAAACGACAGATATCACAGTGTCAATTGTGGCGGAATATTTATAAGAGAAATGGGGTTTAGAATCTTAAATATTTTTATATGTAATAAAAGCCTAAGGCTGTGCTTGTGAGAGAAGCTAAAAGTTCTAAAATATTTACCTTAAAAATTTCTTGTAAAATCGCTTTTACATTTTCCCTTATTTTACACTTTCTTTATTAGATACTAGCTGCGCCCCGCGGTTTCACCCGCGTAAGTCCGTACCGTGGGTATACCGGGATAAAAATTTGCCTCCATCCAGGTCTCCAGCTATCTACATACCAAGTTTCATCGCAATCGGTTCAGTAGTTTTTGCGTGAAAGAGCAACAAACATCCATACATTGATACATCCTCACAAACTTTCATGTTTATAATATTAGTAGGGTTAATCAAGGGTTAATAACCGAAATTTCGTTTTTCTAGACTTTTATAATTTTTAAGTCAGTTTTTAATAGACTATAAAAACAACACTAAGGGACGCTCGTTGGGTAAGTACATACGAGTTTATGTATATAGAAGCAACTAGCGGGCCCACTTTTGTCTCTACTTACCTCCAAGGGAGAACGGCGTGAGCTTATGTATGTTATAAACCGTCCCACAACCACTGCTATAAACTATGAAAATCAATAACTAACAGTAACTGCCATGCTGTTCGTACCTCTCTCCGCTCTCAAGTGTTTGTTATCAACTTATAATACTTTCCTACCCTTTTATAACCCCACTATTGATCAATATTTATCAACCGTCCAATAGTATTGCTTTACCGGCATAACCAGTTATAATAATGTCTTTTAACTCAGTTTTATTAAATAGTGAGCTGTTTTATGATCTATTATAGTTTACCGCTATTTTTAATTTTAAAAGTTTTTGGTGTGACGACAACATGTATGTGTGTATGTATGAAAACAAGATAAATCAATATCATGCTTTATTTTGTCAAACAAAGTCAAAAGTTAAACCTACGTCTTAAAGTTTGCAACGAAATAACACCGAAAAGTGCCATCTAGGCTATATTCTAATACTACATTTTGTACCATTGGGTTTATAATATATAATTATACTCAAGAATCCAATTCAGGTATTGTATTCCTAAGGGCAGAAATACAAACGGCGCGGTGGTTCGATGCGGTAAGTCTTGAGTGGCAGGGGATGGACCGCAGCAGGATAATTGGGTTTTCTATTCGATCATTCGATTTGACACTCAGTTAAAGATACCTTTAAAAAGGTATTAGCGTGGAAATGCCACGTAATTTTCTTATTTCTTGCCTCTTTTCAGTTTAAGTGGCCTAGTATTTATGACTTGCAAATTCACATATTTAAAAAGAATTCACTCGGAAAAGGTACACGTAACTTTATAGCTCAACCTCTTCTTCGTTTTCGGACGCCTGGTACTAACGCCTTAATGGTGGCTTTAAAAACGTATTTATTTGCGTGAAAATAGATGACCTAATTTTACCTTTTGTGTCTAACGATTTCCTTTTACTGGTGGTCGTTATTCCGAATGGTCCATCTAGAACTGCCAAAGTTAGCCAGATCCCGTGGTTGCCACTCTAGGTTTTTTCCAAGACATTTTCCTAAAACATATTGGAACGCGTCTAAAGATTAGACTTAGATTATTTAATTTGTAGTTTTTTCTATAACACGGATAAATTTTGTTGTAAATATAAATATTATATTTAATTATATACAGGCATATTATATATATTGTACACAGAAATACATTTCCAACTTTATCTCCTTTCCATTCTTTGTTATTAACCTTAAAGGCATATCATATTAATCTATTTGCTAAAGCTTCTGAGAACATTACAAGCTGAACTTGTAGGACGAAGCTCCAGAAATTTCCAATTTAAGCACTCTTCAACGTGAATACCTAGAAACATATAATCAACTCTGCAGTCGTTTAATAGCTTAAAGTATTACAGGCAATTGATCAAGTAGACGTTAGTGGAATTAAAATTTTGCGGATTCATCCAACATGGCCGGCCTTCCATGATTTTAAATACAAGGAATAAGTAACATTATTACGTAGTAGTATTATGTATTCATTTGATGACATTTCCAGGTAATTTTCAGTTTAGCCTAGCGGGTAATCCTGTGAAGTTTGGTGGCTATCTGATCAACAGAAGTTTTTTATTTGGTTTTTGGTACAAATGGGAAGCCGGGGCGGGTCACTAGTATTGCATATTATAACAAAGTGATGTTATCACAATTCGATTCTTTATCTATAATGTTCTTCTGAGATCCTTTAAATATATTATTTCTGTTTAGTGCTTAAAAAGACATAAAAAAGATAATTACTGCGGCGGGGGAAGCTCCCTTCGCCCACCACAGATAGGGGGTAAAAAAAATAATTAATCCGGTTAGCTTTTTTTTAATCAATTTAGCCAATCTTCTCGTGACCGCATCACGTCTCAATACAATTAGGGAACACTGGCCTTAGCTAGAATAGTGTCCGCAGTAGGCAGTCTTCTTGCACCAGAGCGTAGGACAGTCACAGCCCGCAGTTGTCCTCCTTTATCCTCCCAGGCTACACTCAACCTGCTGGGAACCTGCTTTCTGAGTTTTGTTTCCTATTTCTTTCGTAATTCCTGAAGGGACATACAAGTTAATGTCATTTCATGTCTTTAGTAATATTTGATTTCCACGACTACTTAAGAATATAATAGTATTTTTTCCATCCCTTAGGAACGGCATTTTCTTCTGGAAGAAACGTACCCCTTGTCATTCTCTGTATCCCATGTATTCATAATTTCATGTTGATCGCGTGAAAACTACGGCTGCGCATAAAATACGAACAAATATACATTGATTTTTAGATATTAGATTTAGTAGCTTGATATTATGTACCTTCTAACAGACGTCATTGTATAAATCCGACTGGAACAACTTTTTTTTTTTTTTTTCTTGACGAGGTGGAAGATCCTACATGGATGTCCTCCGCCTTGGGGAGGCGAAGGGGTCTGTCGGACTCTTACCGACTAAAAACCACCCCGGTGTTCCACTACTTGCCTATGATCAGGGGAGCGAGAATCGCTATTGCATTATTCCGCAACCCCCGACAGGCATTGACCCGTCTCACCTTAGACGGGTCCCGTCACCCGGTGCGACCATCACCCGTCGGCCGCACTCCTCTGAGAGCGCACGCGGAACACTGGACTGGAACATCCTTAGTATAACCCCGTTTAAATAAATAACCACACTCTTTAATACTAATGGTCGTTAGAAGTATAGTTTCGAACGTAAATAATTAAATTATTCAAAACAATAAAGCGACATCAAAAGATAGAGATAAAAACTGTTTCCAATACTCAAGTAACTTTAACCTTCAAGAAAAGAGCGTACTCCCATCTCAAAGGCCGACAACGTACTTGTGACTTTTGAGTTGCAGATGTCCATGGGCGACCCCCCACCCCTTGTCACACAATGTTTTTTTTTTTTATATTATAGGGGGCAAACGAGCAGGCGGGTCACCTGATGGTAAGTGACTACCGTCGCCCATGGACACCTGCAACTCAAGAGTCACAAGCGCGTTGCCGGCCCTTGAGATAGGAGTACGCTCTTTTCTTGAAGGTTTGAAGGTCGTATCGGTCCGGAAATACCGCAGGCGACAATTTGTTCCAGAGATTGGTTGTGCGAGACAAAAAATTTCTAGAGAACCGCACAGTGGTGGATTGCCAATTATCCAGGTGATGGGATGATGGGATGAAAGTTTTGTCGCGTTGAACGATGGCGAAACTTTGCGGCCGGTATAAGTCCGAACAATTCCTCGGAGCACTCCCCATGATACATGCGATAGAGAATGCAGAGTGAAGCTACATCTCTACGCAACGCCAAAGGGTCAAGCCGATCTGAAATATCCTGGCAATCGATGATTCGAGTCGCTCTTCATTGAATGCGGTCAAGAGGGAGAAGCTGGTACTGGGGTGCTCCTGCATAGATATGAGAACAGTATTCCATATGCGGCCGAACCTGCGCCTTATAAAGTTGTAGGCGGCGGGCCGGGGTGAAATACTGTCTCGATCTATTCAGCACACCAAGCTTCTTCGAGGCTAATTTGGCCTTACCCTCCAAGTGACCGCGGAACTGGACTTCGCTCGATATATCGACACCAAGGATTCCGATGCTGGCTGTGGCAGTCAGGGAAGTGCTTTCAAAGCGAGGTGACACGACAAACGGTATCTTTTTGCTGTGTCTTCGTTGGGTTAAATTGGACTTGATTAAGCCGACCCCAATCAGAAACTCCTACTAAGGAGGCTTCGATTTCAGACACAAGTTTGGATCGACTCTCAGTGACGTCAATGTCAATTTATGGATGGCCCCAAACTAATCGGGTATCCCCGAACAAATGTAAGAGTTTTATTAGTTTCTGCGCTAGTTGAAGGGGCACTTGTGGTTTTGTTTTTTTTTACAGATGGACTGCAATAATATATAGTAAGTAGAACTAGACCGGGCATGGCATGGAGAATTTTTCATTCCGTTACTAAGAAAATCCATAAAAACTAACTTCGATTTTTTTTAAGTTTTTATGGATTTGCTCAATAACTGAGTGAATAGGTCGTAAATAAAAAAATTTGAACCATTTAAAATCTTTGACTTTACACATTCCACCTGTTTTTGTGAGAAACAGAGGTAAAATACCTGAAAATGCAAACGGTCATAACTGTAAACGGAGGGTTTTTTTTTCAGAATTCTTATTGTAACTGCATGCTAGAGTTATGCCTTTTCAGTGATTTAAGTAAGTGTTCCGTTTTCAAATACACCCTGTATATACATAGGGCATACTGAAAGTTCTGCGCTCTTGGCCGCTTATAAATGTTTGAATTACGAATGTTATATTTTTTTAAACAAATGAAACTCAGTCATTCCCACCCTTCATCTCACCCTGCGATTTCTTTAGTTGGACAAAAATTAAAGATTTGATGATTTACGGGGCCGGAAGAGGCCGTGATATCTTTTAACCAGAACGTGAAAAACATGCTCTTAGACCAATGGTCATCATGGTTCCAAAAATGGTTTGACCGAATGAAAAAGTATTTAAAATGTAATGGAGAATACTTCGAAAAGCAGTAAATATATAACTTTACATGTAAATTGTTTTATTAATGAGTTATGCAAAACTTTCAGTGTTCCCCACGTAGTAGTTTGTACGGTTTGACGAATTGGAAAGATGGTGCTTAATTTGGTTTTATCTCCAGAACATTATGAATCAGTTTGATGAGTAGATAAAATGTTTGAAAATATAATGTTAAACGTATTTTTGCCAAACTCTGACAGAGGGCGGTACTGTCGCAGGTGATGGAACTTTTTCTATGAAAATTCTTTTTTTTGTCCTATCTCTATATTTCTTTTTTAAAATTATTTATATATAATATGGCTGACGGCAAGAGCGTATCATACGTATCTACCAAATATACAAAAAAAAAACACTCAATTTATAATTTTTCGAGCCGTTTCGGAGGAGTTCGACCACAAACACCGTAACGCGAGATTTTTATATATTAGATTGAATAAATTAAACATTTTTGGTTAATAAACTAATAATTTTGTTAGTTTACTAATTTATATTGACCTCCTTCAATAGAGTTAGTCACTTTGGTGCACGCTTAAGGTAATCCAATGCACAAGGCCACTTTTAAATTATGTAATTAACAACAGAACATACATAAAACATGAAATGAGAACAGCCGCTGTCGTTGGTAAGCTTTCAAATTAAAAGTTTAAGTAGGTAGCATAAACTTTACACTCTAAGAGCTGCCTTGTTAAAAGGTTTCATATTTTTTACAAAGATATAATTTCCTAATATTCTTATGCCCTGAAATTACCTTAAAGTTTTATTGAAATTAGAGAACCTTCCCTGCAAATTATTTAGAATCACATCACCATTTGTTTGATAAAGACGAGGTATGGATTTTCAATATTAACAAATTTAATCACTGATGGAGAGTCATGTCAATAACCCTTATTGATATCTTCATGACTTCTACATCACAAAATATCATGCGGCGACTTCCACATATAGCAAAACCATACTTTAACGTCATCTAGCGAAAACGAGCTGAACTACGTAGACACTACTAATCCTGAATCGCGCAATGAAAGTTCTTGCTTCAATAGGTAATATAGAACTTCCCTATATCAATCGTCAGTCCGTTAGGCACAATCACCTAGCCTGGTTTTAGTATCCTCCCTCCAAAAATTTATACTTGAATTTTTAAATAACAGCAGCATACCACAATGAACAAAGTCGAAACTCTTTGAAACACAACACAAGTTACAAGTACACTAATTAATACACTAATTGATTAAACGCGGTAGAGACGATTACTAACAGCCTAACAACGCTTATACAACACAAAAGTGGTAGGTACCACAAGATACTCAGCACAGCAATTTGGACAAACTAAGGCAGCTTATACCAAGACGTAACCAAAGTCACTTTGGTTTTTATTTACTCCTGTTTCTTATTCTTTCGCATTGCTGTTTTGTGATGCAGCTGACAACAATACTTTTAGTACAAGATTTGGTTAGAAACCTTTAGGATTGATAGGACATGGACAGAGAAAGAACCGTACTAGTAAGTTTTTTTTCAAAATACAAAAGAAGCGTAATAATATCACAAATGACGTCGGAAATACATGTATATAAATATAAAGAGAATAAATAAAGATTCCATAACCGCTTCTATCATATTCCATTAACAATTATAATTATCTTTTAGGAAAAAACAAACGAATTCATTGCGTCTAAATCAAGCCACTTGGAAACTTTCATTACAAATAGGCTATGAAATTTTTAAGTGGCTCGTACAGTCGTGCCTCAGAGAGTATAATCCAATTGAGAAATCCAGCCTTTTTTTAAGTGAGACAAAAATAAAAGATACATTTGTAATAAAAAGAACAATAGCAGAAAATAACAAAAAACCTATAGTTTTTTTCTTAGAAATTTGAAGATAACTTGATATTTTACGTTGATAGATTTTCCTTTACATTTGCTCTTTTACTTTTTATGGCATATTTATAATATTACCTCTTCTATTCTTATAATGTTACGGTTAGGTAGTGTCATGATTGAATTATAATTACATTTATTGTAAGTGCTGCCATATGTATTTGAAATATAATTATTATAATACTAGCAACCCGCCCCGGCTTCGCACGGGTAGCAGAGACATCTGCAACAATCATGATCATATTTCAACCAATTTACCCAAAACACATTATATACTGAAACCTTCCTCATGAATCGCTCTATCTAATGGTGCAAACCCCATAAAAATCCGTTCAGTAGTTTTTGAGTTTATAGCGAACAGACAGACAGACAGACGTGGTGGGGGATTTGTTTTAAAATATGTAGTGATTCTGTATCAAGTATTCCGCGTAAAGTTCAAACCAACAAGAACCCCGCAAGTAACCTTCATACATACAATAAATTATACGAATAAACATAAGGTTCGTTCGATATGTTTA
This sequence comes from Euplagia quadripunctaria, assembly GCA_963859945.1. NCBI lineage: Eukaryota > Metazoa > Arthropoda > Insecta > Lepidoptera > Erebidae > Euplagia > Euplagia quadripunctaria. Next base: position 17,662,830 of record OY982581.1, read on the forward strand.
GAAATAAATCTTTAACATGAAAGAGTTTCGCTTTACAAGTCGCTAGCTTCAAGTAGTACTTGAAGCCAGCGACTAGCACTCGACAGCTTTATTTTAAAGCTCGGAAGCTTCGACAGCACTTGAGATATTCGCCAAAGAATTTCCATTGAGAGGTTGATCTTTTTAAACTTCTGTTTGCCTGGTGTACATGTTTTTAATAACCAGATGTATAGTGTGTAATGTGTATATCGACTACGATCACTGCAATCCGGATGATTAACAAATGTCATGTATAAAGAAATTCTTAGGTACAGCAAAAAATAATTGAAATTCTATTATATTAATAAAAGCTGTTCCCGGATCCCTCCTATTTAAAGCGCAGTACGGCACACCGTGTGGTTTTAGTCGGTTTGATTCCGAGACATCGCCCCACCAAAAACCCCGGTAGGGTGACGGCCCGAGGGGCTTTCCACACACACAAAAAAAAAGGTTAGCAAATTAATTTCCCCTTTTTTATAGTTTGCGAGTTTTAAATAGGTTAAAAACTTTGAGTGACAATCTGCTACGTTGATCAAAGGGTGGGCAAGTTACATATCACAAGCCAAGAGACCCTGAAAATAATGAATCTGTGGACGGTGACGTTGAAATATGAGTGGAGCTCGGGACGGAAATTCTATTATCTTTTATATGTGTGTGTGAGAGTGCGTGTGTGTGTCATACATACACGTATTAATTCCTTTTACGTATGTGAAATCAAATTTAACCTTCCATAAAGATATTCCATATTTGAAAATTGTGAAGTACTGCAAGCAAGCGTTGTTAAACAAAAGATAAAAACAGTTTTCAAGCTATGGAGTGATAATTTTGCAAGTTTCATGTCACGATGTTATTTTTTTCTTAGCAATTTTGATATACCCATATGAAAAGCGAGAAGACTGTTGTTTTGATAGCTACTTTACTATTAGTTGTATTACGCCGTTATACTAAAACATCATTATTATTAATTTGAAAAAAAAACTTTTCCTAACCGAAGCTCTTAGTGTTATCAAAAAAATTTAAGTATTTTTTAAGGCACAAAACAAAAAAAAGAAAGTCGTTGACAAAGAAAAAATCTTTATGTGTAGATATTTATTTTCATACATATGCATCAACAACTTTAAGAACTGAGGTCTCAACCATACCGGGGGGGGGGGGTTGATACAACATGAACATTTGACATAATCTTCGTCTTGTCTAGGTTAACTTTAAGGTCTTGGGGACGACCACAATAATCGTCGGCAAGTCAAGGTGAGTGATGTATTCACCGTTAATATTGACGCCGAGTCCTTGTCATTTCAGGAGCTTGAAAGTGTCTTCTAAAGTAAACAGTTAAGGAGAGATGACATCTCCCTGTGTTATGCCTCTTCTTGAGGGAATCTCCTTAGAAGTCTGCTCCTGTACTCGAACCTATGTAGTGGCGTTGCTGTGCAGACACTTCAACACTTCGGTGGATCGGTAGTCAATTTCGCTCGCGCGACGCTCAACTGCCCATGTTTCGATCGAATCAAAGCCTTTCTCATAGACCACAAACGCTAGATATAATGGCAAGTTATAATCTTAGGTCTTTTGTGTATATAACTTGCCGCAGTGTATTGTCTATGGTACTAAAGCCTTTTCGGAATCCAGCTTGTTTTTTTTTTTTTTTTTTTATTTATTTACCAGATTAAAATACAGGGTAAGTAATTAGTACTATAGCATTAAGAAACCACTAAGGTTTGTAGTGAATGCTACAACAGTCTACAAAGTTACAGATTAAAATAAACAAAGAGCAAGTTAAGCAATACACACATAAATAACAAAATAAAATACTCAACAAATACTTAGGTAAATAGGCTTTGAATTGGTAGAAACATTAGTAATTACATTTCCATGTTCTGAAGAAAGTAAGACTTAAGTTTAAATTTAATATTCGATGGCTTAATTATATTTTGCAAATCGGGGGGTAGATTGTTTATAAACCTGGGAACTAGATAGGCCGATGTCCGTTCGCCATACGTATTGTTAGCACGTAAAGTGCAAAGCCGGTTTCGAGCGACGGAACGTGTGTATACAGGATGTTGGATTGTATTAATTATACTATCATTAAAAAATTGATCTCTCAGTAAAGTATATTTAAATAACGTTTGGACGGGTAGTACTTTGCAATGCTTAAATAAACCGAATTCGTCATGTTCAAATTTTTCTTTCATTTTGGCTGATACGACATTCTTAAGGATCCTTAGTTGAAGTTTGTGAATTTGTTGGAGGTAAGACTTATATGTACGACCGTAACTACTGAGGCCATATTGTATATATGATTCAACTAGAGAGTTATATAGCATCAGTTTTACTTTAAACGGGATACGATTTTTGACAATGGCAATATTGGCCAAAAATTGCCTTAACTTATTGCAAACGTGTTCGATGTGCTTACTCCAGTTAAATTTGGAATCAATTTCCAGTCCTAGGTACTTATAAGAGTTAACTACATCTATATGGGGGCATTTGCATATTGTATTTTTTGTATCATGCAAGCAGTTATGGTTGTGTGCAATTATGCTTGTAGGGGGAATGAATTTTGTGTAGGGTGATTTTATTACAATCAATTTGGTTTTATCTGAATTGAGTACGAGACCAGTGTCATGGCACCATCTCATTAAGTAGTTCAAATCAGTTTGCAATAGGTCACGAGCTTTCTTAGGGTCCTTATCAGCTATTATGAGGCATGTGTCATCTGCAAATTGGTAACACGAGCAGTGCTTTATATTATTGCTCATGTCGTTTACGTAAGATAAGAAATGAAGTGGTCCTAAAACTGATCCTTGAGCCGTGCCCCTTGCAACTTCAATGGGATCACTTAATGAATTACCGATCTTGACGGTGAACTTTCTATTTTGAAGGTAGTTTCCACACCAGTCTAGCAAAGGGCCACGTATCCCACAAGAGTTTAGTTTATGGATAAGTTGCTTATGATCTAGTGTGTCAAAAGCGCGAGAAAAGTCTATAAACACAGCATATATAATCATTTTCTGATTTAGGTACTCGTTTACTTCGTCACTGAATTTTGATAATAAGTCTGATGTACTTTTATTGGCTTGAAAACCGAATTGATTGTGGTAGACAACTTCGTGTTTTCCGTAAAATGCATGAATTTGTTGACTAACATACTTTTCTACTATTTTGTCAATTGCAGAAAGCAGTGTGATGGGGCGATAGTTAGTGTACTCATCCCGTCTGCCCTTTTTAAAAACTGGTCGTACACAACCTATTTTCAAGTCATCGGGGTACATGCCAGACGTTAGACTGCAATTGATTAATCTGGCTATAGTTTCTGATATATCCGGACCTGCCATTTTAATATCGGACACTTTTATTTTATCTAGACCTGGTGCCTTGTTTGAATTCAATTTATTTATTATTTTCTGTATTTTTTCCCCGGAAGCTTTATTAAAATATAGGGAAGAATTTAAGTGATCAGAACATTGTTGATTGTTTAATAACTTTGTGGGACAATTAGAAATTATATTTTTAACAGCTATGTCAAAAGCGTTTGCAAAGTTATCGGCAATTTTTTTTGTGGTAAGGGTCTGGGCATCAAATGCTTTGCAAATCGCTGTATCAATCGATAATGTCACTCTACCCAGTATCTGATTAATAACTCCGTACAGTTTCTTAGTATTTTTAAAATTTTTATTAATTTCATTCATATAATAGGAATTTCGCCTATTTTCTAAAATTTTATGCACCCTATTTCGAGTTTTATTATATTGCAGCCTTAATTGCGGGTCATTAGAGCTCTTTTTCCAAGAGCTAAATAATGCGTCCCGTTTGGCACACAGACGACTGACATTTTCACTGATCCATGGTAATCTAAATTTTTTGCTACTTTGATTTTTCCTATAATTTATTGTTGAACTAGCAATGTTGTTGGCATTTTGAAATGAATTACGAATAAAGTCATAGATGTCGTTGGGGTTATCCATGTCTTTAGTTGAACTCCAATTAATTTTATTCAACTCACAGTTCAAAATTTCATAGTTAACTATGGTTTTGGTAACAGCCTGTATACACTTTGACGGTGCGTCGTCAACACAAGTAAAAATAATCGCGCGATGGTCCGCTAGTACAATATCTAACACCGCCGAGTACGGAACTAATGTGGGGAATCGTGCAAAAATGTGATCAATGCAGGATTTTGTGATAATATTTAGTTTTTTTTCAATACGTGTATAGTCGGATACTCCACACATTAATCCGTGCTCGCTGAGGGTCTCTAGATAGAAATCTTTATGTGACGATATGGATTTCAGGTCAATATTTGTGTCGCCAACTACTAGCAAGTTCTGTTTGGAGTCAAACCGGGAAATATAATTACCAAGTTCCTTGACAAATATTCGTTTGTTAGTCTTTGGTGGTTTGTAAACAGCACTGACAACCACGTCCTGGTTTGAATTTAATTTTAAAGTGCCTGATAAATTTTCAAACGTAAAGCTTTTATATTCAAGTAAGGTGAATTTAATATGATCCTTAACGTAAACAATAATACCTCCACCCTTTTTTGCTGTACGTAGTTGTGAGTATAATTTATAACTAGGAATATTATAAAGATTTACAACCGAGTTTGAGATACCCGCTTCTGTAATTACAATAACATCCAATGGGAAACTACAGTTATGAACAAGTTGAAGTAATTTCGTATAATTCTTTTTAAGGGATCTGATATTAATATGTATACATGAGAAGCTCAAATGACTTTTAGTAGGTAGTTGTTGGAAATAATCACCTGTAGAACAACAATTAAAAATTTCTTTGATTTGATTATCCATAGTATGAGACGGTTTGAGAATAAAAATAATAATAACCACTTACATTGTTTAAGGGTTGGGGTCATTCATTTGATTTGAAATCTGGTTGATATCTTCTATTGAGCTAATGTAATATATTTTACTTTTATCATACATCCGAGCACAAACTTTGCCGTCTTTACACCATATATACCTATAAGATTTAGATAGCTTAAGTTTTGCGTTATACAACAGGGTTTTTAAGTATTTGGTGAGGGCTTCTCTAACGAAAACTCGATTCTCCGCTGATTCCTTTGGAACATCAGGCGTCAGTACTCCCAGGGTGAGACACTTTGCCTTGCCCGCGTCGATCCACTTCTTCTGGGCTACTTTTGTCTTCATCTCTAGAAAAATCGGTCCTGGCCTTTCCTTAGATCCTGGTAAGCGGCGTGACGTAAGTATTTCACCAACATCCATTTCTAATTTGTTAGCAATTATCTCGACAGTATGACCTAGGTTTTCCGGGATGGTGTTGGGTATGCCAGCAATCTCCACGGATTTAGTCAGAGTTTTTTGTTCCATGTACTTAACCTCCTGTTCCAGGGCAGCTACTCTGAGTTCTAAATTCTTATTTTTATTTTGCAGGTCTTGGTTTTTGTGTTCTATATCTTTGATTTTAGTGTTCTGATTTTTTATACACTGTTCCATGTTACTTATTTGGTCACCGTAAAATTCTAGTGAGTTCTCGAGGTTACTGATCTCCTCTCGGAATGTCTTCTTCAACTCTCGGCTAATATCTTGAACCAGTTTTTGTGCATCAATGGCTTGCATATTTTTAGATGAATCTTTGTCGAATTCTTCGTCGTCAGCGTCGTCGTCGGGAATCAGGAAAGATGATCTACGAGAGAGGTTCTTCATGCAGTCATCACAGCTCCATTCTATGCCCGGGGAATTTCGAAGAGTATTCAGTTGTTTATTGGACAATTTTGAACACGTTGGATCAGCATGTATTATTTTCTCGCATCTGCTACATTCTAAACCAGGCAGTTTTTTGGTGATATTTTTATTGCACTTGAGGCACTTTTTTAGAACCATTGTGGGTAGAACTAGGTTATTTGTCGGTTACTGTGCACAACTTATCTCTATGACAGAACAACGTAGACTGTGTTCGAAAGGCGAGTCTGCGATCCAAATGGTTTGTGATGAGTGTGATGACCCTTGAAATCAGCTTGACTCAGAAGTGGGTTGGGTCTATAGTTCTTCAATAAAGTGTTGTCACCTTTCTTAAATAACAGCAACCACATTTCTAGTCCATGTCTCTGACGTTGTTCTTTCGAGCAAGACGGAATTGAATAGCTTCTGAAGGACTTTAAGTACCAGTGTTCCATTATTGCACTACTTTCTGTTACACTATTTGCTTAATGGATTGTGCTCTAGGCTCTGTTGAATCATCATTTTTGTCCGTGTTTTCTTTTTTTATTTTAAACCATTCTTCTGTCACATTAGTTAAGATATACGGTTTTACTCACGTGTATATTGCGGGGATGCCCGATTTGTTTCGGACCCGACGGGGGCCCTTTATCAAGGGGTGAGGCGTCCTGCCGCGTCGGTTGCAGGTGCGCTATCAGAGATGGCGTTGTATACGGATTAAAAATTTTGCGTCTTTTTTACTTTGCCAACGCGCGAGGAAACTTCTCGGGTCGAGACGAACAAAAATCTTCTAAATCAGTCAGTCCGTTGACATATCATCAAAAAAGCTGTTCCATACAAAATGTAGAAAACAAAATTTTATCCTATTTTTGTTTTCGTGAATTTTTCCGGTGTTTTAATAGTTATTCCGATATTCGGGGCGGAGCAAAATTCAACAAATCAAATATAGTAAAAATTGATCCAGCCTTTCTCGAGTTGTAAATGATGTAACTAACCCGACTTTTTACATAAATTTAAAAACCACACAGAACAAAATGACCACAAACCCCATCTATTAAAAGTAAGAGGCGAAGGAAGTAATGACAGTTTTGTGTAGCACGTCATGCGTCAGTTAGACGATAGGTCCGTCACGATCGTCATAGATCTATCAATATATATACAAGTAATCGAAAGAGGCAATTTCCGTATAAAATTACCATTTTTAATTTTTTCGATTTTTATCTGTTCTTTTTATTTTTATTTCTTTTTAAACTACCCCTGTAGCAGAGTGAACATAACAAAACAAAAGTTATTGCAATCCGTATCTAGAGTATAAAGATATTTGAGTTTTAGTGAGACTGATGAACAGCAATTAATTTTTAAATATAAGATTGCACATAAATTTATTTCAACATACCTTACTCTAATTTCTAATTAAATTCCTTCACTACCAGGGCAACATAAAATGATATATACCATTAGAAAAGAGAAAATTATCTCGAGTTGGTTCAGGAGACGGCGAACAATTGTCGACGATAAATAAGCTTAAAAGGGTTTCGGGTAGCGCTGTGGAAATTACAGCACTTCCATGTTTATAGCTTCCTAGTTCCTTGGCAATGTATAATGGCTGCCAATTTTGCAGCAAAGGATGTTAAGGATTGAATTTCTATTTGTGTAATAACAATCAATCACAAGAATATGAAATAGTTTGGGAGACTGGTTAAATGAATATCTAATATTCCTGAGATAAGGATACTTACAAAATTTAAAAAAAAAGTCATGTTCATAGCCGCAACTATTAACTATTAGTCGCATCGTTTTGATTTAAATTTGTTTCGTTTTAATAGCCATAAAAATAGATTTATAGGCTTCAGGTTGGCTGTTATTAGTTCAAATTAAAAACACTAACATGAACATATTTCATCAGGAGTGGAAATCTAAAAACCTTAAGAAAATTCGATCTGACAATTTATTTTTGTGACAGAGATAAAGTTCTGATCTGATTGGTACTTTCGTAGTTTCCTATCTCTAGGTCATCGTTTACAATTTCCTCGAGTTTCGTAGTATAACGGAATAGAAGAAATTAAAGGAAAAGCTAAATTTAGAAATTGAGATTCCTATGCTCAAAATAAATTATTTTGCCAAGTCTCGTAAAATCTCTTCATCCCGTTTCATTTTAACGTTTTTAATATATTTTATAAACATCAAGTTAACATTAAACATGAATGATTTGATAAATGCTATTGGTTAACATTTAAAATGGTCTTGGTTATCATTAAAAAAGGGTACCAAACGTACAGTTTTACACATACGTCGACTACCACATATATTGCAGCGGTTTAGATTCGAGACTAGATATGTAAGCTCCAAGCGCTAAATCACTTAACAAGAAAATTTCAGAAGGAATCTACGCCTCACGTGACTAAAACGGCTGGCTTTTTCTTTTAGTCACTCTATCAGTAGATATTGAAAGGGATTTCTTCGACATCTAAACCTACATCGTTTTATTATTGCATTTAAATTTTAAACAATTATAATAATTTATTTGTTTACAATACGGTAAGATAAAGCTAAATAAGTTAGTAGTCAGCTTTCCAACCTTGCTGACATGTGAGATATAAATATTTGTACTTAAAATATACTCATCACGTTATTATTATTAAGAAATATGTGAAAACTATAAAAATAATTTCTTACTAATTCGTTTTTTCCATCATCAGTTTTTATCCTTAAACAATATTTAAAATTTTATTCATAACAAATATGATAAATTACATTAATTAATGAGAACTCGTAAACACTCTTCCTTATCCTTTAAACTATGTATTTTTTTTTGGTTGTATGCACCTCGAAATCACGCAATCAATTCAAATTACCCGTAAAAATCTATCTATCAATCACAGCGCGCTTCAGATAGACCGCTACGGCCAATCGGTTGTAATTGATGTTACTAGGAGTTTAGAATCAACGAAGAGGTGTAATTCTAATACCTAAGCTTTTTAAGTAGACGAGATTGGAATCAAATAACATTATATTTTAAAAGAGCAACCATGAAATAAACAGTCTCCAATAATAAAAATCTCTATCGAACTACAGCTTAATTTAAATTATCACTATCACTAAATATTATAAAACAAAGTGGTTTTGAAGAAGAACGGATTTTCATGCGGTTTTCACTAATAGACAGAGTGATTCATGAGGAAGGTTTAGGTGTATAATTTGTACCGGTGCGAAGCCGGGGCGGGTTGCTAGTTTATTAATAAAACAGAGGAAAAATGAAATGTACGTAAAAACAGTTTAAATAATAAAAGTGGTCAAAATATAAACGCTACGTAGAATAATAACAATAATAACGACTTGACACATCTCACACACGGCCGTCTGATCCCAAACTAAGCAGAGCCTGCACTATAGTACCCAGACTGCTGATAAATATACCTGTATATTTCTACATACATACATATTTTAGATAAATTACACCCAGACAGAGTAAAAATGCTCATCACACAATTATTTGTTCTGGGTGGGAATCAAACCCACGGGCTCTGGCTCAGCAGTTAGGATCGCTAACTACTAGACCAACAGGCTCCTCATAACTTAACCATTTTATGTTAAAGTATAAAACTAAGATTATGACTTGATATGTAGTATCATGTATATCGTAGGAATATTCCTATACAGCTAAATATTGTACAAATAGGCAGTCCTCGAAATTATGTAGCTGGAACATATATATTTCATTTAAGTTATACAAACTTCAGTGCCGATTTCAACGTAACCTGATGCTTAAACATAATTATGCCAAATTACCATTATGCGTACTTTCTTTATAACAAAATTCATAAAAACCTTTTTTGAAATAAATACGTTTGTAATTTGTTATAGCAATTTCTTTTCCTAAGGACCCTTAAAATTTGTTTTTCCCTGATAATAATTTAAGGATCGTTTGTGGGAGAGCCATGCTAGGCACGTATGGGCCGGCTCGACCGGAGTGATATCACGGTCTTACAGAAAACCGGCAGTGTACCGGCAATGCTTGCATTGCTTTTCACCGAGTGAGTGAGGTTACCGGAGGCCTTAAACCTTCCCCCCTTCCCCTACTCTCACCTTTAAAGCCGGCACTTGTGACTCTTGAGTTGCAGGTACTGGGCGGCGACAGTAATTTACCATCAGGTGACCCGTCTGCTCGATTGCACCCTATACCATTAAAAAATAAGAACTTATTAAATGGTAACCCGCGCGGGTAGACATGAAATAGCAAGTATTATTTTTACGCCCATTGACTAGAATGTCCCAATGGCTTGCGGAGTTTTCCCACTGTAACCTATATCGATTTATGTAAACCGTGTTAAAAGTATCTGTCTCTCGTCTCTGTTAAGTATCCCCACACCTTGACAACTCGGGAACAAATTTTCATTTTGTTAAAAGAGCCATCACACAGAATTTATTGAAAAATGTTTAAATTATTTATGCTTTGCAATACAATAGTAAAGTATGCAGTGATATACGGTTGTAAGGACTTGTGTATTTTGAGGATTCCCGACTATTTTCGAACCTGACAAGACCCGAAATAAGCCGTGCGTCGCCGAAACACAAACGTTAGTATAACAGCTGTATGTCTCGTATATGTTGTCTGCACCTTATTTTCACTTTGTCCGTGTCCATGTAGTTTTTTGGGCAGGGCGGGTAAGTGTCAGTATCAAACAAAGTGAACACGAGAATAAAGTCAAATCTGTTTTAATCCCGAGCAATTGCGTAACAAAGAAATCACTATCTAACTAGGTAAGTATTTGCAACTACGGAACGCGAGACAGTTTCTACGATTTCTACAATCTTTCTACTCGACCGTTGCGATAAAACTGTGTCTAGGCGTTTTCGGAGGCCGACTCGTAGACTCTGTCGAGAGCGCCAACAGATGGCGCTTACGTTCCGTGGAATATGCATGTACTTTTTTTTTAATTTTTATTAACTTATTCCATCATTCTACCCTAATAAAAAGTATAAATAACCTTGGCAATGTTCAAATTAATTTTTAAAATAACTTTGAAATCATCGATAAAATTTGATCTGTTTGAACGCCGCCATATTTCGCGGGCTTGGATGACGTCACATGCCACGCTCAGTGTTTGTTTCATAAACTTAGTATACTTACTTGAAATGTTACAGTAATTTTATACCGATTTTCAGTTGTAATTACTATTTATTGTAATTACTAGACGATCGACAAAGTTAAAAACCATTTTAAAGGTATTGCCTTGTCCCTAAGTGTAAAAATACTATGAGAAGTACACCTAATAAAGTATTTTTTCTTGTACCAAGAGATGCGAAAATACGAAAACAATAATGTAAATTAATGAGAAGAGATGAAGTATCTTCAATATCGTGTTTATATTGTTGTGAAGATCACTTTAATATAAGTATATTACAATTTAATTGCTAGTATAGTGTGAATTAGTCAGTAGTAATTTATATTTGTTTTAAATATCAAGCAGAAGGCAACTTGCTTGTCTACTTAAACTAGGTAACAAAAGTCCAATAAAACTTCATGAATAGAAGTAACTAAACATATCTTACCTATGTATTAGATTATATATAACATGTATTATAATAATTACTTTGCGCCTTTCACTCCTTTGACCTCAGCGGACGTAAAATCTGGATTTGATGCAAAATATATAGTCATCATGAATGCATCTATTTACGGTAGATTGTCCGATTGTGCTTTGACAAAACTACTTTCAGTCATCGTCCTAGATGATTTCTAATATCACTAGAATGCTTAAATTGCACGGCAAAAACCACAGGAACACCTATCTTTCTCCGTAACACTACGAATATCGGCGCCGATAAATGACAGGACGTGGAATGTGACGTCATGTTTTGGTTCGACCAATAGTGATGCGTTTTGCAAAGTTGAATTTCGCGCCCTTGTTTTGCATATTTTATCAATGTAATAATAATTTTTTTTTTTCAATTAAACGACCGAACGACGAACGAACTAAATAAGAAGATAATTGTTTCGGCATAATATCTGGACAATAAAGATTCAAGGGAAAAAAATCAAGTGAATTTAAAGAACATGCATATTCCCTATTGACCTATCCGATATATCTATATATATAAAAATGAACTGTTGTTCGTTGGTGTAAGCACATCACTTGATAACGGCCAGACCGATTTGACTAATTATTTCTTATATATGTTCCGAATAATCCGAGTAAAGTTTTTAGGAAAAGAAAAATTGGAAAAATTTCAGGAAAATTGAGAAATTTAGCTGCAACTGGAACTACTGTTTCTCATGAAATAATGAAAAAATTGATTGAACAAATGATTGAAATTTTCACAAGACAACGTCTGTCCGGTCAGATAGTATAATTATAAATAAAACTGAAATGCAGTTCGTTGGTAAGCACACTCCTACTTGAGAACGGCTGGACCGATTTGGCTCATTTTTATCGTAAAATGCCATAATAGCCTAAATTAAGGTTTTAAGGAAAGAAAACGTTTAAAAGTTGCCAAAATTGTGAAAATTTAAAAATACCTTCTTAGAGTTTTTTCCCTGAAAAATCAATACAAATTTATAGAAATTTGGACAGGGTAACGTCTGTTGGTTTCCCCTAAGGAGCGCCACCAATCCCGATCATGAAAAAATTGGTCTTGGTCTTGTGAATATGAATTAAAAATACCTCCGACTCAAAAATCACTTCAACGATTAGAAAAGAACTGATGATTTTTAGACGGGTTTAGGACCTATGATAACCCAGATAGACACACAGATACAGACCAGGAACTATAGGCAAGTGTTCATATACAAGTACCTTTTAACCGAGAAGCCAAGTTAAATTGAAAAAAATCGATTACAAGTTTGTTTCAAAATTGATTCGCCAGTTGTAATAAAAGAAAGATATTTATTCGCCAAGAATATAGCACATTATAGGTGATAACATCAAAAGGCATCTCGACATATTCGCCCATAATAGCATGCGAATTTTTACTTAAAACTTTTAGATTTTACAACTAAAAAAAACATTTATGGTTGACAATGATGGTCTGAATACACTATTTCAATATTCAGTACGGTGTTTCTTACACCCTGTATAGGTAAAGAATTGAATGTTCGTTTGTTCCAAATCGCAAATCTCCTAACGTTATTTACCGATCGTTTTGAAATTTTTACACAACGTTGTATTTATGTACGAGCATGTTTCTGATGTCAATGTACCTTTGTTTGTACGGTATATCCGATCAATATAAAACTTTGCAGACACGTTGCCATGAACACAGAAAAAGACATGGATTACCTCTCAACCAGAAAATACTGTTTCCCTGGGGTGGAAAAATATTTTTACGTGAGCGAAGCCGCGGGAAAAAGCTGGTATGGTTACAAACTTTAATTTACATCACTAGGTAACAAAGTCCTCCGCCGCGTCTGTCTGTCTGTTCACAATAAACTCCCAAACTACTGACCGAATTTTCACGCGGTTTTCACCAATAGATAGAGCGATTGATGATAAAGGTTTAGGTATATAATTTGTTAAGGTTTTATGCAAATTGCCGATAAATAAAAAAGCCGAGGCGGGTTGCTAGTTATATGACTATTTTTACATCGAAGAGTACTTTTTCTTTCTTTCCCTTTCAAATTTTAGCACCAGAACATACACAGTTATGTGACATACACTCACGCCTGTATTCCCAAAGGGGTAGGCAGAGGCTTATTAAACACCCACATTTTGCCAAATAAAATTTGGTCCCACTGACATAATAGGTGGCAACCCTATTGCCGTTAACCGGGCACTTTGGGAATTACTTTAAACGTTCGGCGCCGTCAAGACCAGCTGATTGCTTAAAATGTTTTGTATCGCGCAGAATCCAAAGATGGCGTAAAAATGTTTTTTTAAATTTAAGAAACTCGACTCCATCTTACGAATTTTCGATCAGGTCACGTGTCCTGACTCGAGTTTAACATTTTTTACCCATCCCAAAAAGTGCACAACGCTGCTAAAGAAGTTTTTACTTTAAAAATTATGAATTTTCGGGCCGAAAATTCCAATGATTTTCGACACAGATAATGGTCTCAATACACTATTTAAGGATTCGGTACAGTGTCGCTTACACCCTGTATTGAAAGGGAGAGGTAGGTAAGAAGAGAAAGGGATATTGCTTACATGGATGGATTGAGGAGTGTAAGGAATAACGCGAGCTGGTCAGGGTCGGATACCTGTCACTCGAACTGTCAGTCGGGAAGACCTAGCTTTCTAACATGAATTTAGCAACAGAAGTGGCTTTTCCCAAGAATAATAATAATATCATGGGAGAGCCATGTTTCGGCACGTATGAACCGGCTCGACCGGAGTAATACCACGGCCTCACAGAAAACCGGCAGTGAAGCAATGCTTGCATTGCTTTTCGCCGAGCGAGTGAGGTTATCGGAGGCCCTCACCCTTTCCTCTCACCCTCTCCCCTCCTCCCCCCTTCCCCCACTTCCAGCTTATAGGCTGGCAACGCACTTGTGACGCCTAAGTGGCAGATGCCCATGGGCGGCGGTAGTCATTTACCACCTGTCCCGACGCGTCTGCTCGTTTACCCCCTATAAAATAAAAATAAAAATGTCATGGCTCGTTAATTTAAATCACTATCTTTAAGTGACTTGTTAAGTCTCCTACCTAAATTTATCATAAATATGTAGTTAAATGCAGTCTATGGGCATGACAAATAGGTAAATATCTAGTTTAGACACTTTCTATATTAGTATTACAAAAATGTAAAGTTTCATTCAAAATTCACTTATTTATATAAATATTATTATCTGTTTTTTTTTTATTGCACCACGTGTAAAGTGTGAATTGCTCCTGCATATCGCTGCTGCAATATGAAAAGATGAAAATTACTCTAATCTGCAAGGAATCTTCCTATTTACATTCTTCTTCATGCTCGTTTAATCGTAATATGTACCTACACTACAATAATTTTAAATTCAAATGCACCAAAAGACTCAAAAATATTATTAAATATTCCATCATAAGATTTAAAAATTGAGATTTATTTATGAGCCACTCTCTACGCATTTATATTAAAATCCAGTACACTACAAATTCATAAGCATGACGAGACGCGATCCACACAATAGAAAGCTCTCTGACAACAAAAGGTTTTAGTAGATGATTTTTTTTTTTAGTTTCTGGAGTGCTGTGATTTGAACATGACATTTTACGCAGAATTTAGATTCCGTAGTTCACAAACTATTTATTGACTGATATAATAAGACTGTTTCGTCAGCTAGTTAGTAACAACAAGCAACGTACCGTTGTACATTTTTTTAAATACGTTATTAAACACACAATTCATTTGTTCAAATTATGTATATATTCAAACTATGTATACAATGTTGTAAGTGTTTTATAGCCGTATTTGATAAATACGATTTACGTATTATTTTAAGAACTGATGTTATTTTATTTTTATTTATTTACCATTGTACAAAAACATTTATAATTATTACTTTTAGTGCATTTATAAACCACTGAGGTTTGTAAAATGCAACAGATGCTACATCAAGTGAAGTTGATAAAACTAAGTTTTATAGGTATAGTAAACACATATCTAAAGTACAAATTACATTCAAAATTATCTAGGTAACCTTAAAATAATTATAATTATCTAAGCGTACGGGCGCAGAACAGTGAAGTGAAGTCCGAGTCAAGCAAGGAAGGAGGGATTACTTATAAACCTGACCGAGACATGTCTTCCAAAAAGAATTCCTTTAAATTATGTTTTCTATTTTTTTCGTTTAAGCGTTCAAGTAACCTTTGAATTTGACAAATAATATAATTATCGTATGACACATAAAAAAATTAATGACTGTACTTGTACCTCCCATAGTTAGTGTCAGTGCATTCTATGGATGAGTTGTCGTAGCAACATTGAATGATTTGTCAAATGCACTGGTATTTCTAATTTCAAATTTACCGATGACCAAAACATGAATGTATTTCGTGGAAGAAGTTAATAGTCCACAGGCCCATAGCTGAATGATTTCGATGATTACTAACAGGCTGAAAGCTCATATACAGCTTCGTACCGACGAGACGCCCAACTTTTATCATTGGGCCAATTTCCGATAGTGGGATGAAAAAATGTGGGCGTGAAAGACGTCGATTTCATGAGTACCATAAAAACTTTGAGACAGCACGATGAAAAACGCGAAGAAACGTGTGGCATACAAAATGAGAGGTGCGAGTCTAAAGACCTCCACCTCTAACATGTCAAAATAACGATATGAAAAAATTGATTAATAACAAGCTGATTTTTGTATTTTCAATTAATTATACACTGCAACTTCTCTTACCACACAACTCTCTTTCCATCCAATGGTTGCCTGGAAGAGATCAGAGAACGCGATAAAGCCACCAATTGTACAAGGTTTATAGTTTGTAAGATTATGTATATCCAGTCTTGTGTAATGTTTATCTACCCATAAAACGTTATTTCAGGTAAGAAAGTCTACTTATTGTATAAGAAGAATATCAGCATTTCTTTGAAGGTGAATTTAAATGTACACGACCGAATTCGGAGTAGTCACATTAGCGTACATAAAAAAAAAAATTATACAAACATTTTAAAGAAGCTCTAATTTATAAAATAAGTTTGGCTTGAGGGAATTTGCTCAAGTATTCCGAGTATCCGACAGAAGAAAGTTTTGCCGTTTCAATAAAATTCTTTTCATAGACCCTTATATAAGGATTGACCTCACTGATGAAAACAATTTGCGGCTGACTTGCTATAGTTGAGAGCCCGTGAGTAAAGTTTTAACTCAGTAATTACTATATACTCTTTGTAGTATTACATCATTCTAGTGAAATAGGTCGTTTATAATCCTAACTAATATGTACCTTAATAAATAGATGCGAATTTGTATTGCCGAGTAACCAGAGGCGTCCACGTCTAATGAATAGCAGTGGAGAGAATTGGGCTAGTATAGCTGGTTCCCGATTTGATCACTAGCTCTTGGTATTCCTTACTTCTCTTTAATGACGAGATGATGATGATAAAGAAAACTTTCATCTAGTTCTCAGCGTCGGTTCCCGTTGCGTAATCTCGATGTCAATTGAAGCTTTTTCCTCGTAAATTAGGATCTAGATTAGGATCCTAACAAATTTTATAAATGCTTGTGGTAAGGTGTGAGTTTGTTTGTTTATTTGTTACGATTTCACGGCTAACTATTCATGCGATCGTCATGAAAATTTGCCAACACTTTATCAGGGATACAGAAAAGGACATAGGGTACCTTTTATGCAGAAAGAGTACTGTTTATAAGGGATACCTGAATTAGTTGACGTAATCCACAGTAACGCGAGCGAAGCAACAAAGTCACACATTCACGTGACTTTGTCCCGGGATTATAAACAATAATGACCTAAGACTTAGTTGTATTTATCTATATTTCTAGTATCATATATTTCTGGTAATTTACTCAATAGCGCTTATGCGTACAGAGATATGAAGATCATCTGCATAAAGATGATTTGCCAAGAGTGTTGGAGAAAGAACGCTGCCCTGTGGCACACCAGCCATAATATTGCAATAAGAAGATTATTAGTATTCTGTATTACGTACTGTATACGTATTCATTGCCGTCATCACGACAGGTAATTGAAGGAGATGTGTAAATAGAACATAGTTAAAGACATTACTGAAAACTGACTGAAGTCACTGTGAGACATGCCTAATTTGATGTCGTTAGTAACATTGATAAGAGTTGTAACAGTACTTTACTGACAAACTTTCAAGGTTAAAGTACGACAGCTCTACACAGACTTTTTGGCAGAGTCATCTGAATATTTATTTGTATGTGTATTGTATGTATTTATATGTATATTTGTGAGTGTAATTTGTATCCATAATTATGCAGTAGGTTTATTTATGTAATATATTCTCCATATTAGATTCTCTTATGTTGTTCTTCTTTTAAACTTACAATTCTTTTTCTTTCTATTATACACCTGCCACATGCCTCATGCAATGTATCTGCAGGAAAAGTTAAAAAAAATTATTTTGAACAATTAGGTAGCCAAATTAAAAGGAATTTAGGAGAGATTGTTTACAGAGAAAAATACAAAACCGAGATTGGACGAGGCAGTTAAGCTCTTACGAGAGGAAAGATAGTAATTTTTTTTTAAAAGTAATCTTTAAAATACTGATGTTCCACATTTTTCTTAAATATGGTTTCAATAGTTATATGACATATTCTTAGTTTACTTTTTATTATTGTAACCACCATACGTTGCCGTACGGTAAAAAGAAGCTCTTCTGCTAAAATTAATCAAATTAAAGCATTTAATTTAAAGTTTATATTTTAAGGCATCAAATTCTTGAATGATGAATATGAAATAAACATAAAAACTTTTCAGTTTTTCTCTCCCTTCTAAAACAAAAAACACTAAAAGAAGAAAGTTTTCCAGCAAAATTTCCGAAGTTACGAACACTACGGATTTATCAGGGGCAAAAAACATGATAAAAAGTTAAAGTTTGACATGGGTCTGGTGTACCACGACTTCAAATAATCTGAAAAGGTTTGAATCGTAATATTTCCAATATAATGTTTTACGTTCTTTAACATGGATGGGTAAACATTACAGAATTATTTTTGTCTTATCTGTTAATCGACTGTGGGGGCATGCAATTATATTAAATTTATGTGTACCATATTTTACTCACCACTTACAGAAAACCCCATTACAGAAAAACAGTTTTTCTAGCGCACTTCAATAAGCAGACTAGACTAGACTAAAAAAACAAAAACACCATCACCTTACCACACGCATTCATAAAATTTGTTAGGATCCTAATCTCAATCCTAATTTGAGAGTCCAAAGCTCCATTTGACATAGAGATTACGTAGCGGGAACCAACATAAGAACTAGTTGAAAGTTTTCTTTGTCATCACCATCTCATCAGTAAAGAGAAGCAAGGCATAAGAGGAGCTAGTGTTCAAATGGGGAACCAGCTATACTACCTCAATTATCTTCACCGCTACTCATTAGACGTGGACCTCTCTGGTTACTCGGCAATAAAATAACAAACTACCGAAGATTTGATCTTTTAGATGATTTAACTTGAACCAGCACGACAATGAGATATAAATTATTACTGATGGGATTTTACTGATGGATATTTAGACCCATCAGTCTCACTTCATTCTTACCCTAGGCTCTTCCATGGACATCGAAGGTACCTTTGACAAAACCAGCTTCACCAGCATAAGCCAGACTCTGTCAAGACATGGGGTCGACTCCACAATTGCTGGGTGGATCGACAGCATGCTTAGATAAAGAGCCATAAAATACATCGAGAGGGGTGGTGGCCAGAGGATGTCCGCAAGGCGGAGTCCTCTCACCTCTCCTATGGAACATTGTGGTCGATGAGCTCATTACCCAGCTCAATGACCGCAAGTTCTTCACAGTGGGCTATGCGGACGACCTGACCATCCTCATCAGTGGCCGCTTTGAGAGTGTGGTATGCGACCAAAACCAAGGTCCGCATTGAAGGTCGTAGAACAGTGGTGCGAAAAACACAACTTAACAGTGAACCCGACAAAGACGGAGTTAATTATGTTCACAAATAAACGAAGTTTAGGTGAACTGAGACTACCTAAACTATTCGACACCCGTCTAGCCCTTACCAAGGAGGTCAAGTATCTAGGAGTGATACTGGACAGTAAACTCCTCTGGAACAGGCACCTGGACGCAAAACTAAATAAGGCCTACATTAATTTCTGCCAATGCAAGCGACTCCTCGGCAGAAGCTGGGGACTATCACCGAAAATCACACTATGGCTGTACAAAACGGCTATAAGGCCAATTGTCACATACGGTGCTATTGCCTGGTGGCAGAGAACGGAGCTAAGCACTGTCAGGAACAAACTGCAGCAATTCTAGAGACTAGCATGTACTGCCGTCGCTAGTTGCATGCGCACAACTCCCACAACTGCCCTCGAGGTGGCTCTTGATCTAGCCCCACTAGACCTGTATATACAACAGGAGGCAGCTGTGGCAGCCATCAGATTTAAACTTTTAGGTCTGTGGTATAATCGAGAGGGTCCCCATATCAAATTATGGAATTAACTAGTGGAATATCAACCACTAATCGCTGCCCCATGCGACAGGATCCCGAAACAACACATCTTCGAGAGTAAGGATCAAATACAACTATTTGAAAACGACCGAGATCAATCTGGTATACATGAAGTGCGAATCTATACGGACGGTTCCAAGATGGGGTCAGGGACTGGAGCCGTAGTTTTCTCACAAGATCTAAATATCAAAATATCACTGGCGCTTGGTCAACACAGCTCCATATTTCAATGCGAGTGTGTTGCAATAATTACGCCGCGACTGCGGTCATGTCAAAAGGCATAAAGGAGTGCAACATCCGAATACTGTCAGACAGTATGGCGATCTTAAAGGCCCTGGAGGGCAACACCATGAACTCCGGTCTCATTTATGAATGCCACCAGACGCTAGAGCGGTTAGCCTCTGCCAATGGGGTAATTCTGCAATGGATCAAAGGGCATAGTAATTCACTCGGGAACGACGCCGCCGATGGGCTGGCAAGAAAGGGATCTGTAACGTCCCTTTAATCAACTTCGCTCATAGGTAAGGCAACGGACTCGTGAAGCGCACAACGGTCGTTGGGCCGACACACCGGGTTGTACACAGTCTAAACTGGTGCTGACGGAGGTCTCACCACGTTTAACTTGCAGACTGCTCAGTCTCAACCGACTCGACATCAGAATAGTTGTAGGAACAATTATGGGCCTTCAAGGGCTTCCAAACGCCCATCTTGGTCTTGATCTTCACGCTTGATTTCGTCCCACGACTTGACGAAGTTCTTTGAGATAATTTAGTATTCATTTATACATTTTAATTTTAGGCAATTTATTAAGTCCGGAAATATCTCTATGACGCAAAGGACTTTGTAGCCATGCAGTAAAAAGAACATTCAAACACAGAACAACGCATACAATTGTCCCATGAAGTCATCGGATCCGTAAATTATTTAAAAAGATAGATGTGGAACCAGGAGTAATGGACATAAACATACACGCTATCGGTGTCGTAGAATTCCTCTGCCCCTTATAATATCAAGTTGTACTTCTGCAATATTTCTGCGGTTTGTGTGTTGATGACAATCTCGACGGCCGGCACGGCTTTTGTCTTCGCTACGATTGTAACTGAGATGAGTGACTGGAAATTTTGTGTTTGGGTGTACGTAAAGGTTATGCATACATCGGGTAGATAAATGATGAAAACCTGAACTAAATAATAGTAATTCCTCAAAGAAAAGTCAAAAGGATTTTCTAAAATGTTTTTATTTGTATTTGACGAAAATGTTTGGTGTGTGCATAGATCTTTATCTATATGCGAGGAATTTTAATGTGCAAGTGAGTGCAAGAATATAGGTGTAAATAGTTGGTGGTGTACCGCCACTGTCAGTTCGCGCTCGTACGTATCGCAATCATGTGTTTTGTCAGTCGAAAACTCAAAAATACTTATTAGTACTGTAATGGATTGCAAAAAAAACTCGACAATCTAGATGACAATTAAAAAAAAAATTAAACATGGGGCTCATTTTGTGGCTCTAATTTGCATATTTGTCTGTATATCCTCAAATGTTTAGTTTCTATAAACGTAAACGTTCAGAAAACATAAACATTTAGAGTATATTGAAATGACCCTTGTAATATGAGTTCGTCTCACCCTTTCCACCTTGGGCTTGAGTAATCTATATCTATAATCCAAAACTTACTGACAAACAATGGAAACTTCAAACACATGTTTTTATACACCACGTCGTTGGCTAAAAAGCATACGGCCCCCCTGATAGTAAGCGGACCATGCGCATGCGCGTTGCCGACCATTTAAAACCCTTTAGGTACACTCCTATACTCCTAAGACTACTCCGAGGGAAACAGTGTAGTGTTCCATTGAAATTCAATACTTTAGACATCACCACTTACCACAAGGGCGATGGAAACCAATGTTATACTTAGTTAAGATAAGAATTTCAAATCAAAATGCGACTTTAAAATGTTTCTCTGCCACACTGTAAATTGCACTTTAATTGTTTGCGATTCAAACACGCTTCACACGAACCTGATATGAATGGCAACGTTGACCTAACAATTTATACTACAATTAGAATAGCTATTTACAGAAAATGAAATTGAACCTTGAAACACTTAAAAGTTTTACAAAGAAAGTCAAAATATTCTAAGCATTTTGCAAGTTTACATATAGGATTTATTTATTTTATTGAATTGTTAGAATTGTAGAGGTCTCGAACTTCTCGGAAACAGCCAGTTTGCGTTTTATTTGTTTATGGTATAGGGGCAAACGAGCAGACGGGTCACCTAATGGTAAATGATTACCTACCGCCGCCCATGGGCACCTGCAACTTAAGAGACACAAGCGTGTTGCCGGGCCTTTAAGGTGGGAGTAGGAGAAAGGTGGAAGAGGGGAAAGGGGGGGGGGGAAGGGCTGGTAACCTCACTCACTGGCCCAAAAGCAATGCAGGCATTACTTCACTGCCGGTTTTCTCTGAGGCTGGGGTATCACTTCCGTCGATCGTCCGACCCATCCGTGCCGAATCGTGGCTCTCCCACGGTTTAATGTTCATCCGTTTTAGTAGTATTGAAGTGTATTATTATTAATATTCTTTGGTGTTTTTTTGTTGTTATTTGACCTCTGTATTTTATTGTATTATTATTTTTTAATTCTTTTGACATAACAAAAATACGGTAACACTAAATAATTGATTTAAATATTTGAATAAATGTTTGAAAATTTGCACACCTACTGAGGTAAAATATGGCGGAAATTTCATACTGTAACACCTTTTTACCCAAGTTTTATGCAAATAAATGATTTATGATTTTTATTTAAGGCGTGAAAGCGTAGCAAAGGAAAAAAACTCACTTTCAATAATCAAGACTAGATAGACGTATAAAAATAGAGGCCAGGTAGATGGTTCAGTGATTGATGATTTTTTATTACGATTAGTGTCGTAAAAAAAGCCATTAATTACGGCACCATCTACTTAAAAGACAGCATTAGCATATTATTGATAAAAATGGATTTGTTGTCTTATTTTTTTTCAATCTATACAAACAAATGAAATATGTCTGTTTATAATATTAAAATAACAGCGTTCAACTAAAATCATTTATAACAAAAATACATTTTATTTTTGATTGTCTGTTTGTTTTGAAATGATTTTCACTCACACAGCTCATGTTATAAGGAGTAACTTAGGCTAGTTATATTTCAGAAAAAGAATTTAGGATCTGAGAGAAAAATTTTAAAGAAGAAAGTTTGTTTGTTCGTAGTTAACCTTCGAAACCTTTGAAACGATTTTAACAATATTATTATTAAAATTGTTTCATTAATCGTTAGGAAGCTACTTTTTTACAGAAATATTTAGTTAGAGTCCATAGTTTTTGTTCCCTGCTTAATAGATCGAAGAGTTTCTTAAAATTGATACCTATTATATCAACTGTGGGAATTCCTAGCGAAGAAATAATTTCGGTAGATCACAGAATATTATCACATCATGGAAAAACTGCTAAAAAGTCCTGTATATGAAGTATATGTATTTTAATTAGGGAGTTTTCTATTCACTTGCGAAATTGAAAAAAAATTATAGTAAAATTTATTTTCTAAGAAGCATTATTAAATAATATATAATAATATATTCTGATAACAGTGATTACAAAAGGTCCAAAATTATGAAAAGGTCAAATTATTACTATGGCGATTTGCAAAATACCTTTTTTTTTTTTTTTTTACGTGTGGAAACCCCCTCGGGTACCACCTCACCATTTAGCGAGGTGGTTATGCCGGAATCGAACCGACTAAAACTACACGGTGTTCCGTCACGGGTGTCTATGGCCGGGGGCTCAGGTATAACCTAGGAAGGAACTCCCTGGACCCCCGACAGACTTGACCACCTGTCCACAAAGCAGGTAGTCTCGCAGTCGTGTATAGGAGCCGTGTCCCCCTTCAGACTAGAAAGGCGCTCGCGGAACCCGTCGCGCCACCGTCTCGGGCCTATTTTCTACTGTTTCGGCGCCGGGTTACCCTTCCCGACGCCTTAAGGCCAGCGCTCATGGAGGCCGTAGGTCATTAGGTGCCCTACGGTGCCTGGTGCGTCCTCTGCGCGACGTGAGAGTGCTAGTCCTCTCCCGTTCCCTTTCCGCCGCCTCTTTGGCGTACATCACCTCCTCGCAAAACGAGGCGGCGGAGTCCCACGCGCTCTCGCTCTGTACCATAGCTAGCACCATGGTCTCTAGCGAGAGTCTTCCCACGCCTATAACTGTCTCGAGGTCATCGCGCTGTTGGACCCACGCTGGACACTCCACTAGGGTGTGGAGTGCAGTATCCTCGGGACAGCCCCCGCATGTCGATTTGCACAATACTACTGAATACGTATGGTACAAAATTATTTTATTACTGAATTATTTTCCAATCATTATCAAAGTCTTGAACGTAAACATTTTAATGGAAATGACAGCAATTTCCTCTTAACGCTATCAGTCTATTTAAATAATATAATAGCACTTTCCAGTATTATTTCTACTGTAATCGATGTCATTAAGTAGGAGACATATGGAGCGTGAATAGGCGTGGATTATCGGAATGTTTGCTAGGATGTGCCGTAAACAGTCGTCCATCGTTAGGGGTTTGGCATACCAGGTACTCAACTTTAACACACCACAATTTTAAACCGTTTTGCCCAAGGGTTTTTGAAAGGTTGCTATTGTAATTATCTATATTGTATTAATACGTGAGGAAAAAAGACAGGAATGTGAAATTTGGAATACTTAACAAGGTGAGAGCCATGCTTCGGCACGTATGGGCCGGCTCGACCGGAGTGATACCACGGCCTCACAGAACACTGACAATAAAGCAATGCTTGCATTGCTTTTCACCGAGTGAGTGAGGTTACCGGAGGCTCTAATCCTTCCCCCCCTCTCCCCTCTTCCATCCTTCTCCTACTCCCACCTTAAGAGCCGGCAACACACTTGTGACTCTTGAGTTGCAGGTGCCCATGGGCGGCGGTAGTCATTTACCATCAGCTGACCCGTCTGCTCGTTTGCGCCTATAACAATAAAAAAAAAAATTAAAGTTCATATGTAGAAGAAGGTCTGAAAGATAACAATTTTAACAATCTATGCAATAAAGTTAGAAAATATGTAAAAGCGGCTACATGAAGCCCCCTAGAGATTTATCCAGACACTTGTCCAGTAAATCCTTTGACCTGTCATGGGACAAAGTCTATACTGTAAGGTCTCGCTTGGCAGAGAGGATTTTGGGGATCGGGTGTTTCAGAGGAGATAAGAATTGATAGAAGCTGGGAACTGGTATTAATATATTAGCGACTGAACTAGCTACAACAAATACATTAACTTTATAATGGCTTCAAAGATGTGGCCCAGCAACTTGACAGCCGTCCACTCTGACTGCACGCCGAGCTGCTTCTCTTTTGTTCTATCAATTATACATTTTAAATTATCTACTTCCAATCGTATTCAGTGCGGACTTCTCACATACCAGTACTTACGTAAATCAATGAGGTCTGATATACTACAATACTGTGACAGCTCTAATGATACTGGTCTTGAAATAAAACAAGACAATTTTAATAGTTCACTGGCCTGTTGGCCTAGTGGTTAGTGACCCTGACTGCAATGCCATAGGTCGTGGGTTCGATTCCCACCAGAGTCTGGGTGTTCTTTGTGTCCGTTGTTTGTATGTTTATAAAGTCCATCGCGACACAGAAGTAATAAAAAAAAAATACATGTGTTTGCATATTTTTATGATAAAGTCTTTGTATTTATTTATTTATTTGTTGTGACTATCTATTGGTTATATTTTGATTTTTGTTAGTGTCTATTAACTTTAGACGGCTTACTGACAGTATTTGAAATTTATGTTTATAACAATACGTCCTCGAGGGGCTCACAAAGTTAAATAATACTAGCCAGGTCATTCTTAGGATGGGTGACCATTATTAAAACATTGAGACCCCTTTGTGCCTCGGAGAGCACGTTAAGCCATCGGTCCCGGTTGTCATACGAACATCTTTGGCATTCGTTACGGGTAGTTGGAGCCCTAAAAAGTCCAACAATCTGGGCCCTGTTTAATAAATGTTACAAATTGTAAATTGTAATTGTATTTTACAAGTTACAAATCTACAAGTTTCTGTTTAATAAAGAATACAACTTACAAATTTACCATTGTGGAAAACTGACAAAATTGTGAAATTGCACCTACAATTTTACATAATTATTTCTGTTTAATAAACATTTTCTCTTTACAGGTTACAATTTACAATTCCGACACCTGTACCTCAATTTAATAAGTGAAGAAATTTTGTTGTTATACGTAAAAAATGGTTTTAACAACTAGTAGTGGAAGTAGTGACAGTAGAAATGATGAATATATGAGTGAACGACAACGTCGAGTTTTTCGTAAAAGGATAAAGACAGATTTACGTTCAACCAAAATTTCGGGTCAGCAAAACTACCGTCGAATATTTGGTAACGAAAATAGGACATCAATACATATAAATAAAATTTAAGTGTCTGTTTGTAATGTGTCTAATGTATAAAATAATAGCCTAAAATAAGTTTTTTTAAATTTTTTATCTGTCTGTCTGTTTGTTCCGTCTAATCTCCGGAACGGGTTGATCGATTTCCACAGGACTTTCACATAGGCTATTATTTTGGAAAAGTTACAATTACAAATTTGTAGATACAATATTGTCATCGGATTCTACAGGCGATTTCTAAACTTGTAAACGTTTATTAAACAGTATTTATAATGATAATCTATGTAATGTTTTACTTGTAAAATCTTACATAATTGTAAGGTTTATTAAATAGCACTTGTCATAGAACTTTACAAATATGTCACTTATTTACAAAATTGTCATATTGTAACGTTTATTAAATAGGGCCCTGGTCTAACTACAGAACTTCGATATCGCCTAGTACTTGGGTTGCGGAGGTCTGATGGCAGTCGCTTCACGTAGTTCAGCCGTTTCATCAGAGGGGTCACGCACGTGTTGACAACTGTGTAAAACCCTTTTTGCTCTTTAAAAAATTCCATATTCTCATGAACAATCTCTCTCTATCAGCTCTCAGTATTGCTAATAATTCATTGCTTTTTGCTGGACGTCCTACGCTACGCTTTTCTCCGTGGTCTTCATTCTAGAACTTTTTGACCCCATCAGCCATCTGTTCTTCGTGCTATGTGCCCCCTGCTACTTCAACTTGCTGATTTTTTGGGCTACGTCGGTAACCTTCGTTCTTCTGCGTATCTTCTCATTTCTGATCATGTCGATTGTTCTCCTTTGATTCCGCTCCCCCTCTCCATAGCTCGTTGAGCGACTCTCAGCATGCTTATATAAAGATCATGGGCATGATGAAAAGTAACCAGGCTGCTAATAATAAAGAATTGCAATGTCAATAACGCTGGATGAACTATCATCGGTAGACACTTACCATCAGGTGCCCCGTCTGCTCATTTGCCCCCTATCCCATAAAAAATCAATTGCAGACACGTGCAATCGTCCACACGGTGCGGCTCTGTTTCTTAGGCAACACCCACTTCGGTAAATTCGGTTTAATGCGTATACAAGCATGGTTATATTTCATTTAAGTACAGAACCATCTATAATCGTTTACTACATTGTCCTGTACTTAAACGTGTACATCTGTCAGAATGTCTTTATTTTAATGTCTTGTGCGACGATGTAAAAGTTAGACGGCTTATTTACGACTGCTCCGTCCCATGTGAACGAGATTCTACAGCATCAGCTGTACAATGTATTTATAATGTTATAACTTCTGTTACTTAGTAGAGAGACAATTGCTTTTTATCATGATAAGGTTTGAAAGCAGTAATTTAAAAGCAAATGTTATTAGACAATTAATAATACCTTTAGTTTAAAAAAATCTCTGTAAAATGATTTCCCTAGTGAAGGTGCACATTTCTTAATAACATATTATGAATTTTCATGTAAATTTCAAAGATTTTGTTTCTGTTTTTGTTTAATCAGACATTTTTAGAAAAATCTGGACATTTCATTAACATCCTTGGTATTAAATACCTACAGTTTAATTTATGTCAGCTCTCTTTCTTACGAAATATCATTGGTATTAGTATTGATTAAAGGCTCTGTTTCCGCATATAGATTCAAAAACGGTCCATTATGCGTGCAGATATGGCTCTCTAGTTGAGCCAGTGTAGCTCCTTCCAGAAGCACAGAAGCTTCCTGGGGCGTTCACAGGCTTCTAGGAGTGATCTTTGGACCTGCTGCTGACGTTGTAGATCCCTTCGTTGCCAGCTCATCGGCAGCGTCGTTCCCGAGTGAATCGCCCTATGCCCTTTGATCCATTGAAGAATGGTCCCATTGGCTGAGGCTAAACGTTCCAGCTTCTGGTGGTATTCATAAATAAGACTGGAGTTCATGGTGTGGTGTGATTACGAAATATTAGCTTCATCGTATAATTTTCAAGTTCAATTTGTCAGTTACAAAATATAATTTCTGTATTCAAAACCATTTTTTCTAAAATTGTTGATGCCTAACGTTACTTATGGGGTCTACGATCCGACCCTAAAGTATGACCACGTTTTTCTGTGACATAATTATACAGGATAATTTCACTTACGACGTTACAATATTTATAAGTTAGTAGATAAAAGTATGTATTCCGAGCTGTAAGCACGTATTGGTTATTTTATATAAACTTTACGCACATATTATTATAGTACGGAGGCAAACTTAATGCCTAAGGCATTCTCTGCCAGCCAACCTTCAGGTGATGCAGAGAAAACAGGAAGTAGATAAAAGTATTATAGTTTATTAAATATGCAAAATTAATAACATACAAACAAAACTTAAATATAGTATATAGAATGAAATACACATATACATACACACGTCATAAACATACCTACACATATGTACACAAAAATAATATATAACTACATATGGAGTCATGCCCTTTCAGTGATTTGGGTGAGTGTTCCATTGTCGGATACATCCAGTGTAAGTATAGATATATATTGCTATGTACCTAAATAGATTTATGCAATGTAATATTTAAATGTATTTGGTAATTATTCTTCTAATTTTTCTTTTCTTCTTTGATCGTACATTCAAGTGCTAATAAGACAAATGTACACTACAAATTACCTGGTCCTATACAGAGTAGTTCATCCAAAGGTTGCCTGTAAGAGATTGCAGACTGCGATAATACCGCCTGTTGTAATACTGTTTTTTATGTATATTCATGATTGAATTCTATTTATGGTGTACAATAAAGAGTACCTATCCATCTATTTATCTATCTACATATATACACATACATACAAATATAAAAAGATTTAGATGATAAACTATGGGTAAGTTGATTCTGCCGGCTGCCTGAAAAGGCCTTTAGGATTTTCTGAAATAAAAATATTCCAAGATATATGGAAAAGATGGCGCACTGAATATTTAGATCAATTAACAGCACGCAACAAGTGGCAAAAGCATCACGAAAATTTTAAAATCAATGACGTCGTACTTATTCACGACGACAATATCCCCGCAGGAAAATGGTTAATGGGTAGAGTTACGGAATTACATCCAGGAACTGACGGCAACGTCAGAGTCGTATCTCTGTGTTTAAAGTTAAAGGAAGGGCATCTGCCCTTCCTTTAACTTTAAGCAGCAGGATGGAAGCACATTCCAAAGAAGAACAGACTGAACGAAGAAAGACAAAGTTATTTCGTATCTTCAAAATACATATGGACATATAGAGCTAGAGCCAAAGATAAAACTAAAAATTTAAATTTATTCTATTAATAAAATGTGGTTATTCGTAACCGTATTAATAAAAACTTGTTCACACACGCAAACCCAGGTAACTAACAAAGAAATGCTAACTATCAATATCATTTATTTACTTATATTACCTTCGAATCACTATAATTTGTCTAGATTATTAAAAATATATACAGGTATTATTATTGAAGTGCTAGGACCTACAACCATTTGTTAGGACTGCACTTAAAAGTTTTACTCAAATTGCGAACGATACTCCGAGCAAAAGCTTTGTCACCCCGTCTAAGGGTCGTGGAACACAGATTGAGTAACACTGCTTCAAATTTTTTTGAGATTTAAATTGGTTCGGATGTTGTTCCTTCAGATTTCCACACCAATTAACTGCGATCGAAATTCGTAAAATCGTACTGCCATGTTTGTTTTTGAACACGGCTGAAATAAAATTATTTTACTGGCAATATTAATCCTAGATTACTTTTATGGCTTCAAAACATTTATGTGTAAAGACTGTGTATTCAATATAACGTACATATGTCAAAAATGTAGCAAAAATAAGCAAAATACCTTCTTCAAATAGGTTAATAGCTAGCGATGATTTGCACCCCAGTAGAAAACCAAGGGATTGTTTACTTGTAAGAAGGTAAACTGAACTTCAACTAACTAACCTAAACAGCTGACCACGAAGCTGTCGTCGAATATTTACATAGCTAAATGTAGCTACGTTTGCGAAATTTTCTTAAAAAGGGGTACAAAGAATTCTCTTCTCGTATTAATATAATGATTACATAAATTATTAGTACGCCTAGTTTAAGAGACAGGGTTCAATTCGTGAGTAGCTATGCATATCGATAAATTCTATAATACTTTGAACTTTAACGTAATAAGCTACCCTGTAATAGCGATAGTATTAAAATGTAATGTGTATTTTTATCATAATGGAAATACTAACTTTGTTTACTATGATTCAACATTGATAGGCGATAAGCTGATGATGATGATGATAAATTATTGTTATTATTATTATGATAACTTCTCGGTCATAGGTAATACCTCTACCTATGACCGAGAAGTAATCATAATAAGAGAGAGATTACGTACGGTGCATATATGACTACTCAAATAATAATATTGTATATCAATCGATGAACAAACATAATTTGAACATTTTAAGAAAATTACAAGAGTCTGTATTTATTTAAATTACCTTTTACATCGGACCGTCTTAATGAAATGCTATCATTAATTATGTTCTATTATTATGTAAAGTGAGTTCTGTGCATTTTTCTATACTTTCGCCCATCCTACATTGCAAAACAATCTCCGCCCTTCATGACCGCTTGCTGCATTTGGGCGGATAACCCTGTATCCGTTGTCCTAGCAAAAACAGGCTCGAGACCATTGCACGATGTATTTCGGACGCGCTTCTATGAAGAAGAGAGGACAAAATCCTCGCACTCAAAGCTGGGGTTGCCCGTTGTTCAACAGCAGTCAAGTCTGCTGAGGCTCACGGTGATTTCTCTTCTACTTTAAACCTGAAGTTCGATAATAAGACCCTGTGACGGCACCCCGTGTGATATTAGTCGGTTCAAGTCAGACATACCATTGCCGGTAAATTGTCAACCCGTAGGGGTTTCTACGCGTCAAAACATTAAATCGAAGATTAGACAGAATACTGAAAATAAGACGGGATAGTTTTACTAATACTGTATGTTTACCGCTCAAAACTAACAACTATAATATATCAGCTTCAAACTAACTTTAGCCACGACTTGGACCGCTGAACCTATTCCTATTAAAACTTTATCATTCTCGGGCAGATATTGTTCCTTCGAGAACCGGGAACTCGTAACCACAATCTCAACTACCTACGGGTTCATGGGATCTGGTATTCTATAAACAATAAAAGGAATAACCTCAGAGTGTCTACGCCTATGTTTGTATTCCTGACATCAATATCGTTTGTTTATACCAATCGTTTATGGACTTGTATTTTTAAGCGATTTCAAAGAGGAGGAGGTTCTCAATTCGACTGAATATTGTTTTGGTTCTTGTGTGTATGTTACGCGATATCTTCGCCATTTATGAACAGATTTTAATAATTATTTTTCTTATTGAATTAGTTCTACTCAAGGTCCATTTGAAGAAAATATATTGCGGAAAGTTAATAGATGAAGAATACAGCTCTTTTTGATATCTTCTATTCTCTTTGATATATTCTTTATTTACAGTCTACCTTCTGGCGAGAATTCCGAGTGCACAACACCTCGATAGTCAAAGAAAACAGTCAACATGACCTTGACTTTTGATCGACTTCGTCGTGGTTTTTTCGGTTTTGGTCCAGTTGGAAGTCGGCATTCCGAAGCTTGTTGACTAGTTTGCATATGAAACTCGTAAACCCATGTTTAATCACGAGTAACAATACGTTTTATAATATAGGATCAGAATTGACTTGTTTTAGCATGTCTTCAGCGACTTTTACGCGATTGAGTTTTTGAAGAAAATGCAGATCCAGGGACTAGTCGAGTGGCAACGTGTTTCATGCCCAAGCTATCGTTTAAAATGGTATGAATCGGTTCGTGAAACACAGAAAGTTCAGCGGCTATCTCTCTCAAACTTGAATGAGGATTTTCAGTAACAATTTCCTTCTTTTTTCGTTCTTCTTCTTCGTTGATGGCCGACTAGAGCGAGGTAAATCTTCCAGCAAAAATCAACCGCTTTTGAATGCTGTGCCACTCACATGCACGAGTTTTTGATAAAGTCGATTCTTCTTATGCTTATGTTTACGTTACGATGCTCCTTACGTTTTAGCGACTCTGAACATGAAATTCCATTTGCAATGCAAAATTTTAGACAAACTATTTGTTCTATGTCATTATTAAAATCGCAAAACACTCTTGAGA
Source organism: Euplagia quadripunctaria (assembly GCA_963859945.1). NCBI lineage: Eukaryota > Metazoa > Arthropoda > Insecta > Lepidoptera > Erebidae > Euplagia > Euplagia quadripunctaria. Next base: position 17,695,312 of record OY982581.1, read on the forward strand.
TGTGCTTAAAAAATCGAGTATCGAAAACAAACTAAATGACAAATATTGCTTAAACTTCGCGCCAATGTAGAAAACAGTTGTGCCAACTTAACCACAAAAAAGAATTCATTTAATTCTAATTCCAAATTCCATTCAAATATCAATTCCCGATACTTTTTTGACAGAATGTATATATATATATATATACACACTGTCTGTGTATATGTATCTGTGCGTGACGGTCACGCGAGTTCAGTGCTTTTTCTCAGAAGTTCAGAGAAGTTTTCACTTCAAAAAACATTTGCCGTTGTCAGCTCGGGTACGCTATTGCATGCCCAATCTTCACACCTGAACATTTCTATTATTCTGACCGCGACTTGTGCTCACGATATAATTATTATAACTAGAGATCGCGTTGTATTACACCATTAATAAAGTATAGTTGAAACAAATATTCATCTCACAAATCAGAGTACAATGGGCGGTCTTATCGCTAAAAGCGATCTCTACCAAATAACCTTTGGATGGAGATAATAACAAAATTATTTAATGAAAATAGTAGTGGATGGCGTACTAATCAAGGTATAGACAAATACTCATACATATAGATAGGTATATAAATAGATATTACAGTACTTTAGTAGAGATAATATAGGATCATAGATACTAATTAAAATTTTAATTCTGGAACAGTATAGAATAAATAACATTAGAGTGACAGATAATGTTGCTTGACCAAAGTTTTAAAAGCTGTAAGCGTTTCAGCTTGCCGTATTTGTACCGGTAATGCATTCCCATACGAACAGAAAGAACCATAAATGATTTGTCAAAGTTGTTGAATGCACCTGCATTTTTAATATCAGATTTTCTGATGATCGTAAGAACTTCTCATGAGTATCGTGAAGAAATTCAAATTATCCTTTTAAATAGAAAGGTGTATGAGTGTTAAACAGAATACTGATAGCATTGAGAGAATATGAGCATTCCGGCAAAGACAAATAGGTAACCGCTTTAGTTTTTTTCGAAATTCAGAGATATGATCATATTTACGCAGTCCAAATATGAATCTAATACAAAAGTTTTGAAGTCGCTCTAGTTTATCTAATTGGTTCTTGATGAGGCCTGGATAGCTGGCATCTGCATAGTCGAGAATTGGAAGAATAATTGAATTTGCAACTAATAATTAGTTATGTCTTTCTTGAACTTCTTCAAAATCTTGGAGAATTGATTTCCAAGATTGACGTACTATCTACATACAAGTCTGTTTGCTTTCGGAACCCTCGGTGCATGAGTCAGACTCGCACTTTTTTACCGACCGGTTTTACTAAACTTTGCGGTTCTTCAAACGCTCTCCCAAACATCGATCTACGACACAGTCAACTTTCCAACCACAATATATAAGTTTGTATTCACAAAAACTATTTTTTGTGTGATATAACAACAAATTAATGACTTTCAGATTTTTCCTTTACTTGTGCTATCACACCTTGCTTTTTATCAAATTTCATGATTCTATGTCAATGGAAGTACTCTATTTTTTATTTTTTGTAATAACAATTTGATTTACCTGCGAAATATTCAAATTTGGGCAAATCTAAGCTTTAAGCGGTCTTTTGGTAATCAACAGCTTGACTTAAAAGCTTGATTTTTTTACGGCTTCAGGGGACCGCAAAGTTAAGTATTTGATATTTATTTCAACTTGATGCGTCCACGGGTTCTTGAGAAAAAGACAGACAGAAAGACAGACGGACAACAAAGTGATCCTATAAGGGTTCTTGAGGAACGACCCTAAAAATCTTTAAAATTATAAAATGAAAAACCTTTTTTTTGTTGGTCTCGGTGCAATCAATGGAATTATAGGTATATACGTACTGAACTTATGACAGTCGATATTTATTTGGCAGCCGTTATTTTTATGTTGTTATGTCATTTATTGCTTGAAAAAGTCAGTCGCTTGTTGGTTAATGTCAACTCTGTCTACTGTCAATCTGCTTGTTGGTATTGGACGAAGTAACTATTTTTTTATGTGCTAAGTATTTAGGTTGGGCCCGTGCGCAACATGGTTGATGCATTTTATCAAGTATATAATAAAAATACATCAACCACGTTTTTGTAATGTACATTGTGGTGATATATTAGTAAGAGACGATATATAAAATGAAGAAATTGATTAAAATCAGTTGAAAAGTCTTTATTATTATCATTCTATGTAAGTGTGACTGTTGAGTAACCTTTAAAATAATATATCTATTAACGTTAAAGTTTAACATTGATCTGAAACACTAATGTATAAAATGGTCTAAGTTTTAACATTGTACAGCTCAGTGCCAATACCCCAAACAAATGGTGGATCTCCTTTCACGTTCCTGCGTTCGCAAAATTTTCTTAAAAATGTTACAAAGAATTCTCTCCACGTATTACTATATAGATAATAACTTGAGACACCTCATACACGGCCGTGAGATCCCAAACTAGGCAGAGTCTGTATTATGGTAACCAGACTGCTGATAAACATACTTATAATTATATTTCTAAATATATATATATATATTATTGATAAATAACAGATTTAATGTTGTCATTTGACGTCATCTACGAGCCCTCACCATTCTGTATTCAATTCTTAATTCACCCACTTCTTCTACATATCTTACCTCCATTCTCCAGTATCTTTGCTCTAATCATCACAGAAATCTCCGCTCTTCAAAAAATCTTCTCCTATTATGTCCCAGTCATTCTTCAGCATGTATCAACTCTTCTTTCATTGTTCAGTCTATCCTCCTCTGGAACGCTCTACCACAAGAAATCAGGAGGGCACCTAGTCGCCTATCATTTAAAACAAAGGTTCGTGCTCTCTTCTTCTGAAAACTAGCAGAATCATCAAAACAGTAGAAAAATATGTTTATGTACCTATTATTTATTATATAAATATATTCATACAGGTTATTTCTTCTGATATTACACTCATTCGTATACTTCTTAAAGCACCTACTTTATTAATTTCTACACCACCTTAAGGTAGACTGGCGGAGAATGCCTTAGGCATTAAGTCCGCTTCTGTACATATTGTGCATAAAGTATTAAATAAATAAAATAAAAGTTCAATATCTGACCACAAAAAAAAAAAAAAAACATATTTTTGTGTGTTCGTTTCTCGTTCATCTGATTGCGTTAAACATTCCTCATGGTATTATTGACATTCGCGCAAAGACTTCTAGCATAGGAGTGACGCCAATACCCTCCCACGTACCGGGGAACGCCGGGTACAAGAGTATATAATCCGGTTACTATATTTTCAGGTTTTATTTATATTATTATATTACAGTTTACGACAGAGCTCATAAAAATACGTGACCCATTACCGACGGCGCGGCGACGTGTGAGATCTCGGGTTCAATACAGTAAACATAGGAAACATGTTTGTACAACATATAACCTACCTAATATATGTATGAAGGTGCATTGATGTTTATACAAGGTGTTACAGAGATGTGTCAACATATTTTAATATGCCTTTTTTGTGTGTATGTTACGATTACGATATCTTTAACATTTGTGAACCAATTGTTGCAATAATTGTTTTTTAATTGACTTGATTTTACCCATTTTGAGTTTGTATTCCTATGTTTGTGTTTCTGATATTACTATCTTTTGTTAGACCAAACATTTATAAACTTAACCGACTCAAACAGGAGATTCTCAATTCGACTGAATGTTGTTTTTGTATTTGTGAATATGTTATGCGATATATTCGCCATTTGTGGATGGATTTCAATCATTCTCTTTTAATTTAATTGATTGTACTTAAGGTTGTTCCCATATAAATTTGAAGAATACATTCCGCCTCTAAGGGTACAAAATTACTAACATTTAAACTTTCGCGTTCCATGACATAATTATGTATTTACACGGGAGTTAACACGATCACGACAAGGTATTACATACCTGTGAATTGCTTGACGTTTCGACCAGGTTGCACGACGTGTCGTGGTTACAGGCTGACTGGCTCAATAGTGCACGCCCTCCGTCGTCGAGATCGTGAAGTAGAAGGTTCTTCATCCACCCGCACATTTTCAATATTTTTGTTTCGCTATTCACATACCACACAAAAAAAATACAACTTTCATAATTAATCTAGAGTTAGGCGTATTGATTGAAGTCGTTTGACCTTTTTTTAAAGTTAATTATATAGTAGACTCAGTGAGATTAGAGAGAGTTATGTATGGAAATTGATTACAAGAGTAGAGAAAGACCAAAGAAAAGATGGATGGCCTGCGTGAAAGAAGGTATGGTTACAAAGGAAGTAAGCAGTCAAATGTAGAATAAGAATAAATTAGACTTGAAGAAGAAAATATGTTGCACTGACTTCAAAGGAGTAATAAGATAATTATGATGATAGTAGACTCCATGAATGATGTGAATGTATAATAATAGGTGTTAAAGAAAGGTGTGGTCATATAGTAGAGCTTGAGTATAACGAAAACCACTAAACTTCCAGGAAAAAAAAATAAAAATAGTGAGTTTTCAATCAGGAAGCTTATTTTGAAACTGACAATACGAACTGAATAATTTATCAATAAAACTTGTATTTCAGAAGAGGGATGGCTGTTACGAATGAAACTATCGGCAAAATTCTATGGATTTTATAGAATATCCAGATTTGTTGGATAATGCCGATAATTATATCAAAATTAATGATCAAAATCGTTACTACTACGTTGCTTCAAAATTTGAACCTACAGGATAAAGTAATTTTTTTTTAAATATTATTTTTTCATACTAACTCAACTAATTATTGGCTAAGCATATTAAATCTTTAAATATGACTGTTAGAAACAGTATCACAACTATTGCTATTAACTATCAAAATCACTAAATAACAGTAACTCCTATGTCATTCGAACCTCCATCAGCACTCAAGTGATTCTTAATAACTTATAATGTTAGCATAACCTTTTATAACCCCACAATTCATCAATATTTAACAACCGACCAATAGCATTGCGTTACCGGTATAACTAGTCATTATATTGTCTATTAATTCATTTTTATTAAATAGTGAACTGTTTTATCATCTATTATAGTTTGCCCCTATTTTTAATAAAATAAATAAGAGTTTTTGATGTGGCGACAACATGACTACTACACCTGTCTACAACACTTTGTATAATATTTATGATCGTAAAACGGCGGTAGACGGTCGGCAAAATGTGTATCGTATCGGAGGTTATTCTCGTCACGAGTTCGACTGCTTACATGTGCTTATTAGATTACTGTAGATTAGATCTTGCCTCCGACATTAAATGAATTATCAATCTAAATCGACAACAGTCAGTATGTGTAGTGGTTATTAAGCGTCTACATTTACCTCAAGGCGTGCAAATGCAAATTGAAACTTCAATAATACAAACTTATGAAATCAGTTCATAAACATAGAAAGCTTTTAAGCTTATGTAACAATATTACACTCGAAATCAAAATTATTTATTTCAAGTAAACCCATTGTAGGTATTTTTGATTTTGTTTTTTAAAGATGATTACTAGCATCGTGGGTCACACACTACTAGTATTCTTATTAACCCCTCCAGCTAAGCTTAAAGCTTGTGTTAGGAGTGGGTTCACGTCGGTAGTTCACTGGGTGGGTTTCGAACCCGCAACCACTTGACGCAAGTCCGACGCCTTAGCCATTACGCAACCACCGCTTTTAAATTGTTAAATTGTCAGGAGTAGAAGTCAGTCACTATAAGTCGGTCGTGAAGCTATTTGTCTGTCCAATACGTAGATCCTACGGAGAAGAACAGGAAAGAAACTCTAAAGATACTCTTTTTCAACATGTTTTTTTTCTACAAGGTACTTGTTATATTGCTTATAAGCGCAATTTAATATTACTCAGTTACAATATAAACTATACTCAAACCATTTAAGTTATTAAGGTTTTTGTTTTTGAATTATTTTTTGATAATTATTCCATTTTTTTTTTATTAAATAACATTAAAGAATATAATAACAATTATTGTTTTTAAATACAGGAGCCATTCACAACAACAACAAATTTTTATTTTTTCTTTTAGACTGTCGCATAAGCGTATGGTTTTTGGTAATTTGTTTTATACTTTAGGTGCCATAGAAAATATGCTTTTATGAAATAGTGGAGTATTACTTGCAACTAAATATAATTCGTCAGCTCTTCGTTTGCTTGGTACTTGTGCAAATTTGTCTTTTAGCGTCTGACAAACATGATGGCCATTTCATAGATATACAAAGATGGCACTGTTAATATTCCTACCTTTTTAAAATATGGCTGATAACTTTCGTTCTTTCTATATGGAGAAATAATAAATTTTTGTTTTTTTTTTATATTATTACTAGCAACCCGCCCCAGCTTCGCACAGGTAGCAGAGACATCTTCAGCAATCCTCATCATATTTCAACTAATTTACACAAAACCTTAACAAATTACTATATATACCATATACTTAAATATTCCTCATGAATACCTCTACCTATTGGTAAAAATCGCATGAAAATCCGTTTAGTAGTTATTGAGTTTATTGCGAACAGACAGACAGACAGAGGCGGCGGGGGACTTTGTTTTATAATATGTAGTGATTTTCAGTATCAGTACTATTGTTCAGTGATGCCGCACACGGTATAGTGACGTGACCACTAATTATCGGTACCATAAAAAGCTCAAAGTTTAATGTTATTCAATAATTCTTTAAAAAAAAACCGACTTCAACAAAAAAAACTATTCCATAAAAGACTTATATATGGTTTTCATGGATGTCATTGTCAGAACTGGACCAAATTGAAATGGGACCACACGGGAAGCACCAGCTTTCAAATAAAAAAAGAATCATCAAAATCGGTTCACCCAGTCGAAAGTTCTGAGGTAACAAATATAAAAAAAAACATACAGTCGAATTGAGAACCTCCTCCATTTTTGAAGTCTGTTAAAAATAATCTTTGTATACCTACGTACGATCTATAAAGGCGAAAGTTTGTGAGGACGGATGGATGTTTATAACTCTTTCACGCAAAAACGGTTGAACGGGTCTGGATGAAATTTGGCACAGAGAAAGATTATAGTCCGAAATAGCACATGGCTACTTTTTATCCCGGAAAAATGTACGGTTTCCGTGGCATAGATTTTACCAAAATTTCCACGTGAACTAAGTCGCGGGATAAGTAGGATATAATATAATGAATGAAACAGATTTTTTTTGCTTTGAAAGTATCACTGGACAAATCTACATATTTTAAATTCTGTCTTTATACGCATAATACTCTCACAGCCAATATCCGATTACCGTATGCAAATAACACAATTATATCGTACGTATGCAGTACGTATATCGTACGGATGCAGTACGTGCCGGCAATATTTATCGGAACATCTCTAGCATTCATGAATATGGGAAAACTAAATGCTCACATGTGACTGGACTTATACTTTGCAGTAATTCGAAGTTGAAGTGCAAACATGTTGTTTTTCTTGTCTAACGTATTAAAAATTCAGTGTTGAATTGAGATAGCAAGACTGACACTAAGTGATTTACGGGTGATAAATGAGTTGTAATATTAGAGTTATTTCAATTGCAACGTAAATGAAATTATAGAGGTTCACTGATATTAAACAGATATATAAAAATTTACCATTTTACCTGCATCGTCATTAGTTGCTTCTCACTCAATGCAAATATTTATTTGTATGAATTTGTATGAATAAATATGTATCTATCGGTTTGGGAGTTTCTCTGAATAACATAAATGTACCTAATAAAAAAAATAATGGAGTGTCGCACAACAAAAGAACTAAAATAAACGGGCCAACTTTTTTATGCTGGTGTGTTACAATTACGTTTTACACTCGCGAAACGTCACTCCAACTTACTAGTATGTGTGCATAATGATACAAGTTGATAATTAATTATTAAGTAATTATTTTGCTTGAACTGATATGAAATAATGATACTAACTGATGGAAGGTAACCTTTTCCGTTGTTTTAGACCGACGTTTGTAATTTCTGCACACTTTAATCTCACAAACTGTCATTGTAAATAATACGATATACGACTAAAGGCCAATTAAGTATAAAATCTTCCAAAAATCAAACAAAAATATCCGTTACTTTACAGTACTATACAAAGCAAAATTTGTCAAACTTCATCAACATTGTTTCTAAACTGTCAATTATTTTTTTTTATACTTCGAAAAATTGTCAATTAGTGATAACCGAAAGTGTTGCAAATACGATTAAAAATAACAATCGATTTTATTCAAGGGTAAGGGTTAATCGGTTTGAAAAAGTAAAAGTTAATGTTAGCTAAAAATACTGAGCTCGAATAATAAATTATGTAACCCACGTTTAATATATTATACAGAATGTTACAAAAAGGTGTTGTCATATTGTAGCGTCGTATAGTAGAGCCCGTCCATAATGTAAACCGATAATTTTTTTATAAAAACTCGTGATTTTTAATACAGAAACCCTTTATGAAACTGAAAAATTAAATTTAAAAATTGTCTGATAAAGCTTATTAGCTTTATATTTCATATGTGAGAGAGCTGACATGAATGAAATTATAGGTTTTTAATACTAAGGATGTTGATGGAATGTCCAGATTTTTCTGAAAATGTTTGTCTAAGACAATAAAAAGAAACAATTCGGCTGACCACACCTTACTGTAACACCTGAATATGTACATAACAATTTGATTATTAATATTACAAAGGAGCTTGACTCCTTTGTAATATTAATACTAATCTTATTCATATATCTGATACCTCTCCTCAAATGCAGGATTATTACTTCTAGAGTACCGCTTCTAACCGGTCTTCTTGGAAGTCATTTAAAAGCAGCCGTCTCCAATGATCATGTTAATTATATCAGACGGCATTTACAGTAAATAGTAATTAAAAACAGAATACCTATCGCTTGCCGTCGTTTTATAAACCGAAAAAATGATAGCAGTCAAGAATTCATGAGAAGAGCTCAACAATCCGAACGCGTTATACAGAAATTTAATTACTAGGTACAACTACAAAACCGTAACGCACAATCCTAAGCTTCCACGAAGTGAGACTTCGACACGTTTTTCGCCTTTATACAAGAATCTTCAGAAACTTCTGTTATCATATCTAAATAATAATAAAAAGATTTGGTAGCAAAACCAAATCTTTTAATTATTATTTACCAACAGATTTCGAACATGTACTTACCATCTTATTCAATCAGCTATGACGTTGACATTCATGAGATAAATGAGGTTAACCTGCTTACTTTTTAAGTCAATGCATGTACATTCGTTTTTATTATACAGAGCACGTTTCAAGAACTAAAGCATTTTCGTTAAACCAACTTCAATAGTTTTCAATCCCAACCAACATTATCCCCTACCTTTGCTTAACTTTACTTTTGTTAGAAGTGGGTTCACATCAATTGTGTGGGGTTCAGTCTAGCACAATTTTCATTTCGGTATGTAAATAAGAACCTTTACGCAACCAACCGCTTCAATTGATCGTAATGAATATTTTATAAGTTGTTAACATATTGTGTAATTAACTTTAAACTTAGTTTTATGTTAAAAATCTATAACATGTGTAAGTTACCGATATTATTTCCAGAAGTATCCTTCTCGGGGTGTACCCGGGTTCCTTACACTAAATTCCGAACCGGCTAAAACCTTTTTTCTTTAGTGTACAATAAAGCCATGTTTTACTAACGAACATGTCGCGGAGACACATTGCCTGACTTTCACGTGGTATGATTCTGCGACTTCGTGGGACATTATCGCTCGACATTTGCCTTGTTCACACTACCCAGTTGTCATTGAGATGTCGCCCGTGCTATATGTTTTAATCAAAACCCGTTGGGCAACTGTCGACGGACACGAAAGTCGCGCGCTCGCAGAGAATCGACTTTTGACATGTCCCGCCACCCCTAGATGTCACAGGTGACGTCGCCTCGTCGTGTCGAGCGGCATCGCGTGCAACGTCACGCGGCACGAATATTATTTTGTCGGGCGACAAGGTGGCAGCGCAAGACTTTTGTTCATTCAGTTCTAACTTAGATACTTATCGACGACTTGTCCAACTTTCAGCTTGTTTGATTCTTAAACGAAGCTTATAGGTGTAAGATAGTTTAACAAGCTCTTGATATAAAAAGGCCTATTCAAATAAATACAACTCAATATGGTAATCGTATTCCTTTTTCCTTAAGACAATTTTGTACTTTATATACCCTCTATCCGTACTAAATATTATAAATGCGAAAGTAACTCTGGTTGTTTGTTTGTTATCTTTTCACGACTAAACGGCTGAACTAATCGTAATGAAATTTGGCAAGGAGATATATTATATCCTGGGAAAGGACATTGGCTATTTTCTATCCCAGAAAAAATTTACGATTCCCGTGGGAAAACTTTGAATTTCCACGCGAACGAAGTCGCGGGCAACAGCTAGTACTAAATTTACCATTTTGAATTTAATCAAACCCTGACTTATAATTGTTAACCAGGTATATTAACTCCTCTAAGCCGTATGATTATAATCATGCGGATTAGAGGAGTTGAAAGACGGCATTGATTAAAATCCACTCAACCGATGGGATTATGGGGTTTTCGGATAAACTGCGTAAATATTTAGTAAGTAATTTTTTAAAATACCTACGTGTCAGGTCTGTTTAGTCTTTCATTTGGTACTTTCATAATCTTTAAATGTTTATTTATTTGGGAAAAACAAACAGTTAATCACATTGAAATCTAAAATAAGGATCGCCATCTTCTTACCCTTATCCCAAATTTATTTCGGGTCAGTGCAATGTGTTGTCTTCTTCCATTAAATAAATATCTAAAATAAGGATCATCCTCCGCGCTTTCTCCCAACTAAGTTGGGGTCAGCTTTCAGTCTAACAACGATACGGCCGAACTTTGATATTTACGTGAAGCGACTGCCATCAGACCTCCACAACTCAAGTACTAGGCGATATCGGCAGACTTTTTAGGGATCCAACTATCCGTGATGAATACCACAGTATAATAAGGATACGTTCAATTTTATATTAAATATACGTTTCTTGTAAGATATAGATTTTTGTTGAATTCGCTCTGATAATATAATCGCTATGCGCTCACTTAAAACGATAGGCTTAATGCTTTGCAAATTTAAAAAATAACACAACAACTCAGTATACATGAACAATAATATAAAAATGTTACCTATCTCTTTATCCTATACTCGTAATTAAAAGAACCCGTGTGTAATTACAATTAATGTGTAATTATAATTAAAAACCGCTTTATCTAATAAATCACTAAATATTTTATAGTAGTGTTCAATATTTTTGAATTCTGTTCTGTGATCGTAATATTGACCTATTTAACAAAGTTTACTTATTAATTTCTCTTTTTTAATACATACATACACTCGAAAAACATAACCCTCCCTGTTCCTCAGTCGGGTAAAAAGGGCCTGCTTTTATTTACGTCAGCTAGCTTTAAGACTAAAACTTCACGTAAAAAGTGTGTATTAAGGTTCTATAAGGCTGACTAGCCAACAATATCTTAGTTAATCCAGAACAAATTTTGTGCATATTTCCTTAAACTTCTTCGTAGCGAATGTTTGACAAGGGACACTTCTATAAAATTAAATGAAAACGAAATGGAAGCGACGCAACAGCTTAATGTTGTTTACACGCTCGATGAAATTGCTTACGTCATTACTTAGATGCCGTGATCGCATTTACTAGTAATAATTATAGTTCTTTAATAACGAACTGAATTAGAAAATTAAAAAGAGCTCCACTTGCCATCTCCTGGCTTAATCATCAGACACTCGTTGCCAAGCCCAATCTGTTAGGACTCGTCATAACGAATTATATGGACCCAAACTCGAGGAGTTTCTTAGTAGCCACTGAAGAGTTCCACTAATGGTTCCACTCATGGCCCCATCATCAGATCTGCTGCTAGATGCCAAATTATAGTATTATCATCCGAACTACATATACCTACTTACAAAGTTCGATTTGGGTACGACAATTAGAAGTAGGTTAAAACTAGCGGTTTCACCCGCGTAAGTCTCGATCCCGTGGGAATATCGGGATAAAAAGTATGCGTTAATCCAGGTCTCCAGCTATCTACGCACCAAGTTTCATCGCAATCGGTTCAGTGGTTTTTGCGTGAAAGAGTAACAAACATTCATCCATCCATCCATCATTGTCATTCGTCACTTCCCCTCACTTTATTTTGTTAGTTATTCACTTAGTTTTTGGAGTTATTATTATAGTTTGTAACATTTGTAACTTAGGTTACCACTATTCGGTTTGTCACATATTTTGTCATAATATCACGTTTAGAACTTTAAAATTGACGAGCGTTTACACGAAACATGTTTACACCACCGCGCCCTCTGTGTTAGGGAGACAGTATTGTAATTTAATACTTGAAATCGAATCATAAATCTTACATAACAGGCGAATGCTCGTCAGTCAGGGAGGCAGTATTGTAACGTAATGCTCAAAAACGAATCATAAATGTTACATTACAGCCGAATGCTCCCGGTGAGGGAGCACCTTGATAAGAGCGTGTTACAAACAGAAGGAATCTCTTTGTTATCAAACTAATTGTTATTTATCTATAATTAACTTTACAAAGTAGGGATACTCGAATGGCGAGTCCGATTTCGAAGTTTATCCATGTGTTGGAAATTAATTCTAAATTAGTTAAGTGGTAAAGGAAGAGGGCTGAATGTTTTCTATAGTGCTTTGGCAGTCTATTCTAGGCCAGCCTGGTGTACTATGGTCTAAAGTGTTTAAACCTAAAGCGGTGAGGGGAAGCCAGTCTGTCATTGGGACAGTTGGTTTACAAAATTACCAAGTAAATTTTCTCTTGGCTCCAAACTCCCTGACTGAGTACTTCCAAGTTACAAAGAACTGTGGTAACACAACATTACCTACCTAGCTTTTAAAAAAAAGTAGGGCAGCACAAATAGAATTTTAAATTTTACTACGAGAGTAATTTTATCAAACCAACGTCGTACAACTCTTTAGATATACCGATATACCATATTCAGTAAAAAATAATCATTAAATTCCGTTCACAATTGTCAAAGATCTTGCGTAATATACTTTAACTTTTTCAAAGTTGCAGTCTGCGAATACAAATTTATTACTTTTAGTTTACATTGATTTATTAATGTCGTCTGTATCTTCAACAAATTACGGAGCTCAAAAGAAATGCAGTGTTTGAAATTATAATAACTAAGATTTCTCTGTTGGAAGAGCGTCCGTTGTTGTTCACTGTTCTATGAATTAGATTTTTTCATTTCATTTTCATTTTTACAGAAGAAATATAACAACAATCTTAGTTAATAAATGTGATTGTAAGTTTGTTTATTTGTTAAGCTTTCATTCCTTAGCTTCCCAACCGATCCTGATGAAAATTTACATACACGCTTTCTGGGGCACAAAACATATACACACATACACATAGGATACCTTTCATCAAAAAACAAATACCGTTCTGGATATTGATTGAAAAAATCTAGTTGTATTGTATATAACGTGTCCAATACTGTATTCTTTTGCCAAAAAGTTCATTATTATTTCTTAGAGCTACGTGAACGAAGTCTCGAAAAAATTAGGTCTACTTCTACTTCTATTAAACAAGATTTTATCAAGAACTTTATTTTCAATTCAATTCAATCAGCCTATTGCAGTCCATCTCTGGACATAGGCCTCTCCCAACGTGCGCCATAGCACCCGGTCCTCTGCCTGTCGCCTACAATCTATCTCAGCTACTTTCCTCAGGTAGTCAATTCATCTGACTCTGGGTGGCGTACTACCTTTCTAGTTTTAATTTACAGAACTTCTATTTAACAATATTTTACCTAGAATTTTGAATACGACAGAATTTTTACCAAACAACCAACACAAAGAAACAAAGTGTCTAACCTCGTTGGTTCCGTGTGCGTCATTTGCGCTGTGATTCTGGGGTCCTTTGTTCGAGTTCTGGGCCGATCCAAAAAAGTTAATGAAGATTTCTTTGAGGTCGTTTTTCAGGAGTACGGAATCTGAAAATTCACGATAAACTCACCAGTAGGATAGGAAAATATTTAATACACGGTTTTCCAGGATATACAAAAAAGGGATTGGAAAAAGAGACGAGTGTGCTTGATACGGGAAATTATATTTACGAGAATTAAAAATCAATTTAAGAATGTTTGTCTTCTAGGTATTTCTAAACTGTTGATCAGATTGTGATGAAACTTTGACAGGGTCTTCCGCGAAACCCCGCGAGGGTTTCTATCCAAAAAAAAGTATATGAAAAAGTCATTGCAATGCATGCCCGATATAACTATACTTATATCGTCGGTCTAGATGAGACACCACGAGGTGTCACAATAAAAAAATGTAGTTGTCGTCGGTCTAGATGTTCCTCACATCTAGACCGACGACAATATAAATTTTTTGCTTAATTTAAATTTTTATGCAAAAAGTTTAAACAGTAATTCTGGTGTTAAATCGTAAATGCCTTGTGTTTAGTATTATAAAGCGTATATATTTTAGTTTAAAATCAGTAGAGAAATAAACTATGTGTTATTATACTTACTTTGTAAAGCAGTTTTTTGTATCTACTGGAAAGTTTATCTGTTTGCATTTACGAGGTGTCACATCTAGTCCGACGATATATAAAAATGAATTAATGGATTTGAATATTTTTTGCTTTGTTTTGTTCGCTCTACTACAGGGGTGGTTTAAAAGGAAAAAAAATGGAAATTTCAAAAGAACGGATGAAAAAAGATAAATAATAAATTGGTAATTTCGGATTACCTTTAGTTTTAATGCTATGCAAAACTGTCATTACTTACTTCCATCGCCACTTACTTTTAATAGATGACGTTTGTGGTAATTTCTCCGTGCGGTTGCGTAAAATTTATTGTAAAGATTTTCGTATTTTCGTAAAAAAAATTAGATTTTAAGAAAATATTTAGTTAGTGAAGTGAAGTTAAATCTACACATTGCGATTATGAATTTTGATGTGCAATCCTATATACCTATATTGTCTTTGTAGGTTTAGACACATCTAAAAAACACATTAACATCTTACCCAAAAGTTTTGCGTGACTCAAGGACTTAGGTCTAGAAGGTTTACTAATAGCAATTGAAGAGTTCTACTACCCATCTCCTGGTTCCATCATCAGATCAACTGCAAGATGCCCAATTTTAGTATTGACGTTCAAACTACATTTACTTTCCTATAAATTTTAATTTCGACCCGACAATTAGAAGTAGGTTAAAAATATCTTCCAAGAATGTTTACAACTTATTTTAAACGAGCAATTCTTGTATGTATCTATTTATATTTTCGGGTATCTCAGAAACGGCTTTAACGATTTAGATGAAATTGTGTATGCAGATACAGTTTTGCATTTTAAGTTTAACTGCATAGTTGTATTTCCTGTAACAAAGCAATTTTACAAAAAAAAATGTCGATTTTACAAAAACCTAGCGAAGCTCGGACTCCCAGGTACTAGTTAATTTAAAGTGAAGCTAATAAAACTATGTCAAAAACAACATGCGTAAAAACCTTAAAATTAATGTCATGTTAAAATTTGGTTCAACATTTTCCTCATAGTTATTAAACAGGAAAGGTGAGGCCATATAATCAATACATAAATAATGAAAAGTTCCAAGTATGAGTCATTTGGTTCACAAACATGTCAATATGAGTGAGCTTATATTGATCGATAACCGTGAAAATGTAACTTCTATTTTTACTTGGTCAGTGTCTATTTTAATAACTAAAGGCCATGTTTAGAAATTTTATAATAGTAACTAGCAACCTGCCCCGGCTTCGCACGGGTAATAGAGACATCTTCAACAATCATCATCATATTTCAACCAATTTACACAAAACGATAACAAATTATACATCTAAATCTTCCTCATGAATCACTCTGTCTATGGGTGAAAACCGCATGAAAATCCGTTTAGTAGTTTTTCAGTTTATCGTGAACAGATAGACAGACAGACACACTTTGTTTTATAATATGTAGTAATGTAGCAAAAAGCCTCAAACGACACCTGACGGGACTCCCGTGAGAGAGCTTGATTAAGGGCCTGATGCAGAAGGCAGTTCTCCTCGACCCAGCAGGGATAGCGATTAGGTTTCTGTATCGGGAGCTCCAAGGTAGATAGATAATACTTTGTTTGTACGCAAAGTTTTACAGGAAATATGATACATAATAAGTATAGCATCGAAAGTGTACAAAGGGTGGCCTTATCGCTTAAAGCAATCTCTTCCAGATAATCTGAAGATGGACTACAACGATTTTAATAAACTGGTGGTAATCGTTGGCGTATAACGAAAATGATATGATAAATTAAAGATAATATTGTTAGATAATACGTACAAATACAAAGTTTAATTAATATTTAAGGTATACCTACATACTCATATCATACATACATTCGTGGGTGACACTAAAAGTTTTTAGAACGGGATTTTTTTTTATTAAATTTCAAATTAGGAACTCTTTGGAAATCTGTAGATGTTTAATGATTTCATTTGTCATTTGTTTTTTGCAACAAATTGGAGGCAATTTAAAAAGTGTCTGTCGTGCATCGAAATGAATTTGACTAGAGAAAATTTTCGCTCAATGATTTATTACGCCTTTCGTTGCGATCTTACTCAACAACAATGTTACGATAGACTACGATTGGCATTTCATTACGAAGCCCTATTTTGTGCCACTCTTTACAACTGGTTTAATGAGTTTAAACGTGGCCGAAGCAAACTCACTGATGATTCTCGAGAAGGAAATCCTTCCATCCTTCTACGGTGATTACTGAAGATAACGTGAGTGCTGTGCGGCTAATGATAGAAGCTGATAGAAGGGTGACATATCAACAGATTTGGGCAGCTTTAGACATTGGTATGAGCTAAGTAAAAAAAGTCTTACATGACCATTTAGGCGTCAGAAAGCTTTGTACTAGATGCCGCTCAATCCTTGAAAAGTATGACGGAGGTGACTCAAATGCTGTATGTGACATCGTCACAGGTGATGAAAGCTGGATATATTGTTACAAATCAGAAACCATAAGACAATCTGCGCAATGGATGTTTCCATTCAAAGATTTGCCAACAAAAGTAAAGAACGGCAGAAGTCAAGGGAAAAAGATGATTGCCTCATTCTTTAAACTTTAAACGGACGGGTCATTTCGCAACAATCATTCTAGCAGATAAAAGGACTGTTACTGTAGATTGATATATCAGTAATTGTCTACCAGTTATCTTGGAAAATGTTCGACAGCAGCGCCCAAGAAGCAGAATCCTCCTCTACCACGACAACGCTCCAGCTCACTTCGCCAGACGGACTATCGAATCTATTCTTGTTAAATCCTCCAGCTAAGCTAAATGCTTGTGTTAGGAGTGGGTTCACGACGGTAGCGTACTGGGTGGGGTTCGGACCCGCAACCACTTGATCGCAAGTCCGACGACTTAGCCATTACGCTACCGCCGCTTTTTTTGTCTGTGCCTATCATGACTGCCCGTTTCTAAATGGTAGTCTTCTGAGGAGACGTATTAAATCTTACTAATATAATGAATGCGAAAGTTTGTGAGAATGGATGGATGAATCGATGGATGGATGGATGGATGGATGGATGAATGGCTGTTTGTTACTCTTCCACCCAAAAATGGTTAAATGGATTTGAATGAAATTTGGAAGATTATGGTGTGGAATAGCACATAGGCTACTTTTATCCATGAAAGATGTACAGTTTCCGTGGATTAGATTTCACCAAAATTTTCACGTGAACGAAGTCGCGCACAACAGCTAGTATTATGAATATGAACGGGCGGGAAGAAGAATGAATAAAAGAATGTACAAAAACACCGGAACCAATACCATCGGAAATATTGCAAATATTTGCACTGAGCGGAAATCTAACCTCTATCGGTGCAATACATTCGAATATAATATCGTTTTGCGACATAGGTCGTCAGATGCTAACTTATAGATATATGTATTACGGCTATGGAGCTGGATGATGTTTGTTCGAAAAAACACAAAGTAGTTAGTGTCAGTGAGAAAAGAACGAAGCAATAAAACCTCTATAAGTAAAGTACAAATGTTTAAAATCCATTGCAGTAAGCTAATGGACACGAAAGCAAAGTAACAAAAAGGTGTATCTAACAAAATAATATGAGTTTACCTAGACATTGATCACACAATTTGGCCTTGAAAATCTCTTCTTCCGAATTCTAAACGAACAGAACTGCGGGAATCTAATAGGTTATGGAGAGGTTCCAAATAAGTTTTGTGTTATCTGATGAAATATTTATCGGGAGGTGTCTCAGTGATTTATAGGCAGTGACGGATTTATATTGTACCAACCTCTGTGGTATGATAACTTATGTGGCGCAGCGGTAGAGCATTTGATTGCTACGGCGCGGCGGAGATTGTGGTTCCGATTCCTGCTAAGTGCAAATTTGTCTTTCTAAGTATAATAAATATTTACGTGATGACGTCACCGATCGTGCCTCTCTATCACTAGTTCTGCGCTCTCGCTTGCACGCTCAACTCAGGCAGAACGTGATAATGAGTCATGCTTTTTCGTTCATCGATTTATAAGATGTTATCACGTCAAAATGTTAGAAAAGACTGGACACATCAAAATTTACCTTTCGGTTTAGTTTGCCTTATGGGTCACGCTGTTATTCCATTCGCAGCTCGCACGTAAGGGCTTGCTAATTATCTGTTTCCGTATAAATAAGGAGTGAGGAGAATATATAAATATCAACAAACGTCTACATAATAGTAAAACAATCCGAAAAGTGCAAATAAACATATTTACTCATATACCCTATGATGGAAGTCGGCACAGTGCTTGCACTTAGGGCTGACCTTAACTCTGTCTGGCAAGACGGTAAAACCAACGAAAGTGTTTGGCTACTTGGAAAACATCTTTTAATTGTTATCCAAGTATTGTAAATGAAATTCAGCTTAAATAGGTTTTTTTTATTCAACCCACGCACGACTGGAGATTACAATTTTACGGTCTCTCTCTCTCTCTCTCTCTCATATTCTACGCACGACTCGAGTATTTGTATTTACAATACATTACAATTAAATTTACACAGTTTATACACATATATGATTTCAAAGTGACAGAAAACGTAATGCTTATGAGTTAACGCTTCTATTAATTTCACTGCTCATAAAATTTCCTAACCGGGGCCTTATATGAAAATCGATTCTTAAGGAGTAAATTCCAAAAGTTACGCTTTATATTATGACGAAAGTAGGTCTCCATACCAAAGTATGGTGCTAGTGCAAACACCTTTGGTTCTTCATAGATGCCAAAGCTACCATAATCCAAACTTCATGTCACTCATCCCAAAACGATGACGAAGGTCTTATGATTGCGGACTCTTACTCTATAGTGCAGAATCTCAATGACTTTTGTATTGAACAAATCTAAAATCAATTCGCATTGTATACGCTGCCGTACCATTTATCTGGTCATTATGAAATTTTAAACACACGTTGCCAGGCATACAGAGAAGGACATGAAGTATCTCTCATCCGGGAAAAGTACTGATTCCCAGGGGTGGGAAAAATGGGGTACCTCTCATCCAGGAAACGTACTCATTTCTGAGGCTTAGTAATATAAACCCGTTGGCACCCTTTGGGTACGGACCCCTAAACAAAATTCTTTATTATTACACTTTACTTAAAGTATTTTATATAAATAATTTTCGGAGTTAAGATAAGAGTAAAAGAAGCAAGCAGTATTTACTATTATTAGTATTGAAGCGTTATTTTATGCCAATAAAATCTTTTTATAGCAGTCTCGCGATCCGATGGAGAACTTTGGGAATACGCGATATATTACAATTGATGGAGGTAAAATGTTCTTTACTGTTTATATTTTATTGAAAATAGATTCTAAGGGGCTATTGTTGTATCTGTATGCGATCATTGTACTGACAAATTTCAAATAACTATTTCAACAGATGCGAAAGACTTTTAAATCTTAAGTTTTCGACATTTAGGACAAAATAAATCTTATTTATGTTTGAAATTCGAATGAATTGGACTCGTGTGAGTTTTTGTATGTTAATGTGATTGTTAGAACTCAAAAAGAAAGTTGCAATGGCTTGGATAAATTTCACAGTTTATTGCTGCCACGAGTTTTGGATAATCTTGCTACCCATGGTCTTTGTTCTAATATAATGTGTCACACAGATATGTTTTTTGAAGTGAACTTCTTTAGGCACATTGGGCACTTTTGGTATGGGGAAAAAGCACTGAACTCGCGTGAACGTCACGCTTAGATACATAATATACGGATGTGTGTGTATATGTGTATATATGGGTGTGTGTTTTCACTTCGGACGTGCAGTCCTATGAATGACAGTTTTTATTTTTATTTTATATTTGTAAATACCTTCCTCTACCGAACACCATTAAGAAATGAATGCATGAAGATCCTCTTTCAAAGCACTGATACTCGCAAAGCGAAATAAGGATACCAGCGGGTCTCTAGGTCAATTTAATTTTCTCCAGCTATTTCCCTTTGCTTGTGAACGGATATTGACCGGGTATTGCTTGATATTAAAACGTATTTGAATTTACAACATCTCTCTGTTTATGGTTGCTTGGTATCTCGTTAATCTAAGAGGTTAAAATGTTAACCTAAGCAACTGCCACTGTATGTTGTGGGTTTAAATCCCACATGGGATGGCGCACTACGAGTAAAACGATTAACTTCGTGGTAAAATACTTTAATCTCTTGTTTAAAAAAACTTCTAGTGTAACTTAGAGAAACCAGAATAGGTCTGTGGAAGAATGTTTCTTTCGAACCGCTACTACATTTTGGTTTTAAAGTGTGATTGGTAATCGTGGCGTGCCAGTGGTGTGACAATAATAAAAGTAACCACGGGCATAATAACTGGCAGAGTTGTTTTAAGTCAAGAACATTTTTAGTTTATTCTTGTTAACCGAGTTCAAAAAAGGAGGAGGTTCTCAATTCGACTGTATGTTTTTGTTTTATGTTTGTTCCCTCAGAACTGTTGACTGGGTGAACCGATTTTGATGATTCTTTTTTTACTTGAAAGCTGGTGCTTTCCGTGTGGTCCCACAATTTGGTCCAGTTTTGACAATGGCATCCATGAGAAAACCAAATATAAGTCCTTTATGGAATAGTTTGTTTTGTTGAAGTCGGTTTTTTTTTAAAGAATTATTGTAATTTATGTCAACATAATGCCCATTATTTACATTGAAGAAAGGTAGTAATTAATATTGACTGATAGCGTATTTGAATTGAGGATACCCCTTTTTATGGTTGCCTGGTACTCCTAAATCAAAACAGTTCTAAAACAACTAACTACTATTTTTCATTATTCATGGTTATTGAACTAAACGCTGCGCTGTAACAGCTCTTTTTTGGTTCGTGTCCCCAAAGTCTAGAATGACCTGCCTGCATCTATTTTTCCAGACAAATTTAGTCTTGGAACGTTCATGAGTAGAATGAATAGGTTTCTTTTGGATAGGCATTGGGAGAGACCTATGTCCAGCAGTGGACTATGATAGGCTAATTGATTGATTTGATGGCTTATTTTTTATTTTTAACCTTTAAGAAAACATGGCTTACTTCACTTTTATATTTACTTTTATATATGCTATTTATACAGATTTTTTCGTCTGATAAGTTATCCTACAGCTACATTCAGCAAGCAGCCTTGTCGTGGATCGTTTTAGAGATGAGTTCTATCACAATGAGAGTGACGGGGCTTCGTTTAACCGAACGCTAGTTTAAAAAATTCGAAACATTCTTGTTAACTCAAAAACACAAAAATAATCGTAAAGATTCATATCAGTTTGACTACGAAAACAAAACATTGCTTTTTGTTCCATTATGTTCAGTTTGACGTCATGCACATAATAATTACTGACAAACAATAATAGCAAACGATTTATTGTAGATGTTTTCAACAATTATTGACCACAAAGGCAATCACCCCGCTAAAATTTATAATAACCGGGTTTTGTATGTCTGGATTACGTAAATACTTGACTGGCCTGTTGAGGCGTTGAGGCGATGCACCTCTTCCTTTCAGGGAGAGGTGCAACTCCCGTTATTAGAAGTGCCATATATTGCTGTTTGCCGACATACATGCAAACAAAGTCGCGGGCACAGCTAGTTCACAAATATAGTACTGATGTGTTTTGTGAATTTGAGCATAAGTCAGCAGAATATAATAAAATTATGATGGTCTTGGATATGTTACTGCTATTATAAATGCTCTCGACAGAACGGCTGATCGGATCTGGATGAAATTTAGCATAAAGATAGATTATAGTGTGGAACAACAGCTAGTAATATATCTAATAAGAATATACTGCAACATATTATACAGCAAAATCTAGATTGATTATAGAATCACCGACAAACAAAATAGGTATGTCCACAAGATTACTTCAAAAATTATTTTTAATTAAACAGAGAAACTGTTACGTAATGGCAAGTCCAATAAGTACTTTAAAGCATTTCGCGAGCCAGCGACTTATCAAGCTAGCTAGTCTTTATTAATAAGTACCTGTTACATACTTATGTTTGAGATGCTTACTCATACACCGACTGTCTAAAACTTAGCGAAGTAAATAGAATTTTTATCGAACTAAATGCTGTGACAGATCTTTTTTGGTTTAAGTCACCTATCTTCGTCTATTTATTCAGACAATTTTAGTCTTGGAACGTCCAAAAATATAGGGAATAAGTTTCTTTTGGATAGGCGTGTACCATCTTCGTCTTCATCACCGCTCTCCATCACGTGAAATGGAAGACAAACTCCTATTCCAATTATCAATTTAAAAATAACACAAGTATGGAGGCAAACAAGCATACGACTCTCCGTCTGTTAAGCGATTACCTTCAGCTTGTTAACATTTATAACACCAATAGTGTCACTGGTACATCAACAATCACCATCACCACCCACATTCCTAGAAGATTCTGGAAACTCTACTCACGAGAAAAAATTAAAGGCCGGCAATGCACTTGTGACTCTTGAGTTGCAGGTGTCCATGGGCGACGGTAGTCACTTACCATCAGGTGACCGAACTGCTCTTTTGCCCCCTATAATATAAAAAAAAACAGTACTTCTGTTTGTACTATAGTATTGTAGCATCGATGATTAGGATCCCCATTCTTCCAGTTCTAATCAACTTTTTATGCGCTTGGTTTGCAAGAGGATTTATTCAGGACAAAGGTGATATTAATGAGTCAAAACGTACAATATCTGTAATTATGATGCTGGGAAATTTTTAAATTATAATTCACATGAATATCTTTTCACATTCGATTTACATAATGGAGGCCCGGATGTTCACGCCTGGCTATAGTCAAACTTCAATTTCATATTATTATTTTTGCTTTGGCTAATATTTTTTAACTAAATTTATTTAAAAAGTAAAATTATTTAACCGTAGATTCATAAATATTCGTCTTTTGGAACACTAAAAGTGAAAAAACTTTAAATTCTTCTTGAGAAAAAGAGATAGAAAGCTGCCCTTTCAAGTACCACTTAGTATTGCGTATGGAACTAATCCATAGTGACGTGTCTTTGAATAGTTCCAAAGCCTTGACGGTCTGAGAGACGATTGTTTATGAATAGCGGTACGACTGAGGAGTAATACAGATTTTTTAAAAATACGATTTTTGACGACTTCTAGTTTTAAAAAGTGCAAGTATGAGATATTGGTACTGGTATAGTTTTCCGTTTCCACATTTAGACTCATAGGCGGTCCATTATGCGTTCAGATAAGGCTGACTAGTTGAGCCAGCCTAGCTCCTTCCAGAAGCACAGAAGCCTCCTGTTGTTTACGCAGACTTCTAGGAACAACCTCGCACCCGCAAGGTCGTTCCTAGAAGTCTGCTACAAACGTGGGCAGCCGTTTCCTCCGCGTTGAGACATGAGATATTATTATATGTTATGATTATTAAAATATGTGCGTTCTAACCTGCATAAAGTAAAATTAACAAGCATATTTTCTTGTTTTTCATTACTCATGGCTATAGTTCTATTGCCGCTTCTGGGAAACCGGATCGAGTTCTACAGTTCGACCAAAGGCATGAATATCTTTGATCAAATGTGTGATAGTAACTATGTCTTGTAGCAGAAAGACGCAAAGATGGCCATAGTGCCTGTTGTACGGCTTGTTCAACATGGAAATAATATAACAATTAAGTAACTAGGTTTACGTTCTCATTATAAAAAAGGAATGAACTAGAAGTCTACCTTCTAGTTCATTTGTACGGTATTTTGTATAAGAAATTTGACTGAACCATGGTTACGCAAGCGGAGCGAAATACCAACTTTGAGGCGATGCCTAGAAAGGAACACAGAATAAGTTTTAGATGAAAAGCCTACTTATGATGAGCCTGGTCTTAGCGGCACTGAAATTTTTTTTGTGACTTTTGTGATTATAAAAAAAAGTAGAATGACGCGGTTTCAATGTCAACATCGTAAATATAATATTTATATGGATCACCGCAGTCAGTGTGAAATATGCCGATTAAAACTACTACAAATAAATGATAAAACGCTTTAAACTATTAAGTTCAAAGCGTTTGCGAAGCGAACATTACTGAAACGACAATTATCACGATTATTAAATCGTGATAATTGTCATTTCAGTAATGTTCGTCCGAGATGAATGTATATGAATATGTATAGTAAGTCAAATCAAATCAAATCAATTTATTGCACTCCAAATGGTTTAAGGATGTTGAAACAATAATTCCAGTACATTATGGACCCTATAGGGCACGGCAACATAGAAGATAGGAGGAAGCGTTGTTAATTTAGTTTATTTTTATTTATTTAATTATATCACAGATGTATGTTAAATGTTGGGTATATATAGACAATTGACCTGTTGGTCTAGTTGTTAGTGACCCTGACCACTAAGCCAGAGGTCGTGGGTTCGACTCCCAGCCAGGACAAACAATTGCGTGATGGGCACGATCACCCGTTCCACGTCTGGGTGCTATCCACCTACAATATGTATGTATTTAGAAATATATAAGTATGTTTATCAGCTGTCTGGCCACCATAGTACAGGCTCTGCCTAGTTTGGGATCAGACGGCCGTGTGTGATGTGAAGTTATTATTATTATTATATACTTATTTTATGTCAAAGTATTATTTTATATATATATATATATATATATATATACACACACACACACATATATATTATTTGATTCTATTATATTATTTAAGTTCTTTATCGTTCATGTATTCTCTGATATTGTATATAGGCTTTATTAATTAGCATTTGTTTTAATTTATATAAAAATGTTTTATCACTATTTTCTGTCTTTATAGATTCAGGAAGTACATTATAAATTTTTATACACATTACATATAGACCAGGGGACCAGGAACCACTGAAGACTTCTTTGACTTCCTTATATCGCCAATCAATTGGCCCTTAGGTATAGCATTACAACAATGGCACACTATGAGAAACCCGCGACAGCACAAGAACAATACCAATTATTCCTTTCGACCACAAGCCGAAACATAAACCAAAAAATTGTAAAATCAACATATTCTATCAAAACGTACGAGGCCTAAAATCAAGAACGCATGAAATCAAAATCGCGCTGTGCGAATTTCCTGGCCATACACTTGCACTAACCGAAACCAAACTGGACGATAGCGTGCATGATGCGGAATTATCTCCCTCAAATTACACAGTTTTACGTCGGGACAGACCTGGTGGTAATGGAGGCGGAGTGTTACTAGCAGTGCGACAACCATACCTACTTCGACGGGCCCCGTGCACCTACTCTCCAGATGATGAACTCGTCGCCGGCCGAATTACCGTTGGAAAATATCAATTTATTTGTTGTGTTGTCTACCTTCCACCGAAAGTACCCAAAAAAATGTTTGAGACTCTTTATACTTATTTTATTGAAAAATAAATGTGTCGGAAAATTACATTTTTTACTACGATTAATGAGATCTGGAAAAAGTCATATTAGTGTGAACTAAGACTTACACAGAGCAGATATTAAGCAAATATATATACATTTACTTTATATGTTTGAAATTTATATTCATTAAAATTTAATTTAAAAAATATGCAGCAGCTATAATTATTAAGAAACTTTTAAAACTCAAGAAGTCGAAGGTTCGTGATGATTAGTCGACTTCGAATGTCAAATTCACTTCGTTGTTGCTGTTGTTAAGTCGATCATAAAGTGAAAAATCAATTTTTTGTTACACCTTTCTATCCTTATGAGAAATTGAATTATAATCTTAAAATTCAACTTAAAATTTAATTGAAAAGAATACCAATTATGAGACAGTTTTTTAAACATATCCTTTTTTCCTTAACCACAACCCTATTAAATCGTAAGTATCACTATACTCACTTTATGTTAAAAATACAAAACAAATCATATAAATGTTACCGAACAACCAGCAACAATATTCTCGGGTATATATTCTTCATTATCAGTAAGTGCGCTTGAGCTTGAAATAGAGAATTACTGGACAGCGATCACATTAGTGATCGCTGTCCAGTAATTCTTAGCTAGTTTGACATGATAACTAACTGTTAAAATAATATAATATTAAATACCTTTTTTTTCAAAATAATATTTGTACCTACTTACCTTATAATCGTGGTATTAAATAATTTCGCGGAACCCTGTTGACTTTTCTACGGAACCCCTAGGTTCCGCGGAACCCACTTTGGGAATCGCTGAATAGACTATTTGAATGTAGGGTCGTGTTAGAAGTAGGCAACAATATCTATTTGTGTGTTTGTCTCCGCGTTTTGTAAATAAGGTAATGTTGTTTCTTAAAAATTTACATATTTCCAGAACATAGATAAATGGTAAGGTAAGTATTCTATATTTTTTGAAATAGGGTTGGCAACTTTCGGTTTGTTCTATGTTTGTTAGGATTCGGATTAATTTCTTTTGAAGAATAAAAAGAGAAGTTGTGTCAGTGCTATTTCCCCACATGATGATTCCGTAGCTAAGCCACGCATATGCGTAGGCATAGTAGGTGGTCAATGCCGTTTGTAAGTCAGTGGTTTTTTTTATTTCTCTGAGGGCTTAGGTGAAGCTAGATATTTTGGACCGGATGTTTTTAATGTACGTTTTTTAATTTAAATTCGTATCTATCGTTATACCTAACAGTGTGAAGTCTTTAACAGTTTCTATTTTTATGTTGTTTATTGAAAATTAAAGTTCTAATGATGTCTTCTGATATGGATAAAATGTAAGAAGAGCACGTCAATAGCTACACACCAAACAGGTCGGTATGCTGTAGGGTGGAGGGTCGGCTCCAATTCGCACCTGTTACTGTCTGTTAATATTATAGTGTATTTTCTTCTAACAACGTTATACAGGACTCATGACTAATGGCCAGACAGTATTAAATTATACCGTATGCTCTGGTATATGACAAGAAATTTATTTTAAAACTAGAACGAAGTGTCAACAACTGCAGTTTGTATTCTGCACGTGACATTCTGTTAGAGGAGATTTATGTTCAGAGCTATTTTTAACAAACTTAAAAAAAGAGGAGATTCTCAATTAGACTCTTTTTTGTGTATGTAATGGACATCTTCGTTATTTGTGAACCGATTTCAATAATTCTTGTTTTAATTGAATTGATTGTACTCAAGGTTGGTCGAAATAAAACTTGAAGAAAATTTTCCACCTCTTAGGGTAGACATTTAAGGGATGAAGGATACAGCTTATTAAAATATACAATTTATCATGATTTTGGGTGATCGGTCTCACTACAATCAGGTCGTGGAAGAGTCATGCTTCGGCACGTATGGGCCGGCTCGACCGGAGTGATACCACGGCCTCACAGAAAACGTGAGCGAGGTTATCGGAGGCCCTAACCCTTCCCTCTCCCTCTCTCCCCTCCTCGCCCCCATTTCCCCCTTTCTCTACTCCAGCCTTAAAGACCGGCAACGGACTAGTGACTCTTGAGTTGCAGGTCATTTACCATCAGTTGACCCGTCTGCTCGTTTGCCCCCTATACCATAAAAAAGGTATGATGTAAACTATGGTGGCCTGTCATGCATGAAAATTGTTTGTAAACTAGTTTTAGGGTTAGAGATATTATTTTGGCTTGCTAAACATGCGTATAAGACATGAAATGCAGAGGGATGATCAAAATGTGGCGAGAAGAGTTTAATGTATGAAAGTTGACGGATACAAGAGTAGAGGACGACTAAGGAAAATATGGATGGACAACTTGAAGGAGGATATGGCTTAAAAGGGAGTGAGCAGGGAAATAACGGATGATAGAGTAGAATGGAAAAATACAACATATTACACCGACCGCAAATAAGTCTGGGAAGGTAATAGAAAGCGTTAGTGTAACCTATAGTAGCCTGTAAAATCGTGGTCATAGATTATTTTACTAACAAAAGAAAATCTAAGAATCTATAATAAAAATCTAAAATCAATAAAACAAAATCAATAATAGAAATCTAAAATCTAAAAAAAGAAATCTGAAATAAAGTCACAAAGCTAGCAAAGCAAGGGACATTTGGCAGTGTTTTTAATATTTTTTTTGTACAACTAAATTGATAAGCAAACGGCCTACAAATACTCGCACGCCAAAATCGGTTATTTCAATCATGTGTTTCCAATTCTATAGTGCAAACTGTCTCTCTTTCTCTCTCTTGAACTCGCCAGGCCTAGAACAAAAAATATACCTGCAGATACAGTGATCTGGTATTGGAACAGTCCTATCATGGCCACAGTAACCCATTTTACAAGTATTCAAACATAAAAATAACACGGAAAAAAATGTCATATATCTACAGAACCTTAAATGATATTGGATATCCTTAAATATAATTTCTAATTCCATATGCTTTACTTGAGGACCTGAAGATTAGCCCACGCAGGCCTTTTAACATGAGACACGACTTGCAACATATCGATCGTACTAAACTGTGTATTATTAATTCAACGATGGCGACCCGACCGGACGACCATAACTTATTAACAGGATAATACGCAATATATTGACTACTAACATATATTACTACATGCATTCGCGATAAAAATAGGCGGCATTGAGAAAAGACGCATAATATTTGAGTTAAGGTCATAGCTCATTAGAGCCACCCGGCACCCGACCAGCACCGTTTTGTCGTTCGGTGTCAACTCGTTGTCGACAGGTGGTCCACGGGTGGACGCCACGTTGTAACCAATGAACGTCGCATGGTCAATAAGTGGACATCGCGTGTTTCCGAGTAGTCTGTCAGCGATTGGCACTAGGTCTACACGTTTGTTTCGTTAAGTAAAATTTTACAAATCGTGAATCTCTGGCTCTCATAGCTCCACTCGGACCCGTGCATTTGTAATGCGCAGTCAACGCAACGAAAGCATGCGAGCAGGGAGTTGTCACCGAGTGGTCCACTCGCCGTCCGTGAAGCGATCCGGTGACGTTAGGGAATTGATGTAGTGAGCGCATATCCACAGAAGTCCATATAAAGATAACCGCACGAGCCGAGGCGGTGTGGCGACCTTTAGCATGGTAAATATGTACTTGTATTTGTATTACTGGGGTGGTGTGTCTTGATGAATTTATTTATCGGTGTCACTTACAACCCAGAATATTTATCGTTGTAAATACACTCTTGTTTATTTTTTTCTTTTTTATCCTTTTTTTTGTCTCCCAGGTTTGAATACTCCGAATTGGTCGATTGTAATGTTCTGTGTTTTATGGGGATGTAAACATCCTATTGATTAATTAGTACAAGAGTCACACCAGTAAAAGTGTTAGTACATAAGTTAATGAATTATCATTAATTCAAATAAGTTTTAATAAATGTGTTGTACAAAACACATTTCGAAATTAATTGACTTGATTTGAAAATTTACAGAAACAAGGGAAGTTATTTAGAATGAAAGGGCTTATAATAATAAGAAGAAGAATCGCATTAATAGTATTGTAATACCATTGTCTAAGCAACCAAATCACCACATGTAAACTCTGTAATCGATAACAAAATTTAAGGTGGATTCTCCGCAAAAGATGAAAATGAGAACAATTTTTAAATTTAAGCCTACATTCGTAACAAAACCTGCTCTAAAAGAAAAAGCTTAAATGTGACGATAACCATTATCACACAATTTAATTAGCTATTATGATAATGATATCACAATGATATGCACAGTAATATTCTACTTTATACTACCAAGGTGTTAAGTAGATCGTAGATAATGATGTCTCATATCACACTATATATGTATATGGTGTATATATTCCATACTATACGACGTGACCTGACATAATGAAGTTAAATAAAAACGTTGTTTAGAAGTCAGCGTGTCACGGGGAAAAGTCTTAAAAAAAATTAAAAGCTCTTTTTTCTTTGGCTTTCTTGGCTTTATAGGCTACAAGCACACGTTTCTGTAAAACGTATTCTTAGTTTTTCTTTTAATACCGTTATTACCGAAAATACCGGAGAAGCTTTTAAAACAGTAGACTTCCAATAGATTTATTTCAATGATTATATTATGCCTCTATCTATCTATGATCTCTATCTGTAGCGTGTTAATTTTACTAGGTGGTCCCATTAGTTTTGTATATAAAAAAAGAAAAAAGACCTATTTAGAAAAGTTTACTTGTAATTTACAGTGTTAAAACACGAATCTTTTGCTGGCTTATAACTTTCAAATCACTTATTTGTATTTAGCTCCCTGACACATGTAAATATTTTTCGATCAACTCGACGGAGCTGGTGCAGAAAACCGATAGCATGAACCGGAACCATTCTGCGGCATCACCAAACAGCGAGCTTATTCAATCATGATCGCCCAATATACATGAATGGCAATTAAGAGATGGAAGACCACGACTAGTCTATGACACTCGAAAGTCTTAATAAACTGCTATGATGATAAAGTATCAAAATAACTTCTGGAGTTCAAAAGATACAAAACCTGTGTAGTAACAAGAGTCCTCACCGGACACTACAAACTGAACAAACATATGTTTAACCTAAAGTTCGGCGAGAACACAATATGCAGATTCTGTCAAGAGGCAGAAGAAACTACAATACATATTCTATGCTCTTGTGGCCCACTAACGTGGCACCGAAGTATTAAATTAGGGTTGCACATCATGTAACCGCAGGAACTGCTGATAAGATCTAGAGGTTTCTCGAAGCCAAAAATCTGAGCAGTGAACTGTAAAGTAAAAGTGCGCTACAAAAGACCAGGAATAGTCGAGGTTCTAGACACTAGGCACTTAAAATATAATAAAAGCTTTTATATATTATAAATTTGATTTGATAATATTTATGAATTTAATTAGAAGTCACAGCCATTTAAAACACAACTTTATTTTACAAACTCAACTTCCTGAGACCCTTACTGATTTGGAACCACTCGATGACTAAGATTCCCAGTTTTTTGTTAATATTACTTTTCACTATAGGTATAACCAAAAACCAACTAAGTACATTTGCCAAATAGATAGTTGTTCCATGCGGATTTCAAATCGTAATTGACTCTGTGGCAATAGATGAGATGGCTGATTAAACAACTATTTATCCTTTTGATGAACTTTCCATTATTATTAACTACCAACTAATATTACTGGACGAACTCACTAACTACTGAATAATATTATTCTTTCATCCGTTTTCATAAACTTTCCATTATTAACTCGAAACTAAAATCATTCAAGTTTGAAATAACCAAGTAATGACCTGCAAATTTCTAGCAAGTACTATATTATAACTTGTGAATAACGCGAATAAATTGCATCCGCTTGCATGCATGCATTGCTCATACGACGCTACCACGCGAACCGAATTCATGAGCTATTAAGTTGCTAACCTTATTACTTAATAAGAAAGGGTTTTTCATACAGTTTAATTTAGATGATCATCGACCAGCGCAGAGATCAAGTGGTAAGCCGTTCCCGTCAACTATAAATATTCCCAATAACTTTTTTGCGTAGCCAACTTTATCTTCCTACTTCCTACTCATGGAGATTCTCCAAACTGCGGAAGACAGTGGTTACTGAAATAGGAACTGACTATGAAGATAAGTAGTTCTAATTTGAGTATAAATCTGCTGTGACCTATCTCGTCAAAAATTGGTTAGAAATTCTATAAAGTTAGTCCGAGAATTGGTTTGATGTAACCGTATGAGTAGAGGCTTCTCACACGCACTGGCGTGGCAGCGATTTCAGTACAGCCCTTGGTCAGTTTATTTAACTTACCCTATGCCTTATCACAAGTCACTTGTTTTTGTCTCAAAGGATCATTATGATAAATGATAAATTAACTATAAATGAATTTATTTTTGCAAATAGGTCGTTTTAGACACTTTTACAGGTCGTTTATTCTTTAAAGCTAGATGGGCCGGCATTTGTTGTTGCCTTGAGAAGAAACGCCGAAACAAACTCAAGGATCCAACTTTCCATAAATTCAAAATATGCAAGTGCCATGTAAGCGTCCGGGGTGGTCTTCATACGAAAGAACTTTTTTCAGTTTTGGGCTGACTAATCACGCACCCAGTAGACTAGATAACTTAGTAATCATGCAACTCAATTAAGCTAAAAAATGCTTTAATTATCGTCTTGCGAATCGTAGAGTTTTCTTCATGTCATTTTATCGAAGATGTGTGAAGTGTACCAATCTGCACTAGTTCGGGTCTGACTCGTTTAGCGGTCGCCACTCAAAAAGTAGGAAACACGAGCTCGTTCGATGTAAAGTTGCACTTCAATCTTATCAATATTACCCTTCCAAAAGACATACATGTCTCTTCTCTGGGAAAAAGAGTACTTTCGAATTTACGTCCACCCACTTTCCAATGTCCTTACCGATTACTAACTATGTAGGCCTTCTGGGTATCACGGTGTTGGATTCATGGAGTCCATGGCACAGACAGCTTCCAAGAAATTGTTAGTCATTTCGAAGGACCGGTGGTACTTCAGCTCTGAACAGTTTCTTAATATCTATACAATCCATGTTCGTACTTATAAGGAGTACTGCTGTCACCTTTATAATGGCTCAGCTAGATACCAACTTGAATCTCTGGAGTATGTTGACCGAAGAGCCCGTAAGTTTATAAACGACGACGCATGACGAGCATCTTCGTAAGGTCACCTGCTTATCGGCTTTTTATAGGATTAATTCATTTGGAGAGCCCTGAACCTTCACAATTCCAAAAGGTTCCATCATTTCATTATCAAAAAGTCGAACTAAACGCTTT
Organism: Euplagia quadripunctaria; assembly: GCA_963859945.1. Taxonomy (NCBI): domain Eukaryota; kingdom Metazoa; phylum Arthropoda; class Insecta; order Lepidoptera; family Erebidae; genus Euplagia; species Euplagia quadripunctaria. The sequence continues at coordinate 17,728,587 of OY982581.1, forward strand.
GACAGCTCCTTTTTTTGTTCGAGTGGGGAAGAGATCTGGGAGAATAGACTTTGACAAAGTCTATTCTCCGTGACAACTATAAAACTGGAACGATTAAAAATAGAGCGAATAGTTTTGTTGTCTTTGTTCACTTTCCATCAGGTGAGTTGAAAGGCAAATGCCTGTTCCATTACTCAATAATAAAAAAAACCATAGTAAGTTAGAAAGTGGCGTAGTAGTAGTCAAGTTTAAATGTTATTGTGTTTTTAAGTGAAACCTTCAAAGTTAACTCAATTTAAAATAACACAATGAAAAAGCTTAAAAGAAAATTAATTAAAACAATCTCGTAATTTTCTGAACAAAATAAATTTAAATCGGCAGTTACTAAGCTCTAAGTAACGGCTAAAAGATTAACTCAACGCTCTCAGAACAGATAGATACCTCAGATAGATAACAACACATTTAGCTTGAATTTATTACCGGACTTCAGTTTAAACCCCTGGTAAATAAATAGGGTGATGGAGGCTGTAATCGGCTCCATTGGGAATTCGATTAGTGACTGTTATTTTAATGTATCTATCTCTGGTTTCATGGTAAAGTAGTGATTTGGAATTTTGGTTTCCAGTTCAAAATGAAATTGAAGTCGATCTCTATTTAGAAGCAATGGTATTTTGCTAAAATAATAATTTTAATTTAAGTTTTAAATTAAATGAAAGTATTACCAAAAGCATCTAACCGATTATTGTTATTATTTATACTAATATTAGAAAGCTGAAGAGTTTCTTTGGTTGAACGCGATAATCTCAGGAACTACTGGCTTGAATAAAAAAATATTTTAGTGTTAGATAGCCCATTTATCGAGGAAGCTACAGGCTTTAGATCTCACGCTATCACCAATAAGAGCAGAGCATCAATGACAAATATTGCAAAAACGGTGAATATTTATAAACGCAGACGAAGTTGGTCAGCTAGTATTAAATATTACCAAAAACCTATTTTTCAAGTAGGTAATAGGCGCTTGATGTGAACAAAATGTTTTTCTTATTACATATACATTGAATAATCGTAAATTTTGCGTCGAATCGGTTCTTGTATTCGTATTGCTTCATCTACAGTAGTTAAGTTTCGAGTTCTAAATAACTTACGGATCTATAAAATAACTTCCTAAAATCCTAGAGATCGCCTGGTGTTCGAATTTAAACCGTGGTTTATATCCTAGCCAGTATAACTTGAACTGTCGTTGTATAAACTTACGTACACGTACCATGACAGGTCAACACAAATAGTGGATGCGATGCGTTTTTATGGTTAACGGGGCAAATGAGCAGACGGGTCACCTGTAAGTGACTATCGCCGGGCACAAGGGCACCTGCTACTCAAGAGTCACAAGTAACCGATGTAACCATTTTCACGTAATTTTTAAATATGTAAGACGAATTGTTTAAAATTTTTAGTTTTCTGCACTTCTTCTATATATAAACTATTAGTATTCTAAATTTCACGTTAATGCGTTCGCGAAATTTTCTAAAAGGGTTACAAAGGATACTCATCCCATGTTAATATACAGCGTGTTACAGAAAGAACCGTAACCGTAACCGTAGAACGTATAGAAGAACCTCGTGAATAACGTAAAGCGCTAACAATTTTATGAAAGTTCGTGATTTTTAACACAGAAACCTTATTTTGAAACTGACAAATTGACCGATAAAGCTAATAGTTCGTATGAGAGAGAGCTGACATGAAACTATAGATTTTTAATACGAAAAATGTTAATAGAATGTTCAGATTTTACTGAAAATGTCTGCATGAAAAATAAAAAATAACAAAATCATTGAAATTGACATGAAAATTCTAAATCTATTTTTTCACGCTAAATCAACTATTTGTCGGCTACAAAAATTTCAGGAGCGTTATCTCTTAAAATTTGACGACACCTTTCTGTAACACACTGTGTAGATAATAACTATCGTATATTAGAAGGCCTGGTCAAGATGATTTGTTAAATTTAAATGAAAGCTTGATCAGCATCGATCTGTAATATGACTACAATACAGATCGGAGCTAATCAAGAGAAGGCCAAGGGCTGCAGAGATTTCTGGCTGCTTCCTTCTTAGGTTATACCCGAGTCGCTTGCGATAGACATACCTGTGTCGAAAAACGACGACACACAACTTCCACTACTAACTCTGGTAAGATATTCCCCTTTGGCAGAATCCACATAAAAAATAAAAAGATACAGTTAAATTATTTATATATTATTTTAATTTTTTTTTTATAGATTTAGTAAGACGGTCCTAAATACAGGTTTGCCTACCTTAAGGGCCAAGTAGTGATATAGTGTCACTGTAAACATATTAGGTACTACCGGAAATGCGCGTCCTGGAACGGGCCTCATTACTTGTAACACAGGTTTATTCCTAGCACGGGAGTGGTTCCCCGGCGTGGTTGCGACTACGGTGGACAAAAAGTTGATATTGATATGGTAGTAAACTATGTACACTTTATGTCACTTCTTTATGAAAAAAATAAAGATTATTATTATTTAATTTAACTGTATGTGTATCAAAATTAGGTATTTACCTAGTTTCGATAAAACTAAACCAGTAGCACTTATTTACGATATTTTTCTAGAATAAATAGATTAGTCTTAATTACTATGTGCTTAAAACAATATTTATTACCATTCAGGTAAGTTTTCAGGTCAGGAAGATATATTTATTTGTATATATAAATTTTTAACCTTTCACTTGCCATGATATATTCATGTAGTATATATTATAAATATTATAATACGTAAATAACGCGATCATGAAATAGGTATTACCATAGAAAGGTATGACTAGCCAGTCACAGTAGTCAGCCGGTGACCACGGCCATTTCAACCTGGTCGAAACGTCAGGCAATTCAGAGGTAATAAATACCCTTTTCGTAATCGAGCTAATTCCTGTAAATATACATAATTATATTCATAAATATATATATATTATACTAGCAGCGCCCCGCGGTTCCACACACGTAAGTCCCGATCCCGTGGGAATATCGGGATAAAAAGTAGCCTATGCGTTAATCCAGGTCTCCAGCTATCTACAAACCAAGTTTCACCGCAACCGGTTCAGTGGTTTTTGCGTGAAGGAGTAACAAACATCCATCCATCTTTCTTCAAACTTTCAAACTTTCACATTTATAATATTAGTGGGATTAGTGGGATGACTATTGCTTGTACAAAATCTATCATAGAAAATACTGAAGCGATGTGTATTTCTATTCATATAGCATTCTCTTTCACATAAGATGCAACCCACACTCAACCTCATTTTCGTCGAACCATTTTTAATTAATCCTATTCAGTCGACAATTGACATCGTCACCCTTCGTTTTAATTTAGCTCCGAACGTTTCAAAGTCAGTGGGTATCACTGAGATTGAAACCTTTGTTTGAATGTGAGCCTTTGCAAATCACAATCATGATGATTGGAGTGTTTGTTTTTTTTTATGGTATAGGGGGCAAATGAGCAGACGGGTCACCTGATAGTAAATGACTACCGCCACCCATGGGCACCTGTAACTTGAGAGTCACAAGTGCGTTGCCACCCTTTAAAATGGGAGTAGGAGAGGAGGGGGAGGGGGGAAGAGGGGAGAGGGGAAGGACGGGAATAGGGGAGAGGGAAGAGTTAGGGTCTCCGGTAACCTCACTTACGCGGCGAAATGCAATGCAACCATTACTTCACTGTTTTGTTTGTTCTGAAGTTCAGATAACAACAATTAGTAAAATGTTTCGTGTATGAAATTGTATCATCGTAATATTATGTTGAAAAAGAGTTCATAAATTACACACGGTAGATTTCAACTAAAAACTCTAGCCGTCCAAGTTCTGAACCACCCTTCCACAGAGGATAGCCATTAAGTAACCCAAGCCGGCTTATTTAGTGGTGTAATAAAGAATATATACGCCTATTACCTAATAGTGGTCCATTATTCACTTCTGGTTTGGCTGTCCCCCAAGTCTTCCTCGTCTAACATGTGATACTGACGTATAACATGTTACACGCACTTTTCATTACAAGTAACAACTGAACTAGAATCTCCATTTGTGTCCTTATTCAACAAGTTAAGGCATGTTGAAACAATATTCACTTTTAAATGTATTTCTTAAATTTCATTTGCCTTAAACGGGCTAAATAGTGAGTTAACGTGTTTAGATGTACAGTTCTAGTAGTCCAGTCGGGATAGACATAAAAATAGCCTTAAATAGAAAAAAATTAGGGGACGTGATTTTTTTTTAAACCTCGGGGGGGCGGTGGTTGGAAGTCTACATTTCGATTTTCGGGGCAAGCCCGCCATTGAATTCGCCGCCATCTTGATTTGAAGTTAAACTTTTTTCGTTTTTCTGAAATAACTCGTTAAACTTGATATAACTCTGCAAATATTGATCCTAGCGTAAAAATGAAAACAACCAAACTTGTGGGAAATTAAATTTCCAACAACTTTGGATGTAACCATCTTTGCTCTAAAGTTGCAAATTAACGAGTTATTTCAGAAAAACGAAAAAAAAAACTTTAAATCGAGATGATGGTGAATCCAATGGCGGGCTTGCCCCGAAATGTAGACTTACAACCAACACGCCGACGTTTAAAAAAAAATCGCGTCCCCTAATTTTTTATATTTAAATGTCTATCCCGACTACACTATAGCCCACTAGTTACTAATAGCATTAATAAAATACTCTAAAATAGCTACATAATTATGTATTTATAGGGTGTATTTAAAAATAGAACACTTACTTAAATCACTGAAACTGAATACTTAAATGACTTAAACAGGCAATAAGAATTTTTGAAAAAAATCTATCCGTTTACGCTAATAATACATTTATATAGATCCACTAGAGGGCGCTAATCTAAACATTAAGTTCTGTCAGCTCATTATTAATTAATGTCACCAACCTGCTAATGTGATGTTTTAAGTTCGTCATTTCGTTTAAATTTTCACTTCTGTCGGCAGTCCCATGACTGCCTATTTTGTTTTTTTTATATGTTACTGTTAACCCGCCCTGGCTTCGCACGGGTAGCAGAAACATCTTCAACAATCATCATTTTATTTCAACCAATTTACACAAAACCTAAAGAAATTATATAGGTACTTAAACCTTCCTCATGAATCGCTCTATCTATTGGGGGAACCCGCATGAAAATCCGTTCAGTAGTTTTTGAGTTTATCGCGAACAGACAGACAGACAGACGCGGCGGGGGACTTTGTTTTATAATATTGTAAAGCCTCCCGCTTAGCAGCGTGAGGTAAAGGGATAGAAATGTCGTTATATTGAGGAGTACAATTGAAACGGCTGTAAAAGAATACTGCTTGTATTGACAACTGAACAATACAATACATTTCAAATATTATCACTTTATATTTTCTTCATCGAAGCCTCGTCTCTTGATAGACAGCGAGTCTTCTTTTCTAATTTTACATTATACAAATTCAAAGCATAGAACATTATAACTTGACTCGACCTTGGTGCTACCAGCCAGGACCTCTTTGCTTTAAAGAAGTTTTCGCTCTGTATCGAAGGAGGTCTAATGCTACAATATGTAATGATGCTGCCGTACCTTCCGTTCATCTGATCATCATGACATTGTTTATACACGTTAACAGGGATTCAGCAAAGTATATATGGTACATTTCATCGAGAAAAAACAAATGTTCCCGATGGATGGAATTATGTCAGGCGAGCGAAGCCAAGTGTAAAAGCTACTTCTAAATAAAATGACAAATAAGACAAGGTCGATCAATGAATGAAAGAAATCACCATAATTAGGTACAGTCGCACACCCTGGCGAAATCTAGCAGACTTCGCAAACTTTTAATACGCATGTATACTTGTGACAAGTCAGGCGTACGTTACACGGTAGCTTTTGCTGTCAGTTTTGATACTATCACGATGGTGATTGACGAATAACTTATCGTCTAATGCAGTACAATTATTCCATGATACGATTTGCATGATATTGATTGCAAAAAATCTGGATTTTCGTCGCGCAACCATCAATCATGACTTTTGAGTGAACGTGTTAAGGCATTTATTTATTTTTATTTTTTATTTATTAATACTTCCTGCAAATACATTGCAAAAGGCGGACTTAATGCCATAGGTATTTTCTTCCAGTCAACCTTTGGGTGAACCTTTCGTCAATCATCGATCAGTCAGCGCACGGACAGCGATCGAGTTGGACATGGATCACAGTAAAGAGAGGCTCGTTACTCGCGCAACCTAATACCACCACTCCTGTCTAATGCTTTAAAGTCGGAGAAAGAATTTTATTAACATTTGAGACTTTCTGCATTGTGGGATATTAGGAATCCTCAATATACGAATAAATACTTATGACACATCCGCTCGCGTTAAAGTTACTTTTCTATCCCTCGAGGATAGAACTTTTTTTGGGATGTCTTTTTCAGTAACCCTATTTAGTAGTATATAGTGTATGGTTATATATTACCCAGTCTTTAATCATGAATAAAATAGATTTAAGACCTCCAAAATTTTAGAAAGAACTTGAAATTGATCTACTGCTTCCAACTGAGTCAAGAACACATTTCTGCCCTTTCAGTGGACCAAAATGAAATGTTTCAGGTTCGGTAACCTTGTTCTTTAGCTTTTATTAACCTTGTTCAAAATAGATATCGATTCAGATTATATGGAAGTTGAAATGTTGAATGGCGCCTTAATTTCACTCTAGATATTTTTAAAAAGTAAATTAAAACTACTGAAAAAATTACTAAACAAAACTGAAGAGAAAAATACTACTAGTGTGTTTCATTATAATACTTTTATTCTAAAGAAAACTTGATCACGTCACAGTCAAGACGCGTAAGCTGTCATGTGAATAGAAAGCTTGATGTAGTCAAAACATTGCGCTCATTTTTTCTATCTTGAAGGCACAGCACTTGTGTCTAATGAATGAACCACTTACTTTACATACAAATAAAAATGTTACCCTATAAGCACAGTATAAGTAGGTAATACTACATTCATGTGTTACACTTGTTTCGTTTTCAATTCAATACCAAAATAAATTATTAGTAGTCACTAAATAAGTGGGTCGATTCAATGGAACATCTTTAACGAAAAATAACTAGCGTAATTGATTGTATAACCATTGAAAAGCTTAACATTTCAGCATAAAATGTTCAATAAAAATCGCAGCTGACGAAAACTGAGACATTGTATGTATATTTACAAAGGATATAAGGTTTTAAACACGTGTGTATTTCGGGGACGTGCTCGCACCCGTGCATATGCCCGACTCGTGCTCGCACTCGTGCCTTCTTGATCACCTGACACGGACGCGTAAGGTCGCTTAATCCCTGAATAAAGCCCCTCGTTGGGTCCAAGGAAACCCGTATCCTTTATAAACATGAATACAACTCAAAAACGTTTTATTGTATGAACTCAGAGCGGATAATTTGAAATAAAAATAGATTTGTCATGTTTACTACTCTCTGTCTACTTCTTTTAGGTGCAATTTCCTTTGACTGATTAATGTCTAGGTAGTTAGTATTTTAGTTAGCAAATTAAAATTTTATGTTTTCTTTGTACATTAAACGATATAATACGTTTTACAGAAAGGTGTGTTCATATTTTACTGTCATTTGGGTGTTCTTTGTGTCTGTTGTTTAAATGTTTGTGATGCCTCTCGCAACACAGGAATATTCCTAATGCGGGAGTTGTCCATTATAAAAAAAAGAATAATACCCCGTGACAATGAAAACACTAACAACTTTAAGAAAATTGTGATTTTTAATACGTAGAAACCTCTAAAAAGATAAAGCTAATATTTCTTAAGAATGAAAACTAATAAAGTAATAAATACTAAATATGTTTATAAAAATATGAAAAAACAAAAGTTTTTTTTTAAATGTGTTTGAGGTTAACTCAACTATTTATCGACAATGCATGTTCTAGAATATGACCACATATTTTTACTTATTTCATATATCTGTATGTATATTAACCCGTCAGGAGAATTCTCTGCACGCTTTTTTTAAGCTAACGCGCACAGACAGGACTGGAATTTGGAATACATAAAGTTTATATGTAGAAGCGCGTAAAACAAAAAAGCATTAACCAATATTTACTATAAACTTAAAAATTATGTAAAAACAGCTACATAAAGAGATAGGGGTCCATTATATATTTCGACCTGTCATTGTACAAAAGTTAAGTTCAATAAAATAAAACATGACATTAAAAACGGTCAAAATACGACCGCTAGGCGATTTCTGGTTTAATAAAACTTTGAATTTCTACTCAATAATTAGAGCCAAATTGAGAAACAGTGAGCCATGAGCCCATGAGTGCTATGATGATGATGTTAATACCATTATAGCATACGGGCCGAGTGTTTCTCACTCAAGGTCAGTAGCACTTATCGTCGCCTTAAAAGTCTGCTCACGTATGTAGTAGCCTCCGCCCTGCCCAGCACTACCAATCTCGAAAGAAAATCATAAAGTAACAGACATTTTATTCTTAACATTACAGCCTGGCGCTACCTAATTTTATCGCCTATGGATAGAAATTCTAACTTATTAAGCAATGTACATCACACAAAGCGAATGTATTATTCCAAAATGACTGGATGTAAACACCACAACTCCAGTATGTAGTGATGCATAAATTAGTAGAAAGAACACATTAAAGTTGCAGCGGTAGTGAGGTAGTTGCGTGATGGTTATGGGTGCCTGGTAGTTAGTGGTAAATGAGTACAAAAATAGACTGGTACTTGAACTCCACTACCATAAGGCACCGATTCGCCATTTTAACGCCTAGGAAATGTAAAAAAAGATGTCTGATAATCATAAATGGAAAATTTTAAATATCCCTGACATGAAAATCCCTTCAATGATTTCAAAAGAGCTGATGATCTTCGAAAGTCTGAACAGATTTTTTTGAATTATGTCTAAGAATACTCAAGTCACCTTTTCAACAAAAAAACCGCACTCAAATCGATTCATCCGTTTGTGAACTATGATGCCACTGACAGACACACAGACACGTTAAATTATAACACCCGGGGCGTTGAAAATATGTTCTAAGTAGCTATTTGAACATATTACAAACATTGAAATAGGGTCTGTTTCATTTTCCTTATCTGAATCAGTGATCATGTTAATGAAGTTTGGTGGTGTAATAAAGAATTTAAGGTTTCAAAGTTTAATATTTATTTCTGCATTTAAACCCAGATCAATCGAAAACACTTAGTAATGAATTTATTGAATTGAAGATTATTTCAAGAGTGACTGCAAAATACCTAATAGTCAACCGATTACCAGCGTAAACATTGTATTTACCAAGCACATTTTTTCATTACGATATTACACAAATGTCCACGCACGTTAATTAATGCTAATGGATTCCTAACCACTGGGAATCCGTTGGGAATTCAAGTTTATTGTGATGAACAGACATGTTTGTAATTAACAGTAAACGAGGCAAATTGGTTCAAAAATTTTCCACTTTATTGTGGTTTTTTGGTCGCTCTGTATTTTAGTTCAAATTGGCTTATGCTTTTAATGAGAATTAATTCTGTATCTTGTGTGTAGAGTATTATTTTTTAACGAATTAATGACTTAAGATGAATAATTATTATTCTATTCTAATACTGTAAGTAATTTTATTTTAACTAGAATTTTTAATAAGTCTGTTTAAGCCTTGTTGCTATCGTTTGAGTGCCTGAAACCACACATAGTTATTTAAACATATAAGCCTGTGCTTACGTGTGTGTATCGGGGCAGCACGACTAGTATCGGACGCGATAGAGGCCGGGGTGAAGCCACCTGTGTGACAGCGACGTGACAGGTGGCTTCACACCTTGACAACTGGGACGCGACGGTTGCGTTCGAATATTATTAATACTCTACCTTCTTCTTCTAATCGTTTTTAGGGTTCCGTTCCTCAAAAAAAAGGAACCCTTAAACAATCACTTTATTGTTAGTCTGTCTGTTTATCTGTCAAGACCCTTTTTCTCAGGAACCCATGGAGGCATCAATTTGAAATTAACTTCAAATACTTATGTCTGCGGTCTGTTGAAGCTGTAAAAATATCAAGCTTTTAAGTTAACGCAATCCAAAGATACAGACAGCCATTTAAGATTTAGATTTAAACAAATTTCAACATTTTGCAGGTAAATGGAAACACATTACTGTACTTTCAGAAGCAGCGTCTTACAGTAGAAGTAAAGATAAATAAAATAAAAAACTAAAAAAAATAATTTTTGTGATTACAAACTTATATTTTGCGGGTGGAAAGTTGACTTCGTTGTAAATCGATGTATTGGAGAGTATGAGATGTAGTTAAAACTGCAAAGATAACTTTTTTTTTTGGAAAAAAAAGGGGAAAAATCTTCGAGAATTGATTCCAGAGATGGACGTATTATTTACATACAAGTTGGTTTGTTCCGGAACCCTCGGTGCGCGAGTCAGACTCGCACTAGTCCGGTTTTTTACTAACTCTATTTCTCTGTTTGTCAACTCAACACAATAGCGTAGTCCTACGGTTAAAATAAATTGTTTAACAGGCCTCATGATATTAAGTATGACATAAGACTGAAGAACTATATTCGTTACTGAGTTAAAGTTTTTGATTACTTTTTAATTGTTAAACCAAATATTAAAAGTGAATGATTTGGCAATAGTTAGGTATGACGTCATAACTTATTTTTTCATACAAATATCTACAAAACATGTCGTTTTGACATTTAATAAAGAAGAACACTGGTTAATTCTAAAGTGTCCTGCAAGACCGATGCCATAAATGCTTGGCAGATAGCTTGTCCCAATACTCTTTTACCTGTTAATCCATTCTCTCAGAGGCAATGGGACGCGCCGTTATGCACCTTAAGAAGGAATTATTTAATTGACACCGCATCCAATGTTGCAGAGCGCGCTCGTTTGTTGGCTGTGGGAGAATGGGAATCAGGCCTATGGATTCAGGCACTTCCATCGCCCAACATAGGCACCTTGTTGGACGATAACACATTCCGCCTTGCCACTTGCCTTCGTTTAGGAGCTCCTTGCGTTTCTCCGCATCTTTGTCACTCTGGAGAAGCTGTCGACAGTCTCGGACACCATGGCCTTTCTTGTAGCAGAAGCGCAGGCCGTATATCTTGACATGTCAATCTTAATGACATAATCCGTCGTGCTCTTGTCACCGCCGGCGTGCCAGCCGTACGTGAACCTAGTGGTCTGGTACGAGACGATGGGAAGAGACCAGATGGTATGTCGTTACTGCCATAGAAGATGGGTAGGCCTTTGGTGTGGGACGCAACCTGCGTTGACACCCTCGCACCATCACATCTTCCAAGTACAGCTGGTTGTGCTGGCGCTGCTGCTGCATCAGCAGAAAGCCTCAAACGGCGTAAATACAATAATTTAGTTGGTAACTATGTTTTTGAGCCGTTTGGGATCGAAACGCTTGGGTCATGGGGTCCGAGTGCTCGTTCCGTTTATAAGGAATTAGCTAAGCGACTGATCGACACTTCTCGTGACCAGAAGGCGGGCCTTTTTCTTGCACAGAGAAATAGCATTGCCATTCAACGTGGCAATGCTGCCAGCCTTCTGGGAACACTGCCAGTAGGCGACGATGTGGAGGAATTTTATGACGCATGCATGTAAATAGCCCATATACAGTTCTTTTTCTTTTTTATTAGTTTTAATGTGTAAGTTGTATATTGTTTTCTTGTACATTATGGATGTCAAAAGAAGAATTGATTTGACTTGACAGTTTATTACCTGCATTGTTGTAAAAATACTTCACGGTGGTAAACATTTTTATTCAAGAGAAAGGGCATTCTTCAAAAAATATCAAAGTGGGAGAGCCATGTTTCGGCACTTATGGGGCTAGTTCGACCGGAGTGACACCACGGCCTCACAGAAAACTGGCAGTAAAGCAATGCTTGCATTGTATTTCGCCGAGTGAGTGAGGTTACCGGAGGTCCTCCTCCCCACACACTCCCTCTTCCCCTACTCCCACCTTAAAGGCCGGCAACGCACTTGTGACTTTCGAGTTGCGGTAGTCACTTACCATCAGGTGACCATGATCTGCTCGTTGGCCCCCTATACCATAAAAAAAAATATAAAAATAAAACCACCTGACTGGTCCAGTATTAGAGTCCATCTTAGAGAAGATTGGTTGTACAGCACTTTTAATGTAGCACTTTTTTTTTGGTGAGAAGATTAAGATTGATTTGATGTTTAACAAAGTAGTTTATCTTAATAAGTTAAGTTTATCTTGTTTAGTTCAGAAGTTCATATGACCACCTTCCGACTTCACCATCATATCCTAGATATCACCAAAGTACTCACCAAGACAAATAAGCCCAAACTCGATAGGTTTATCTTGTTTAATTTAGAAGTTCCTAAAACCGTCTTGCAGCTTTATCGTCAGAACATCTCCATGGTACCATATTATTGTATTGACACCAAATTTAAACCCAATCGGACATCGGGAAGTGGTTTAAATTTAGCTTCCAAAATTCGTGCCGAACACATACATACAAACATCGCAAGTTAAATAAAAGCTTTTAAAAAAGTATATACATTTGTTTAAAAGCAAAGAAAAGTGATTAATTAAAACAACAACAAAATTCCCTTTTTCCATTACCAGGAGAGCATATGTGACCAATGGTGACATTGTGCAAAGTAATCAGATGCGGAAAGGAAGCAGAAAGCACAAATAGTTTGCGATTTATACTTACCATGCCAAAACCAAACCGCCTTTTCCTCGTACATTCACTAAGTGTAACCATGTACCGGAATACGAGCCAACCATTGACCTGATAGCCTTTAGTAGGGCCATAATTTTGTCAGCATGCCTGAAGAGATGTAAATATTACTGGTATTTTTTCTTGTCATTTCTATTTCGAATGTTACTATTTTTTAACACCCTTAGCACCAAGCCTTAATCACCCAAATCTCAATTTTCACAATTCTTTTTTTTGCGTTTGTATATTTTTTAATGTTATTTATAACTGTTTTGTTGGAATGCAGCATCTATGCTTTCATTTTTCAGGATTTCAGGAGCGTATCTCAAAAATGATACACTGGCCCACACAATGACAGTTCATTTGGGTTCTTATTTATCTGAGTAAGAAAATTAGCTGGAGAAACATTCAATAGGTTGATGCAACTAGGCAGATAAAGAAACAGATAGACAAAGGCACATCAAATGAAAAATTATCCGAACTCATCTTTGCCTGAACAACCAATGAATCAGCTAAATAGCCACCCTAAAATTTACATATTACCACACTCATACATAATGCATGCTACCAGGGTGCGATAAACTCGAAGAGCTTTATCTACAGACTGCCGTCAAGTGATGTAGATGGTTTTGCATTAATGTGAACTCCTGAACACTAAATTATATATTTAAACCATGCATGCTTGTATTTTACCTATAGTTTGCAACTGAAAACTGCATTACAAATTCAAATACATTCTAGGTTAAACCCAAAAAGTTTGCGCTGTTTGCATGAAAAAACCTCTTACAGTATCGATTTACAATAAAATTATTTAGACTCTTAAATAGCAGGCGATGATGCGGAGAAGTTCTTTAACGCATGCATGTAAAATAGTCCTTAGTGTAATTATTATTTAGAATGTTTAGTTTCATTTATTGCCTTTAGTTGTAATTATTTATATATTTTTTTTAATTAAGTGGTTTTGATAGTAATAAAATTTGTATAACTAGAAACTATATAATATGCCATATCTCAAATGATGTAATTTCCTCGGTCAGTACTGTTTATAGTCTTTAGCATTAAAAGAAAGTGAGATTTTTTTTCATTGACCGTACATAACTTGTCTATGTTTAACTATGTTCTCAAGCCAACAGTTGTACTTTTTAAAAATCATTCTATACATTTCCAAACCTCTAAATGCATTACATTAGGCTATAGGCAATATCGACTGTTGATATTGAAATCCGGTGGGAAATTCGGCGGGTAACATAACGTGATCTGTGAACGAAAATGTAATGTGTATTGAAGTGTGATGTACGAAGTGCTTACTGGTTTTCAAGAAATTTATTTATACCGAGAAGCCACTGCAAAAATATTGAGTTCTTTGTACCCCTTTTTAAGCGAATTTGAAATACCTGGAGTTTATACGTCGAAGACTAAATAAATAGTATTTCTCGTCAACAAAGGAATATTGTTTGGTAAAAAAATTTGTATGTTCAAGGGTATAAAACACGTATTCTCTTAAAGTTTCACGTTCATTGAAGATTTCTTTTCGAAATTAAAAATAAATTAAAATTTTGCTATTTTGGACCGTAATTCGTCATTATCTAAACAAATAATGGCCCAAATTTAATCAAACTGGTCTATACGATAAAAAAGTTGGATATGCACAATTATAATACGGTAGGAGAAAATTACAAAAAAACTAAATTTTTGGTGATTTTTTCTCAACTTCAACTTCAACTTTTGGTTTGTGGCTTTGTGGAGTTACCACAATTTTGCCAATGTCAAGTAGGTATACGGAGGACAAATTGTCAAAGGATTTTATGTAGAGCTATGGTAGAGCCATAAAAAACAATTATTGTAGAGATGTAGAGACTATAGATAATCGTGAATTCTAAACTTCTACAGGCATAATTAAGCATGAATAAAAGAGCCAATCATGTGAATACGTAGAAATTAATACATAGTATAAAATAAACAAAAATAAATATTGAATATGTTATGATCACAAAATTATAACTTAATCTTATTTACATTAATATACTTGCCTAATATATATACAAAAGGGGTGAAGACAAGTGATAGGATCAATTTAAGGGACGTGGGGCGGGGAATATGAGGAGGAATGATTTTTTCTCATAAAAAAAATAATTTGACAATATTCCGAACGTCAAAAATTTGATGAAATTCAGGACCATGTTCCTGATATACTAACGAACAACTTTTACTATGTTAAAACCTGTGCGTAATTACATACGCATTTTTTCTAATTCCACTGGCCTAAAGTGTTAATGGTCAATTAAATAGAACAAAACCTAATGAATTGGTGAATGGATCTGGCTAAGGCATTTGACACGGTCCGCGTCCCACTCCTATTGAATAAACTTGAGAGGATGGGGATTCGTAACACTCAACTTAAGTTGTTCTCTGATTACTTGACTGGCAGACTGCAAAGTGTTAGGGTGGGTGACATCGTTAGTGGTGATCTACCTATCGACTACGGTGTGCCCCAAGGTAGCGTCCTGGGACCTACGCTCTTTCTGTGCTTCATAAATGACCTGTGCAATCTCCCGCTCACAAATGGTAAGATAGTGACGTACGCTGACGACACGGCATTAGTTTTTCATGGTGACTCTTGGGATGACGCATATGGCTTCGCACAACTTGGACTTAACGTTGTTTCCTCGTGGCTTAAAGACAATGGGCTGACACTTAATCCTGAAAAAACTATTTACATGCCCTTTTCTATCAAGAGCATACCACCTTCTATGCGGGACAGCCATGGTATAATATATCACACATGCTCACTCTGCCACCCTTGCTCTTGCGCCCATCTAACCAAAGCCTCCAACATTAAGTACCTGGGAGTTGTACTAGATAGTTCCTTAAATTTCTGCCACCACTTGGACCTACTTTCCTCTAGAGTTCGTAAATTAATGTTCGTTTTTAAAAACCTACGGCACATAGCGGACGCACAGGTCATTAAAATGGTCTATCTGGCTTTTGCCAGTCCATGATAAGTTACTGTATAACGGTTTGGGGCGGAGCATGTAAGAGCAATCTCATAAAACTAGAAAGAGCTCAACGGGCAGTATTGAAGGAAAGTCGGTCCTTGCCATTCCTCTTCCCTACCAAAGACTTATATCGGCTTACCGACGCCCTAACAGTGAGGCAACTATTTATCTTGAGAATCATACTAAAACAGCACACTGCTCTTACTTATGAACCCTCTACTCACAATCACAAGCGTCGGAAACATCATGTCTGTGACACAATGACCACTCAATGGACTACAGCGTTCTCCATGAGGTTTTTCTGTTTTCTGGGAGCCTATCTTTATAATAAGATCAACAAACAAATTAACATAGATTCCTACACGCGTTTCCATTGCAATAAAGCTGTCACATCTTGGCTCAAGTCCCTCAGTTACGACGAAACAGAAAATCTTTTATATTTTCTGTTTCGTCAAACACTATGCGCGCTCTCATATTTACTATTATGCACATGCATATATACTCTAAACACATCTTATACTTTTGCTATTTACACAATCTCACCCACACACGCATGCACAAATTATGCGCGTTCACGCAATATATAAATACACACACAGACACATACACACATACACACACACACACACACACACACACACACACACACACACAAACACACACATTCACTCATACACACGCGCACATATATATACACTCATTTATAAACGAACACACTGCCTCTCGGTAGTAATTTTTATACACTCTCAACAATAACACTTACCTGACATCTAGTACTGCACAAATCCAGAGCTGGGAGAGGCTGGTAATCTGTCATACAGGCCTGTCCTAGTACAGATACCAGTCTCTCACATAGAAGTATAAAATAATGTCTAAAGTAAGTTTGTTTTGTATTGCCTAATGTATTGCTGTACTGTGTGAGAGAAACAATAAATTATTATTATTATTATTATTCTCTTTATTAAACTTAAAACTTATAAATTACATTTTTAAACATGTATAAAACAAATATATATTTAAAAATATAAAAAATAATAGACCACCGACATCGGGTACAGGGACCAAGACACCGGTGGTTAGGGCTCCAAAGACAGGAACCTCCTCACCATACGGGCCGTGTCGAGGAGAACTGCTTTCGCATCAGTCCCTTGATCCAGCCGTGTAACGCGAGCCTCTTAAGGTGTGATCGAGGCTCTTGGCTATTAGTCCATGAGCAGATATGACAATCGGAACAATGATCGCCGAATCGACATCCCACATATCGACAACCTCGTGAGACAAATCCAAATATTTTAATTGTTTTTTTTTTTCAACTTTCACGAGGTTCTCGTCATGAGAAACAGCGATATCGATGATCATTGCGCGGCACTCTAAACGGTCTATCAGCACTATATCAGGCTTATTGCCAACAATAGTTCTGTCAGTGATGATAGATCGATCCCAATACAATGTGGCACGACCATTTTCTTTTTTTTTTTGTAATATGGCACCTCTGAATTCACAAGATTGTATTTAAGGGCAAGTTGTTGATGTACAATCCTGGCTACTTGATTGTGTCTATACAAATATTCCCTGTTGGCAAGACGAGAACATCCAGAAATAATATGCCTGATAGATTCACCGGGACAGTGGCATGACCGACAGATGTCCACCGTACCGTCTTTCAGAATATATTTCCGATAGTTATTCGTCATAACAACTTCGTCCATAATTGCAAAGACATTATTATTATTCTCTTTATTAACATTTAAATACATATAAATTACATTTTTAAATACATTATTATATAAAAAAATATATTTAAAAATATAAAAAATAGTGTCCCACCGGTATCGGGTACAGGGACCAAGCTACCGGTGGTTAGGGTTCCAGAGACAGAAACCTCCTCACTATGCGTGCCGTGTCGAGAAGGACTGCCTTCTGCATTAGGCTCTTGATCCAGCTGCCTAACGTGAGCCTCTAAAGGTGTTGGTCGAGGCTCTTAGCAATTAACCCATGGGCCGAAATAACTATCGGCACAATGATTGCTGAATCCACATCCCACATGTCGACAATCTCGTGAGATAAGTCCAAATATTTTATTTCTTTCTGTTTTTCAGCCTTCAAGAGATTGTCGTCATGGGGAATGGTGATGTCAACAATCATTGCTCGGCGCTCTAATCGGTCTATCACCACTATATCAGGCTTATTGGCAACAATAGTCCTGTCAGTGATGATAGATCGATCCCAGTACAATGTTGCACGACCATTTTCAAGAACTGGGTCGGGCACATACGTGTAGTACGGTAACTCGACAGTCACAAGGTTATATTTAAGAGCAAGTTGCTGATGGACTATCCTGGCCACTTGGTTATGTCTATGCAAGTACTCACCGTTGGCAAGACGAGAACAACCGGAAATTATTTGCCTGAGGGTTTCTCCGGGACGATGACATGCCCGACAAATGTCAATCGTGCCGTCCTTCAGGATATATTTTCGATAGTTATTCGTCATAACAACTTCATCTGTAATTGCACAGACAAACCCTTCAGTTTCTCCGAAGAGATCACCAAACCGTAGCCAGGACACAGATGCTAATAAATCGACATCGGGCCCATTTAAGGCCCGATAAAAACGTCCATGCAGCTCTTTGCCCTTCCATATCTCCTTACGATCAGTAATATTAAGTACTGCAGGTTTGCGCCAGTTCTCTTTTCCTAGAGCAAGTGGGGTGAGTCCGTTGTCAACTGCCACCACATCCCGATGCACATCCACGTTAACGGAGAGGAAGTAATCTCTAAGATTGCATACCTCACGATTATGGAGGGTCTTGGCATTTAATATTATTATTATTTCTCTTTATTAAACTTAAAACTTATAAATTAAATTTTTAAATATGTATAAAACAAAATATATATTTAAAAATATAGAAAATAGTAGACCACCGACATCGGGTACAAGGACCAAGACACCGGTGGTTAGGGCTCCAAAGACAGGAACCTCCTCACCATACGGGCCGTGTCGAGGAGAACTGCTTTCTGCATCAGTCCCTTGATCCAGCCGTCTAACGCGAGCCTCTTAAGGTGTTGATCGAGGCTCTTGGCTATTAATCCATGAGCAGATATGACAATCGGAACAATGATCGCCGAATCAACATCCCACATATCGACAACCTCGTGAGAAAAATCCAAATATTTTAATTGTTTTTCTTTTTCAACTTTCACGAGGTTCCCGTCATGAGGAACAGCGATATCGATAATCATTGTGCGGCGCTCTAATCGGTCTATCAGCACTATATCAGGCTTATTGGCAACAATAGTTCTGTCAGTGATGATAGATCGATCCCAATACAATGTGGCACGACCATTTTCGAGAACTGGGTCGGGCACATACCTATAATATGGCACCTCTTAATTCACAAGATTGTATTTAAGGGCAAGTTGTTGATGTACAATCCTGGCCACTTGATTGTGTCTATGCAAATATTCCCCGTTGGCAAGACGAGAACATCCAGAAATAATATGCCTGATAGATTCACCGGGACAGTGGCATGCCCGACAGATGTCCACCGTACCATCTTTCAGAATATATTTCCGAAAGTTATTCGTCATAACAACTTCGTCCATAATTGCAAAGACAAAACCTTCAGTTTCTCCGAAAAGATCACCGAGCCGTAGCCAAGATGTGGAGGCTTTAAAGTCTATATCAGGCCCATTGAGGGCCCGATAAAAACGACCATGAAGTTCTTTGCCCTTCCATACCTCCCTGCGATCATTAGTACTAAGTACTACAGGCTTGCGCCAGTTCTCTTTAGCCAGAGCGAGCGGAGTGAGTCCGTTGTCCACTGTGACCACATTACGATGCACTCCCACATCAGTATGAAGAAAATATTCTCTAAGGTTGTATATCTCGCAATTGTGTAGGGTCTTAATGTTTAAGAGTCCACGACCCCCAAACTTTCGCGGGATATACAACCTCATTACCGATGAACGTGGGTGGTGCATTCGGAAATCAGTCAGCAGTGTACGGACTCTCCTATCAAGGGCATCTAATTCGGTCTGAGTCCATCTAAGTATACCAAAGGAATACATCAGAATCGGCATGACCCAACCGTTGCAGGCACGCATTTTGTTACCTCCTGATAAAAGACTTTTAAGTACTTTTTTCAGGCGGCCAAAAAAGCGCTCCTGCAGCGCTTGTTTCATATGAGATTCAGGTATTCCTAATGACTGTGATATACCTAGATACTTGTAGCTTTCAGTGGCAGACAGAGATCTGAGTTTTGTTGAATCTGAAAGTTGGACTCCTTCAGATTCTACTATCACGCCTTTCTTTACATGCATGACTGCACACTTGTCCACACCAAATTCCATCTTGATAGAGTTACTAAAGTTTTCAGTCACCTTCAGTAACGCTGTCAATTGCAAATTAGTGGGGGCAATAAGTTTCAAATCGTCCATGTACAGAAGGTGAGATATAACTCGATTGTCTTTCTGCAACCTATAGCCTAGTCCTGAACCCTCTAACAGCGTACTGAGAGGATTCAAAGCTAGGCAGAACCACAAGGGACTCAAACTATCACCTTGAAATATACCCCGCTCGATCTTTATTGGTACATCGTTTGCCGCAATCTGCCGGATAGCGAAGTGCCGTTCTCCATTGCCCCATACATGACTTCAAAAAAGTGCAAAGAGTTGTATCAATTTTGTACAACTCTAGCACTCTCAAAAGCCATGTATGTGGAACTGAATCAAAGGCCTTCTTATAGTCTATCCAACATGTCGCCAGATTCTTACGGTGACGACGTACCTGTTGGCTAATGGCCATATCTATGATAAGGAGCTCTTTAGTGCCACGGGTCCCGCTTCTACATCCATTCTGAGAAATAGATGTGATCGAATTTTTATTTAAATGTGTAGTAATTTTGAGTCTCAGAATAGATGTTAGAAGCTTATACATAGTTGGTAGGCATGTAACTGGTCTATAATTTTTGGGATCCATGGCACTACCAGACTTATGGAGTAAGTGGGTTACGCCAGTTGTCAAAAATTGGGGTAACGAGCCGGAGTCCAGTGCTGCTTGGAACTGAGATGCCAAACGAGCATGCGAGCTTCGGAACCATTTAAGCCAAAAGTTGTGCAGTCCGTCTGGTCCAGCCGATTTCCAGTTTGAAAATGACTGGACTGCACAACTTATATCACTTGTGGCTATGGAAATTGGTTCCATTACTTGTATAGACTCGCATGAGCGCCCGACATCTCGTATCCAATCACCTTCTGAATGAGTGACAGGCACCGACCAGATGTTACGCCAAAATGCATTTGTAACATCATCATCTGGGAAATGCCCGTCACTCACACAGGGATCCGATTGTTCCCATTTTCTGTAAACCCACCTCTCATTTCTTTGGAACATTCGATTCTGATTATACCGATCTGTTCGCTTTTTGTATCTTCGAATCCTATTTGCCCATGCATAAACTTTCTGCTTTAGAAAGTCTATGCGCTCTGTGACACATGACATATATTGTTGAGGACTAATGTCAGTCCCCAAGAATGCCTGTTTCACAAAGCGCATCACTCTCGGCCGCGTATTACCCGATCTAAAGCAGATTAGCTTACCGATGAGTGTCCTGGCCTCAGCAATACGACGCTCGATTCTGCACTGCCAGGCTGGCACAGCAGGCTTGGGTCGAGTAGTAGCGGTATTTACAGAGAAATGTACTCCAGCTACTCGACATGCTGCGACAGCCGCACAGTAGAGAATAGAGTGTGTATCACTAAGATCTTCGCTATTGTCTAAATAGTCAGGCAATAACGAATCCAAGGCACACACCAGCGCTATATTTCGTCTATGAATGGGCAAACGGGATAAATGGGGTCTATTACTGTAGTTCACAAACCGGTATTCCAGAATCGTATCCTCCAAAGCGCTCCTTAACCTTTTGTTGTATTGGGTACTTACAGACATAGCTTCACTATCCACAATTTCATCAACATGTAACTGCGGTGCCAATTGTGGTGTGTGATTGGTCACCAAACCCACAACTTGCGATGTAGAAGGGATAACAAATCTATTCCGTACGTCAGAGCGTAGCCTCTCAAGTACGGTATCATCCAGCAGATGACAGCGCTGTATAGCCCGTACCTGATCCGAGAGTCGTAGTGCTGTTACGTTGACAGCTGGTTCAAGCTCCTGAAACAGAGGCAGTAATCGAACACGGTACGCAGTAAGGTTAGTTCCCAACTCTGTAGCCCGATAATATGCCCGCATGACGTTTTCATTCATTGAATAAGTCCATTTCATGCGGCGCACATCACCACCGGCAGCGGCGGCCCTATTCGAGGTCAGTGGTCCTCGGGGTCCTAAGCAGGACGGTGGCCGGCCTCTCCCCTGCCGACGCACAGGTGTTGGCGACGTCGGCGGGGAGAAATACTCGTCGCTGGAGCTTGAGCTCGACGCCTCGCTGTTTGCCGATCTTACCGAAGAGTGTATTGGCAGCTGTGAGGCGGAGCTGTGCGACGAGTCCGGGGATATTTGTTGTGCAGTCCTCGGTCTGGCTTGATATCTTGTAAGCATTATATTTTATGGTAATGCATATTATTTTATTATCGGGCTATTGTCTTATATGACATCTGTCATTTTCTTTGAAATTTTTTCTTCTGAACTTTTGCATGTTGTGTCTGTGTTATTATTAATTGTGATCTCCAGAATGCGTGTCCTTTAGAAGTGTAATGAGTTATGTAATCATGTTTAATTGAAAAAGCATTTTAGTTAGTTTACGTGCTAATCCTTACTATTTGTTTCCACATTTTGTTACCAGTCGTTTCCCTCAGTTTCACCTACGTCTATGGTCACTGCTCCGCTCTTTAGGGTCGGTGTGCTATGTTAAACCACCTCAATATTCTTTAAGAATTGGACTATCCAATGCTATGATCTTAAATTCGACTTGTAAAACCACACTAACTAACTCTTCAGCTCTCTATAGTCTATATCTCGACGGTCCTACATATATATGGTTTTGTCCAAAATTGCGATTTCCTTTATTTCGTAATTATTTAGTTTAGTTTAAATCTTGTCCTACAAAGTAGGTGTGGAAACGGTAATCTGGCAATTTTTAAGGGAAAATTATGTATATAAAATAAAGCCGAATGTTGTAGGTCCAAATCCCACACTGGACAAATATTTGTGTGATCCACAATTATTTGTCCCGAGTCTGGGTGTTCTTTGTGTTCGTTGTTTGAATGTTTATGAAGCCCCCCGCTACACAGGAATATTCCTAATGCGGGCGTTGTCTATTACGTATCAGCAATAAAAAAAATCTGTTTTAGTTTTTTTTAACGTCAGATCGATCAGATGTTTCGAAATATAATACGATACGGTACAGCTTTTTTCTTATCAGGACAACCAGCAGTGACATACAAAAACACCGATTTTAACGTGTTTCAGAGGCCGAAACAAATTTTATCTAAAATATTTGGATGAGTTCGAAATATGCACGTGACTCCTAAGTAAGCTGTGATTGATTTGAACGGTGATTCACTTTATTTGACACGTTACTCAATAAAAAAAAAAGAATTATTAAAATTTTGTTCACAAGCGACGAAACGAAATACAATCGGATTGAGGACCTCCTACTTCTTTTACATCTGTTAAAAAGAAATTGTTTAAATGACCTTCCTTTCTATCGTCTTGACCTTTATATAATACAAATGTATAGGAAAGTCAAGTTAAGTTTATTGGAAAAGTTACCAGGATGGCAGAAGCGTCTAACTTATTCCCAAGTGAACTAATAGCTATACAACTATGCGATTACACGAGGGACGTTGCTGATATCATTTAAACTATGCAAATTACGTGAACAAGAAACTTTCGTCTTATGTAATCCTTGTACCCATTTCATGTTTTGGTAGAATGTCATGCACGTCATTTAGATACTATGCGACCTTTGATTGTATACTTGTCTAGATGACATACTCGGCCGTACAGAACGGAGCTAAAAAAGTCGACTATATTTCGTAGACTCACGTGTGACAGAACGTCATTGTCATTTGAATATCTAAGCGGCGACGTGCTTGCGCAAAACAATTAACCATGCCGGTTTGTGCCATTAAATTGTGTTGAAATTATGCTACAAAATATTATAAAAACACTAATATTACCCATCCAACGGTAAGTTTTGTTTTAATTTACACTATTTTCTGAGGAAATACGATACTTTATATCAAAATTTGTAACCATGACAGATTAGCCAGTGTTGTCAGTTTATTACGGAGTAATTTTACAAAAACTATGGGTAATCGTAAACCATGACGCTATTCCTGTTTTATATTATTAAACAAGTCTATTGCTGACAAAAATTATACGTCTGTATCATCTAACATCAATTGTTAAAATACTTTAAACAATAATAATAATGGTCTTATAATTATTATTCTTTAATAAAAAATACAACTCATCAATTTAAATTAATCACTTATTTTCACCAATTCACATTTGTACCTTTGTAATTTAAATTTGACCGATAATTTTTCGTTTCTGACAGATTCATCACTTACACCTATCTATTCAGAAAAAGATTATATTTTTCATTGTTATTTTGTTGATTAATATGTTTTGTAATAAATTCATTTTCTTTCAAATTATTATTTTATTTACCCTTCATATCTTTATGACATAATGCAAGAAGGTAAGTAAATAATTTAGAGCAGGCATCCCTAAAACCGCACACAATGACAATTTGTTGACATAGTCTAGTCAACAAGTTCAAAAACGTGGAAAATAGAGATAAAGGTCCTAAAAATATAAGCGATAGCTCATTCGATTCGGAATGACCTCTTTTTTTTTTAAGTGTGGATACCCCCTCGGGTACCACCTCACCACTCAGCGAGGTGGTTATGTCGGAATCGGACCGACTAAAACCACACGGTGTTCCGTCACGGGTGTCTATGGCCGGGGGCTCAGGTATAACCTAGGAAGGAACTCCCTGGACCCCCGACCACCACCGTCCACAAAGCAGGTAGTCTCGCAGTCATGAGTAGGAGCCGTGTCCCCCTTCAGTCTAGAAAGGCGCTCGCGGAACCCGTCGCGCCACCGTCTCGGGCCTATTTTCTACTGTTTCGGCGCCGGGTTACCCTTCCCGACGCCTTAAGGCATGCGCTCATGGAGGCCGTAGGTCATTAGGTGCCCTAAGGCGCCTGGTGCGTCCTTTGCGGGATCGGAATCACCTCTAGAAAAATGTTTTTGAAGGATTTTGGTGCAGGTAAAAAATTGCAATTGTTATTAACAATATGTTTAAAATCATTTTTTTTTTAAGTTTAAGAATGGAAAAAATAAAGAAGATTTTTGAAATTAAGATTTTTTTTTATTTAAAAATCATAATTTTCTCTGTACAAAAAAATGGCAAAAAAAAAAAATTTAAAAATATTGAATTTCTCTATTTGTTTAAAACAATTTTATAAAGAAATTACGTAACAAATTCCTAACCTATGTTAATTACTGTGATTAATGTTTAATGTGAAAACAGGCATAGCTAAATATTAATGGGAAAAAAATATTTTATCAACATTTTTTAGATATTTAATTTTGCAATAGTTATAAAAAATCATAATTAACAAATTAATAAACTTTTATGAACATTTATCGCAGGATCTTATGAAGTATATATATCAAAAGAGCTCCACGAAGTTTCAAATTTATAGGCCACTTATTTATACCTTTTATCCCATTATTTATGCCAACGGAGATTAGGAGAAAATTTGTTAGTTAACAATTGAATAACTTTTTGAAAAATGGTGATTTAACTTTTTTTTCTACTTGGATCGATTTTTTCAAGTGTTAAGAAGATACTAGATTTTTTTCAGATTTTTAAAATCACATTTTATGTTATAAAAAAAATATTTTTGTTGATGAACTCATTTTAGCGGCGGCGCGCGCATGCCGTAACTGCCGCGCGGAGCCCTATTTTCAACGTCAAATTAAAATTATAAATAATTTAGATAGAGTTTCGAGAGTCGGGATTTTTTTATCGGAAATTTCCTCTTCTTTAAGAAACTTTTTTCAAAATTGCTTAAATATTAATATTTTTTGAATTATTACCGAAAAACTAAATTCCATTTTTTTTCATCTTATTTTGTTAACAACAATTGCAATTTTTTACTTGCACCAAAATCCTTCAGAAACATTTTTCTAGAGGTGATTCCGAATCGAATGAGCTATCACCCATATTTTTAGGACCTTTATCTCTATTTTTCACTTTTTTGAACTTGTTGACTAGACTAACAGTAAGTACAATCTCGTACTCACATATAATTCGTAATTGGAGCCCGTTGCGCATAAGCGCATCATTTGTTAGAGTTACTCCATCTATTGATGATAGATAGACATGTATATAATCAAAGTATGCGACATAGATACCATTTTTTTTAAATGGTACCTTTTATTATTTATAATATATATTACCATCTATTGAAGAAACTGTCACATATGGGGTACCACAAAGCAACGTGATTGGGCCGACGCTCTTTCAAATTTATATAATTGTATAGTCCAATCAATCTACAGAAATGCTCCAGACAAGTGAAGGCAGGATAAAAAAATAAGCACGTAGAACAATTAATTAGGAAGATAGCGTTTTTCTCCGGAATTTCAATGGCGAACCTAACCTAAAAAATCGCGAAAATAAAAAAAAACGGTTTTGCGTTAATAAAACAAAAAGTTGAGCTCGAAACCGAAACAGTTAAATTAAAAAGTTGTAGGTATTAAATTATCTTCCGATTGATATATTTTGAAACGTAGATTAGTGCCTTACACATAGAGAAAACCGGAAAAAAGCAACCTAGAAACTTTTTACTACGGAAATATATTGCTTTTGGCTGTCTGAAAATTCACATTCTTTTTTGGCGCGAAATTTTGAAAGTAAGTAAGTAAGTAACCGTGAAATTTCGATTTTTATAAAAAAAAAGCGTTTTCGTAAAATCGTTCGTGTACAGCTCCCTGACATCGAAGAGCATTTTTTCGAAGCTCTATTTTCTTGTTAAGAGTTATACTATCATGCACAATTATTTTAAATATAAACAACAAAATTATTTTTGATGTTTCAACAACACAGATCATATGCAATTTCAGCTTTTACGTAGAACGTTCACTTGCGTTCACAATGTGCTTGTCCTGTGGGATTGGGAGCGGTGAGCGGCCACTTCACACTTTTGGCAATGTAGTAATTTCTGCTTTAGGTCCGAATCAATTTTTATTATTTTCATGACGTTTTTTGACCAAGTGATTCCACAAATATTTTTTTTTATTATAACTTCACAGGCGATTAATGAAGTAAAAGGCTCGCTTCACATTTATAATTTTAGAATGGATCATTCCAATAAACCTGAGCTAAACCGTCATGAGATCAAGGCTAGACTATCTCCATCAGCCTATTGCCGTCCACTGCTGGACGAAGGCCTTCCCCAAGGAGCGCCAATTATCTCGGTCTTGGGCAGTCCGCATCCATCCGCTTCCAGCCACCTTCTTCAAGTCGTCGGTCCATCGCGCTGCAGAGCGTCCTGCACTACGTTTACCTAATCGCAGTGTCCACTCTAGCACGTGTCAGCTCCAGCGACCATCAGTCCGCCTGGAGACATGACCGGCCCACTTCCACTTCAGCATACTGATTCTCAGTGCGATGTCGGTTACTCCAGTTCTCTGCCGAACAACTTCGTTTCGAATTTTATCGACTAGAGAAATACCGATTAGGCGAGACTATGGACAAATAGAAAAACTACTTCTTTTAAATTGATTAATATTTATAAAAGATACACAGTTTAGTTATTACGAAACTATCATAAAGGCATCTATAAAATTCGTCTTACGAAGATATACTGACTGAATAAGCTTTTAAGGGAACGAAAATTCAGAAAACTTGCCCAGAAATTAGCGAATTTGGAAAAATCTTATTAAAGTACTATTATAAACCAGCTGACCTATCTTAACATAACATTTATTATTTTCTGTAAAAATTCTAATTTCATTATTTTAAATACATAATACCATAATCGTAATCCTGATCTGGCCTCCGACTAGTCTTTTGGTCTAGGGGTTAGTGATCCTGACTGCGGAACCAGAGCTGGGTTCGATTCCCACTCAGGGCAATTATGTGTGAAGCATGATCATTTGTTCTGTATCTGGATGTAATTTATCTATAATATGTATGTATTTAGAAATATATAAGTATGTTTATGAGCAGTCTGATTATCATAGTACAGGATTGGGATCAGACGGCCGTGTGTAAGATGTGTCAAGAAATTATTATTATTATACAATTCCTATAAAAAATCCTGACTGTGCGAATTCCAAGCAGTATGTAATCTAACAAAAAATTAATGAGACTATTTGTTCCCAGGAACCGGATTGAGAGAACCGCGTCTAAACGATGGCGGGGCTCAGTACGAAGGATTGTGTCGGCCGCTATTTGTAAGTTTAGTATACAGATAACATTATAGTATATAGAATATGCTTTTGGATAGTAATATTACTAGGTTTTGTTTGCGACTTAACTCGTTTAAAAGTTATTTTCGTATATCTCGGGAACAGAACTTTTTTGTTTAGATGAAAGGTGCGTTATGCGCTTTGCTGGCAGCGTATAATGCAAAATTCAATGATGACCCGGTGAGTAGTTAACCCGTGAAAGGGTAACAAACAAACAATAAAAGAAACCCACAGTCGCATTTATAATATTAGTTAGGATAACTTTAGTTTTTTTTTTGTTCTGACAGTATGAGGCTAAGGTGACATCTACAAGCGTAATTTCTCAGTTTTGCAATTTGGTGATTTTTCATCACTAAATGATAAAAAAACCCTTGACTTACCTTCTACCTACATTATGGTAAATGGTCACTGAAACCTATGTGTATGTTCGTTGTTAATAACAGCACTTTTATTATTTTAACAGCACAGTTAAAATAATAAAATAGATAAAAAATAAATCGACTTCAACGAAATTGATTGTCAAAATAAATGAACCAACACCTTACGTATTACAAACTAAAACCTTTCTGAAAATATGTATGTAGAGTACGTAAGTAAAACAATCATGAAAATTAGTCAGTAAACATACGTACATACGGATCGAATCAGAACCTTCTTTTTTGAAATCGGTTAATAAGAATCTTTGTAGGCTTATAACTTTACTCTGCTATTTTACTTCCAGAGTAATACATAACAATTAGATGAGAAACGATCAATTTTCGATGTATCTTGCATCCAAAGTTAATCAATAGATAAATCACTATCTAAGGGCCTGTCTGTTGTTGCACACATGTTCACTGTCGCACCCTTGAGTATAATGAAAATGTCTTACGTTTAATCATAATAAATTTAAAGGTGTATTAAAATGAGTTTTATACGTTTGATTAGTAAAAATACTTTGTATAGTGGTAATTTAATATACTTACTTTTTAAATTCAAACCTGTATGTAAAGGAAGATAAGCAGAATTGTAAAGTTATTGCCAGACACGTTTTAAAATCCGTGCCGATACTGTGGAAAACATAATAATAATTTTCAGGTCCAGAAATCCCGCTAAGAATCTCACAATCGCATGCAAACAAAACAAGTTAGGCGACTTTTGCAACGAAGCAATTATTTATATGTATACACATATTTCATATTTACATTATTTTCTGTTTAATGTTTAATATTAATAACGTTGTTTTTAATTAGATTTTTATTGTTTCGAAAAGAAGTAAAGATTTTCTTTTGTAAAACTTGATATACATAATTATATCTGTAAACACGGACTGGAGAAGAAATTCTAACCTATTCCAAATTAAGAAGCGTTTATCAGTTCCACATTTTCTTGAAAATGTATGTTATTGTTTTTGTGAAAAATATGTGTGACTACTCACTATATCAGAAAATATGTAAGTCAACCTTGGGAACTCACTTTGTCAGAAAATATGTCTCTAGAACTCAAACACTACTACACAAACTACTACAATTCAAAAGTTATTTTTATATCCCACGGGAACACTACTTTTTCTTGATAAAAATACCCTTTATCCTTCTCTGACAACGGGTAGTTAAGACGTCAACAGTTTCGCATTTATAATATTAGTTAAGTTATGTTAGTATTAAGAGTTAGGATATATCGTTCGTGATATATCCTTTTTTTTTTAAATGGAAATAACGTAGCTAGAGCTTCTTTTAAAGATGATTAGGGTTTATAATTATGTTAATACATTTCTGTTACATATATTTGATTTGCCTAACGTTTCGACCAGGTTGCACTGGACGTGGTCACGGAATATTATCATGGAACGTACAAGTTTAAAAGTTAGTATGATTTGGGTTGATACATTTCTGATGTAACAAGATGTGGTTATACATAACTGCCTGACACAAAAACCGTATGAACCTATTTCCATCCTTAATAGTATAAAAAGTAAACTACGTCACACCTTTCAGATAAAGGCATTCATTGTACTTTCAAATTATATTTAACCGACGAAATAACCAAGGAGGTTCTTAAGTCAACCCGTACATTTTTTCTTTGTCTTTTCACTCGCCTAAATAACATTACTTTCCACAATTTCTTGTCTACGTTTGAGAAGGGATCAAATGGCCTTGGCATGTACTATAAAAGGTCCGCATGTCACTATGGCCACCACAGACTGTACTAGGACAACATAAATATTTGCAGCAAAAACATCGAGACAGCGGTCAACTCAAGTACGATAAAGGTTCCGGACGACAATGTCTGGGTATTTACATAAATGCCGTTTATTTGGAAATTCACTATGTTAACATAGTGAAGTTGAATGGTAGAAGGGTTTATTTGAATTTGGAATTTACATGAATATTGGTGTTGTTCAAACTACGGTATATACTACTCATTTCGACGAATATGACCATGCTAAGCTTTCCTTTTGTTAATGTTTTGTAGCGATTGTTAGGGCATTTCTTTTCATTACTTGTCGTAACATAATTCGCTCGCTTCACCCAACTGTTTTTCAGTATTGTATTCATCGTACGGAATCCTCTCCACGCGAGTTCAACTCGCATTTGGAGTTTTTCCTAATAATTTTAGATTTTTAGTTTTTACTGTTCCGTAGTCCAGACAAAGATTGTAAAAGATAAGTATGTAAGAGATCTACGTATCTATCCAAAACTCAAGTGGTTTACTGACTTTTAAAGAGCACCATGATTCCGGCTCCATTAAAAAACTCTTTACACCAAGTGTAATGTCTAACACATTTAGTTAGTTTAGTTAAAATAAAACAAAAGGGCGTCATCATAATGAAAGACCGCTCCTTTAATGTTGATAAATTCCGGCCGTTTTGTCTTAATTTCTTACTTGAGTCTCATTAGCTGTTGGCAGTAGAGTTCCAAATCGATGGTTTAGCCCGCGGTAAAAGTTCATTATTATTGGCTATGTCGTAACTACTATCATGAAGATCATGCTCCACTTTTTCAAAAATGGCATCGATTTTATCCATATGAGAGTGACCAGAGCAAGCCGAATCTTTGACTTCAAAATTCCCGGACTGAATATGCCGATACTGATACTGCATTAGGTCCATAAACGCCCCCTTTTCCCTTTTTTGTAATAAAACTTCTACTAACTATTTAACGATATTAAAACCAGCCAGATACAAACAGTACAACCTAAGATTTTTCTTCAATTTTATACACACAAAATACGAAAAGACATTATTTGCCGCTTAAACTCTTACTTCGACTTCTTACTTATACCACCAAATACATTCTTACACCACAGAATACATAATAGTATAGATACAGAAGACCCAATCAGCCAAATCATTTAAATACATGGCGACTCTTGTTTCGACACAATAAAGTCGCAATTCAGGTCGCCCAGCACTAATTACCTACAGTTACAGAAAGAGAGGCAACTTCTAGGTCTCTTTCTATCGTGTAACTTTTATTTGTTCTGACGACGCTACGATGTTCCGTGACGTTAGGGTTGTCTATTTTTTAAGAATTTATTAATCTGAATAATTGATTAGTAACTTATGTGCCTATTACTCTATGTGAACAAATAAACCTATGCAAGGTATTAATAACTCGATAGTCTAGATACGCACGGATGTCGCGACGCAGCGCATGAATGAGTATTGAACTAACCTGCGTTCTGAACTTTATCACAATTAGTCGACCCCGTCGTATCCTTGTAGCTTTATACCTACACTGCAGAGTGGCCCTGGCCTACTTATACTAACTTCCTTGGCTTACATCCTAGAATCCTATGGAGCTTATAGTTATTGTTTAACAATGGCAGTTGATTTAAAAAGTGATATTTGTTTCATTTCCCTGTGAGTGCAATTTCTATATTTTTGTACTTACCTGATAATGCTTGTAGCTGTGCATTAAAGTTTTATTTACATCGTTATCTTCTTATAGTTAACCTGTCCTGCTTCACACATGGCTGCAGCACTGGTTGGGTGTCTGGGGTGCTAGGAAACGAGGCGTTAACAGGAGGTGCATGGCTCGCCGCTCTGCCGTGTTTAGTAGCACTGCCAGCCGCTCCGTTCTTCGCGGTCCTCGCTGATGCAAGAGGAAGGAAAGCGGGCGCTTTTTGTATTTGTATAAGTTTTATTGTGAGTATTTCCACAAAAAAATACGGTCTTAAAATTTATTCTCATTCACGTAGGTATGTAAATGCGGACAATTTATAAGACCGCATTTTTCAGGAAAGTATTTTTACTACACTTGAAACGTCACATACCTATCGCGGGCGTGAAGCGTCTAATAGCAAAACTATGCATACACCTGATGTCAACATAGTTTAGTTGTTGTCATTTTGATAGCGCCAATCACATCTATGGTAAATATGATCACAGGGGAATAAATTTAAGTTAATAAATAAACTAAACTAACAAGTATGATACTTTTCAAAAATCCAAGTCAAAATGTAGAGATTGTATTCAGTTGGAAAAGACTTTTAGAGCTAGCCAATGATATCCTTAAAACAATATATTAATATGAAAGAGTAAAGCAATGCAGATAATGTAAAAAAGTGAAGGCGTCCGAACTGATAATGTACACGTATTCACGAAAACACTCAGCTGTATCCACGACACAGCTACACCCCGATTTTTTCTACAAACTCTTCAAGACGTATGTGACCCTAATATCTTTGAAGGTTGAATTAATCTAAATCGCAGATAAGCTGGTCTCTAGCAGCATGGTGTGGCCAACGAGGCGTTTGGGCTGCCAGGGTAGCAGCCGGAGCAGGAGGTGCTGGAGCATTGGCACTAGCACCATTATATTGCGCAGAAATAGCACCGAGGACCAGGGGTTTAGCGGCCATGCCTGCGTTAGCTTGCAGGTAATCCTAAGCAACTTTTTAGATATTTTATTTTTGATGCAATACAAGATAGCTTCCTTCAGGATAGGTGCAGCAGACATTTACTTGAATCGTACCGTCCCACTTGGGTAGTACCTCCAACCAAAAGAATATCGCGGTGGCTTTCGACACCTGTAGACATATTTATGGACATACTCCTATAAACTTGGCGTTCCGAGTGCTCTTTTACCACCCAGGTTGCATGAAAAACACATCAGGTTATCAACCACATAACACAACACTCAACTAGTTACTCGGCTCGTTATCAAGGAATGAAGTGATCTGCTTCGGTTTAGTATTATATTGGTCTGGTTGCGTCCTTAATGCCTTCCCTTTGAAGTTGAGAGAGAATGTAGATAAAAGATATCGTACTGATTATAAAGAACCTATCAAACTAAAAATTGCAGCGTCTGACACCAACGCGATAGACTGCTTCATTCCTCAATAAAGTCCCCCGTTGGGTTTGAGTCTAGTCGGCCTTATCCGAAACACACCTGTACTACTGTTTATATTCAATAACCGTTTTTAATAATTAAAATGTTTTTAATTCTTTATTCCACTGTAATATTAGGTGGTACATTTCAAACATCCCTAATGAACTAACTCAACCCTGGCACATAGACTAAATATTTAAATATTTAGTTTTCTTAGTATTCGCGTGATATAATTTTCTACCTTAGAAATTAAGTATTGACTTTAAATTTAAATGGGTCCCACCTGGAGTACAAACACTTCAAATAAAAAAAATAAAAATTGAAATTGGTTCACAAATGGCCAAGATATCGCGTAACATAAACACAAAAAGAAAACAGTCGAATTGAGAACCTCTTCCTTTTTGAATACGGTTAAAAACCCAACGTAATCTATAATAACATCTGTGCCACTACTTTTCAGTTCCGGTATCCTGTTTGCATATGCCGCTGGCGGCGTGCTGTCGGCGCATGCTCTATCGCTGTCAATGGCAGTGCCACCATTGGTTCTACTGGTGTCACTAATATGGCTACCGGAGACGCCGTCTTTTCTCATCAGTGTGGGACGAATACAGGTAATAGAGTATATATTTATCATAGTATACTGGTACTGGTGGTTTAAACCATTTGCGTACGCAAATGGTTTAAAATAATTATAATGTGTCGATAAGTAACAAACATCAAGACATAGTGACATTTCACTACTAAAGTAGAGTCCTAACAAATCCGACTAACACTGGTTTTAAGCGGATCTTGAAAGTTTGGTGAAATTACTATTGGGGGGGAAGATTCAGTACTGACTCTCAGCCATTAATATTTTTACAGGATGCGGCAAAAATTATCTGCTGGTTTGAAGGCTCCGATTTCCAGGACGATCTAACAGATGTCATAGAACAACAGGAAGTGAAAATAAGAACATCTGACTGCTATGGGAGACGAGAACCGATGAGAAGACAGGACTCCGACACCTTTCAGCCAATGCTTAAGAGAACCAGTGGGCTGGATTCCAACTCTGATAAAAAGAAAGAACAGTCAGCTTGTAGAGAACTTTGTGAGTATATTTTGTACCAGGGTCGTATAAGTTAGTAAGAAAATCCTTTCACTAAGCAACGGAAGGATTTAATGATACTTTAGTTTGCTTATACTGAAGGACTATTTTGTATGATCTGCGCTTTGTTACGTTTCTTTATTATGCAAACTAGTACCTACTAGGAATACAGAAGTACTTAAGACATCATTAGTAGTCCTAAATACACTACTTAGTACCAAACTGATGTAAACGTAATCCGTACATAAGTTTTTGGATTATTTGAAGGGATTACTAAGAGTAGTAATGTAGCCTTGTTTTATTTACTGTCCCACTACTGGCCATGACCCAGACCTGAGTGCAAGAGGGTTTAGGCCATAGTTCACCATGCCTAGGCTAGTGCTTAGGGGCAAACTTCACATAACTTCGAACCATTCTCAGTAATGCAGGTTTTTACAATGTTATTAGTCATCGTTAAACCGTGCGATGATTAATTTGTTATACTTACATGAACTACGAAAACCGTAACGTCAATTATATCATTCGATCACACTGCTTCATACTCATTTTTCCATTTACATAAATTTTGAAATCCTTTTTGAAATATATATTTCTTTAAGTAGTCTCTAGACGCCAGATGAAATTGAGAATAATGAAATCGAGTGTATTTTAATAAATCTGCATAGAAATGTTCAACTTTTAAATTTTCCCACCGATTATAGAATTCTAAGGGCTAGTATTCAACTACGAGAAATAAAGAAAAGTAATACTAAATACACAAATATTTTAAAAAGCACACTAAAAACAAATGTAGAAATATCAAAATACAAACAGTCACTAGAGAACTTAAAAAAAGACCTACTGCTATATCAAAACCATGACACCGTACAAGTTTACCACGATAAACTTATCCAGTGCATAGAAAAGAGTCTGCATATTGCTCATAATAGCAAACAATACACCACTAAACTTGTAAAATACTATACTAGAAAGCTAATTAACCGAAGACAACAACTGCAAATAAAACTCATAAGCAAAAACACAAAAGGACACTAACTACATACCAGACCGTGGTGGAAGACCATTGAAAAATATGTGAGTACCACTGGTAGTATCAAAAGAGCGTATAAAGAGCTAAATTCCGACAATATATGGATCAAGGAACTACAGGAGTCAGATAAACCATCGCAAAATAGGTGTGATATCATCCAAGTCGCAACTAACTTCTACAAAAAATTGTATCACCATCAGGGTCAGAATAGTATGAATTGCGGGCCCTACTTTCAACCAGGTATAGAAAAAGACTCAGACGAACTCAGAACTCAGAACTTATCAAGGAAATGAAAAGATTAAAAGTAGAAAAATGCCCAAGACCAGATGGTTTTAGTAAACAATACAGCAACCATTATGAGGTGGTGTGGTTTTTTTTTTATATTATAGGGGGCAAACAAGCAGACGGGTCACCTGATGGTAAGTGACTACCGTCGCCCATGATTCATCTTCAAACACCCACACTTTACTCTGGGATTTCGCAGGATCGTCGAAATAATACAGCCAGGTTTTATCACATTTAAGAATCGAGTTCACTTAGTTAGAAAAGCCGTCTTAATTTTTTTTTAACATATTACGAGATCAAGTCACACGCTGCTCCCTCAGAGCAACAGTCATGAAGTGTGGTACCCAAAGTAAACAAAGTTTCCGTGCATTCAAATGGTCGTGAAGAATCCGATGAACAGTTAGTGCACTTAACTTGATAGTTTCTTCGATTTGTCTATATGTCACACATTTGTCTTCCTCCAATAATTTTTGTACCGTCTCAATCTTTTTAAAGGTAGTGACTTCTATCGGCCTGCCAGACCTTGTATCATCCTCCAAGTAAAATTATATTATTATAAAAATCGTTCTATGTTCCTAAGTTTCCCTTAGAGTACTACTCATTTCCTCGAAACATTGTTTATTTAGTTAAGCCATTCTTAAAGTTATACAAAATAATTACACGAATGTCAAGCCCGAACTTTTGATTTAGAAAATTTATTAAAAAATCGAACAAACGATGCTTTGTCTCCAAATTTATGCTAATGATATTTGTATCATAATAGTACCGTGAACAGAGTGCTTTAGAATTAAATTGACTAAATCACATGAAGGAACTGGGCATAAATAGGTTAACATAAATTGTACAGAGTTCTTACCACAAAAGCATAAAAGTGACTGAACAGGAGACAAACAACAAACCAAGAAATTAATAAAAAGGTACTATACGAATCAGTATCAGTTTGACTGGCCTGTTGGTCTAGTGGTTAGTGACCCTGACTGCTAAGCCAGAGGCCGTGGGTTCGATTTCCACCCAGAACAAATAATTGTGTGATGAGCACCATAATTTTTTTTTGTGTCTGGGTGTAATTTATCTAAAATATGTATGTATTTACAAACATTTAAGTATGTTTATCTGTCTGTCTGATGCAGTCTACCATAGTACAGGCTCTGCCTAGTTTGGGATCAGACGGCCGTGTGTGAGAGGTGAAAAAAAAAATAGTAATAAAAAAGTTTTGTTTTATCACACACATACATCCTGTATCCCCAAAGGGGTAGACAGATGCGTATTAAATACCCTCATTTTGCCAACTGTAATTTGGTCCCAGTCCCGTAATAGGAACCAAGCCTATTGGAATTTAAGATTAGAAAATTGGGATATTGAAAGGTGGGTAAAAAGGGAAGGCAATGGAAGGAAAGGCATATCGTTTATATGGATGGATTTGGGCTTGATATCTCGACCAGGCCAGAGTTGCATACCTGCATCCCTAACTAGCTGTTGAAGGGAAGTCAGGGCTCCCTAACCTGTGTTTTATTGGTCATAAGCATATAACCAGACAATACAGCTATTTGTAAAATCGTGATTTTTTTTACTTTTTTTTTGTAAAATTGCTTTTTTACTAGAAATACAACTATTCAGTTGAACTTTAAATGCAAAACTGTATCTATCGTTTCCGAGATATATCATACATACAAGAATTGTTCCTTTAAAGTAATAAGATACATTATAGTGAGGTTATAATAGTTTGGGATTTACAAAAAAAAGTAAGAATGTCAGTGATGGATGGGTAGAGTAATGTACTGTTTGACTGTAAGTTGATGACTAACTAACTATTGCCTGCGGTTTTTCTCACGTTATTGCACATTTAGTCAAGCCAGACGACCGTCTAAATTTTTTTTTTTTGTATAGCCCTCGAGAAATTTTCTGGATGAAAAGTATCCCTGTCCTTTCCTGACAAAGTATGCAAAATTTCATGATAATCAGTTGAACGAACGACGAACAACGGACTAAGACACGAATTTATAATATTAGTTGGGATTTATAGTGATGTCTCCATTTCTCTTCACAGTTCACCACCGTCGCTCCCGACGTGCACTTGTCTCTTGCGTGGTGGTGCTGAGTGCGGCTGCGGGGAGCGGTGCTGGCGCCGTCAATAGCTTCGCGGCAGCGGTTCTGAGGCACTCCACCCATAGCGTGCCGCATCTGAACATGACAGCCTATAATTTCACCATTTATAATGGGTGAGATGTTCTGCATGTTACTATGCACTTACTATACTAAAAAAAAAGTGTGTGTGTGCAATTCACACGCGGCAGAAGTGAAACTTCTAAATTAATTAACCAACGAATTTTAATACGCAAATGCACAAGAAGGCTTCGTAGTACGCAGGCGCAAAGACACGTGCTAGCATACCAAGATTATAGGAAACACTGTATACTTGTATTCTATCTCATTCTCTGGCAGGCTAAATCCTATTTATGAATATGTTTGTCTCTTTTTAGTGCTGTATACTTGTATTCAATTAAGTTCTCTCGCAGGCTACATCCTATTGTGTTGTGTTTGTCTCTTTTTAGTGTGACTTCAGGCTTCGTAGTACGCAGGCGCAAAAACAAAAATTATAGGAAACACTGTATACTTGTAGTTTATCTCATTCTCTCGCAGCCTAAATCCTATTTATGAATATGTTTGTCTCTTTTCAAAGAATATAAGAAACACTGTATACTTGTATTCTATCTCATTCTCTCGCAGGCTAAATCCTATTTATGGATGTTTGTCTCTTTTTATTGTAAGTTTTTCGTTTTATCAAATTTCAAATCACAACGATTCTAAAGAAGTTTTGCTTCAAAAAGTTAAGGTACCTACTTCTCCGCTTTTGGCCGTACTCTTTATATCCGTCCATTCCATTTTTCGCAACCATGACTTCTTTCTCCAACCAGGTCTCCTCTTTCCGGCAACTTTTCCCATCACAATTAGTTGCAGAAGTTCGAAACTGTCATGCCTAAGCACGTGGCCTAGATATGCAACTTTGCACTATTTGATGGTCTGCAAAACTTGAGACTCGGTCGACTCGTCGTAGAACTTGCTCATTGGGGACTTTTTGAGTCTAGGATATGCGCATCATGTATCTTTATGCACTCAAAAGTCTATATCGTTTCCTGAGATCTTCTTTAATAGTCCAGGCCTCGCAATTGTTAGGTACTTAAATAAAGGTATGCAACAAAACTTTCGTGACTTATTTGCGCTAAACCTATTTCGTGAAAAAAAAAGAAAATTATTTATTCTTTGAACTGTAAAGATTCTACCTCACCGGGAGCATTCGTCTGTAATGTAACATTTATAATTCGATTCTGAGCATTATGTTACAATACTGCCTTCCTGACTGACGAACATTTGCGTGTAATATAACATTTAAGACCCGATTTTGAACATTACGTTATATTACTGCTTCCTGCTCGACGAGCATTCGCCTGTGATGTAACATTTATGATTCGAGTTGATTAGTTGATTCCACATTGTCAGACGAAGCAGTCGTTGTATATTAATACGAAATTGTTATTTACGTAAAAAAAAACAGAAGAAACGATATTGGTGCCATGAATGATTTCAAAATCAACGAAACACAGATGGTTTTACAAGTTGTATCAAAATGTTACATATTGTATCATTACAGGTTGCGCTCTGTAATTCTTGATTCTCCTCCCTCACTGATGTAATGCTTGAATCTGTAACATTACAGGTTGCGCACTAAAATGCTCTGTTCTCCTCCCTCACTGATGTAATGCTCGGATCAGTAACGTTATACATATTACAGACGAATGCTCCCGGTGAGGGAGCACCTTAATAATCATAATTATATTAAGTGTAAACAATAGCTCAAACAGGTCAGTGCCGCATACCTGTAACTCGAACTGGCTATTTCCGGGTAGTCCGCACCCTCTAACAAACATTATGTTATGTACTGTAATGCCCGGTTCCTATAATCAAGAAACGATTCGTTTTGCGTACGGACGGTAAAAATTTGTTGAATTTTCATCGAAAATTTTAACGTTCGTAAGCAAAACGAATCGTTTCTTGATTATAGGAACCGGGCCTGACTTAATCTGTCATTATTATTACAATTTATAATGACAGATTTACACTACATCCTAAACTTTTTTTTAAAGGAAGAAAACTTTATTTAAACTAACAAACAACGATAAAAAATATTATTGAAAACCGGCTAAGTGCGAGTCAGACACGCACACGAAGGGGAACCCTTACCATCCCCGTGCCCGTACCATCGTCAAACAACATAATAAGATCGAGCAAAAGAAGCCAAAAAAGAACACGTTTCTAGTAGCGGGTCACGTTTTTTTTATTTGTTGTTATATAGCGGCAACAGAAATACACATTGTGTGAAAATATCAACTGTCTACTTATTATGGTTCATGAGATACAGCCCGCTGACAGACAGACGGACGGACAGTGGAGGCTCAGTAATACGAACCCGTTGGTAGCCCGTTGGGTACTGAACCGTGAGCGATTGCTTACAAATACAAATAAATTATAAACTCTGTTTGACTTCCCAGAACTGTACCTCGCCAATTGTTCGAACCGTCAGAGGCTGGTTCAATACTGTGTGGTAGTGCACTGGTGCTTGGAGCAGCCGTCGCGACCGCCACTGTTGACAAAATAGGAAGAAAGGTAATGATCATTTTATAGAAGGGGCTCGCGAAATGGCTAATAAATAGCAGTCTAATACACTACCAATTTCTAACCCAAGCATTTACCTTAGTTCGGAGGATTAACAAGAATATTAGATGAAAAAGTTCATACTTACGGCTGTAAATTTCCTAAGGGGTACACAGATGTATACTACATCTCCTTATTTCGTTCAGTTAGTGATAAGATGTGAGGCCAGCAGCGCAAATTTACAAGTAAAAGTATCCTAGTAAATGTTAATAGGCATAACACAACTGTTCTATTTTAATAGTGTTCATCAGCAACATTTTTTCACACCGAGTCCTTTCAGGAATACCAGAAAACTAATGACTTTTATAGTTATATTACAATGTACCTATCATTTATTGTTTACAGAAACTACTTCTATGGTCTTGCTCTGGTATAACATGCTGCCTTGCTATTCTTGGCATCTACTGTGACCCTAGTATACACTCGCACGTCTGGTACTCCCACCGACTGTGGCCTTACCGTCGAACGCACAATTTCAAAGAAAAAGACATTCAGCTGCCCGAAAATCTTACTAGCATTACAGCTTCAGAATGGAAATTATCAGAAATTTCAGAATGGAAAAACTACAGTGATGTCAAGTTGGAAAATGAAAGCTATTCTGAATGGAGAGAGCACGATGTGACGAACAAGACTCCAAGTGTGAAGGAGGAGAGTTTATGGGCTCCTGTAGCCTTAATGTCGATTGTACTCTTCTTGTATAATATCGGTTTGGGATCAGTGCCTTATGTACTTATTTCCGAATGGTTTAGCGTGAATGTGAGTATTTTATTTTACAACAAATATTACAGCAAATAAATAAATAAAATAAAATTGAATGATATGTGGTGGAGTTGTAAAACTCCTCCGCATCGTTATTATCCATTGACATGGTTTCCAAAAGATAGACATGTGGGTCACATTGCCATTTTGCACTAAAAAAGAAATATGTACCTTCAACTACAAAAGATCACTCTTCTGGTCACGTAAAGCGCAATTTCTATTGTTAAAATTCTTGTTAAATCTCGTTTTTTTATTTATAAACCCCCACGGGTCGTCACCTAACCGGGCAAAACAGCAAGGTGGTATGTCGAACTCGACACGACTAAAAGCACAGTGTTTTTTCATTGGGTCTTGCGGCCGTGGCCTCAGGTGTACCCTAGAAAAGAAATCCCTGTGAACCCGGGCAGACAGACCGCCTGTTGAGCAAGGATACACCGCTAAGGGTTCTGCCCCCTCTAGTTAAGAGCAGTGCGCGCGGAACTCGTCGCACCGCCATCTCAGGCCTGCTTCTGATGGAGCGAGCGTCCGTCGCCCTTAATTAAATTACACTGCTGAGGATCATAATCTGTCTGGGACAGACAGACAGCTATTTCGTTAATCTGGG
This sequence comes from Euplagia quadripunctaria, assembly GCA_963859945.1. NCBI lineage: Eukaryota > Metazoa > Arthropoda > Insecta > Lepidoptera > Erebidae > Euplagia > Euplagia quadripunctaria. The sequence goes on from OY982581.1 coordinate 17,770,559, forward strand.
TTTCAATTTACAAATGACACTACTTGTATTTGAAAATATATATATATATATATAATAGGCTATTATTACTGTAGTCAACTGCACTGTAGTTTTTCTATGAAGACTTTGGAACTGTACACCAATTTACTTCTTCTTTCCAATGTAATTTTACTCATTTGTAACTTCTTAAAATAATATTTTATGTCCACAGGTGAGAACCCTGGCATCAAGCCTCCTCATTTCTTGGATGTGGCTCAGCAGTTTTTTAATACTCCGCTACTACGGAAGCCTGGCGGTCGTAGTTGGCCTCCACGGTACCTACTACATATGCGCCTCCATCACGCTACTGGGCTCCTTGTACATATTCTTCATTATACCCGAAACAAAAGGGAAGTCACAAGAACAAATCAATGAAGATTTAGATGGACCTCTTTTGGTTATTAGCAGGAAAAGAAAGAACGAACGATGACAGAGGTTCTCAAATATTTTTATGGTATATTTTGGTATAGGGAGTTGTTGCCAAAGGTGTGGCTCAATGTAATTAAAAAAAATATAAGTAGGAATGACATATCGTGAAGGTTTGATGATCTAGAAAGATTTCTTTAAAGACACACATTCCAGTAGTACCTATACAGATATTATTTGTTCCTTTCAGTAACGTAAAAGTAAAAAGGACAAAATCCAAAATAAGTATATCCGTGGATCCTTTAAAGTAGCGCAAATACAGCAAAAAATAAGAGAAACCGTCTGCGCTGGTTTGGTCACGTAATGCGCCGTAGTGAAGATCATATGACCAGACAGGTGTTGAAAAAACAGGGACAGGGAAAGCAAAAGACGCAGAGGACGCCCACCGACTACATGGACAAGAACACTCCACAATGATACGTTGCCGATGGGCTTAAGAGACAAGAGTGGCGTAAAAGTATCAGGAGGGCTGGCCCCGAATAGGGAATAAGCCAAGGGATTGATTGATTGAGTAACGTAAAAATAAGCAGTTATGTTAGAATTTGGTTAAAGCTATTCCATACTTGTTGTTTTATTCAGGTTTGCTTTTGAAAATTACCTAATTTATATAACTATTCCGACGTTTTACTTAGCGAAGCAATTTTAATACTATTATTAATGGGAAAGTTTGGATGGATGGGTGTTTGTTACTCTAAGACGGCAGAACGGCTGAACGGATCTAGATGAAATTTGGCGAAGACATAGATAATAGTCTATTCTAGACTATAGGCTACACAGCACATAGGCTACTTTTTATCCCGGAAAAATGTACGGTTCTCGTGGGATATTTCCACGCAAACGAAGTCGCGGGTACTGCTGTTCTGTTCTTTTGCTTCTTTATTCATATAGGAGAGTAGTAAATGTATTTTCTTTTCGAAGCTAAAACAATAATAAAAATATTAAATATGATTCTATTTTTTAACAAACTTCGGGTACATATCTTAAAAGTCATCAAAATGCTTAATTTACTTTAAATTATTAAACTTGAAATTCTTTGGTAGTTTCTTTAAAGTGGATCAATTATTGTTTAAAACTATTAACATATACCTATAGTATAAAAACACAATCGGTTGTTACTTAATTATAAAAAAAAAATTCATGTCACGTTGTTTGTTCGCGATGGACTTCTAAAATAATCAGCTGATTTTAAACAAATTTTGCGCAATGTTGTACACATTGTTTGGTCCAACTTGAAAAATAGCATAGTTCTTTTATATTTTTTTATGGTTCCGTTCTTCAAAAGGATAAAAATGAACCCTTATTGGATCACTTTGTTGTCCATCTGTTTGTCTGTCAAAACACTTTTTTTCAGGAACCCGTAGACGCATCATCCTCAAACGCAGACTTATGTATTTGGTATTAATTTTATCAATACCAAATACATAAGTCTGCGGTTCCTTGAAGCTGTAAAAAATCAAGCTTCTAAGTCAACGCAATCAAAACATATGGCCACTTAAGTCTTAGATTTGACCAAATTTGAACATTTCGTAGGTAAATCAAAACCTATAGGGTTTTTTCCCCATTGATCTATAATCTTAGTTTGTTGTTATATCACATAATAAAAATAGCTTTTGTGATTACAATTTTTTATTTTTCGGTTGGAAAGTAGACTTTTTCGTACATCGCAACCGCAAAGTTAAGTTTGTCTTTCGGAAAAGACGGGCAAAAATCTTCGGGAATTGATTTCAAAGATAGACGTACCATCTACACACAAGTTTATTTGCTTACGGAACCCTCTCAAGACTCGCACTTGTCGGTTTTTGCAGGTTCACTAGCCTATCCTCAGCAAAGCGTGGCCGGCTAGCTAGTAATATATTTTTCGACAACAGTTCAATTGCTGAAATATAAGTTGTCATTATAAGCATTTTAATCATCTCATGTTCTAGAGTTCCTTGCACAGGTACTACAGGAATTCGTATTGCTCAAGTTTTAACTTCAATCAATTAGCCTATTCTAGTCTACTGCTGGACATAGGCTTCTCCCAATGTACGCCATAGTACCCGGTCCCACGCCTTCCGCTTGCATTCTCTCCCTACAGCTACCTTCTTCGTCGTCGACGTCCTACCTTCCGTTTACCGTTTCGCGGTCTCGACTCTAAGACCCGTTTACTCCAATGGCCATCGGTCCTTTTCTACTTGCAAGGAGTCTAATTTCAACAAAGGTTTTGCTTCTGCAAAAAGATTCCTCAGCACGTTCCTGAGGAATTCTTTTGGTGGTAGCAAATGAGCGAATTTTGACAACGGTTGTGTAGCTAATGGGTGACTTTTAACTGCAGTTTGATAGCAAACGAATGACTTTTAACAAAGGTTTGATAGCAAATGGATGAATTTTGATAGCGATTTGGTTGCTAAGGAGTGACTTTCGATAACGGTTTCGTAACAAATCGGTTCATTTTGACTGCGATTTGATAGCAAATGAGCAATTTTGAATAACAGTTTGGTAGCAATGAACAATTTTTGATAAAAGTTTGGTAGCAAATGAGCACATATGTGCACCGATTACTATTGAATAAATATGTGTTCTGATGTGTATTTAGGTAGTAAATAAGGGAATGTAAAATAAATTAATCCTGTAAAGTAATCTATAGTTATAAGATTGGAGTTTATTTTAGCAAATAATTATCAAAGTATTGTTTTCACTGAAAATTATAAGTAAAGTGTCAATGATAACAAAGGTCTTTTTTGCCTATTATCGAACATACGAGGGCCGAAGCAGTGTGAGAAGATTTGTGTTACAAAATTGACGTTTCATGACAGCTACGGTTTACTAGGATAACATGAGGTTATTGACTGTCTGATATGGTTCCATATCAATCTTCTAGGAGCAATATAGTCCAAATGTTAAAGGTTTTAAAATTTGAAGGTAAAATTATCTTCTGAAGTTCAAAACATACCGCTGTCAAGTAGCAAGGCTATTTCGTTAAAACGTTATACATAGATCAAAACAAATCAAAAATATAATATTTATTGGTGACGTAACCCAGATACATTTTGTACATGCAGTATTCACGTATCATACAACGGGAAAAGGATCTAAGGAGATGAATCAAAATCGGATTTAGAATGTCTTATCTGTCGAAATGGAAACATTTGTATTCAAAAGATGGAAGATTACAGACTTTATATCCCGCGGAACTTTATATTTTTAAATATTGTAATAATAATATTTTGTACATAGTTTTGTGACATATTTATACCCAAAAAGAAGCAAACATATGAGTGACTAAAGGACGCAGCGTAGAGACTGGAAGTCGGCATCATGCTACAAAGCCACTTCTTTTCTTGCTTTTCCGTATATTTTGCGATACTCGTTACAACAATAGACTGTACGAACAGTTTCTAGATATCAAGTACTAAGAACAATGCTTGCTTTTAAAATGCATAGTATTAAATCATATCTATGTCATGCAGTAAACAAAGATATCAAATAATTGTTTACTGCCAAGCTAAATTCAACTTAAATTAATTGCGTACAGATTATAATTTTCGACATAAGGAGGGTCACTACTCTATTTTGTAGAGTATAAATGATAGCTTAGAATCTAGAAATGTTTGATAGTATTTTTTATTAATAATTACAGCCACAAAACTATATGTGTAATCATGTTTTTGCATACAAATGCATAGCAATTTATTTACTATGAAATAAAGGAACAATTATTGGCACAAAGTGTGTTTACAAAGTTATATACATAGTTATTTATTAAGAAAGGCATTAAAAATAGATGTATAATGATAATTAGCCAAATTTTAAATGAAAGATTGTATTTGTGGACTCTGAATATTGCTGTTGTATGGTCTACATTTTTGTATGAATGATTTAATAAATGGCTTTAAATGTGTTTGATTATTTTATTTACTGTTAATTAAATACAGATGGATACCAATTTCGTCTGCTTAATATGATACGAAAGATAGAAGGAAAGAAACGAGTTAGTAATAAGTGACCTACGACACTAATCGTGGCTCATGAACATATGGGATTCACAGGTGTTGAAATGACGACCGGAACTATCACTCAATCCAAAATCAACATTCATAAAAAGTCTTTGTAGAAGTCTAGCTTTTCCAAATATTATATATATATTATAAAAACCGGAAAATGGCTACATACAAAACTGTGTTAATCTGTGACGACGCGATTATGTCGGAGGCAAAATGAAATGTCCGATTGTTAATAATTTATATCCACGTATACGGATACAAATATAGTGCGGGAGCTCACGATGCTAAATGGGGATTTACTCGAGCGTCGTTGGGACCAATTGGATTTTGAAGATTAAATGGTAGAAATAAAAATTGTTTTACGATGTATCCCTTTCATCGGTAAGGGAAGCGTCTACAGGTTTTCAATTATGTAAAATATCTCTATAGTGCGTCAGATATTAAAAGTGTAAACACCCTACATGTCTCTGGTAAGTAGGTTAATCTGCCGATTTGCATGTGTGCACGGCCACCCACAGGCCGTATGGAATGGTAGAAAATTCGGACATGACGTAAGTTTGCGACGGTTTTTTGAAAATGCAAAAAATATACCATTTTGAAATACTCGAGCTCGTTAGATTATTCATACAGATGGTTCAACTTAATGTCCAAGACAAGCTGACCAATGATCTGACGAATATTTGGAGGGATGTTTTAAATCTGACGATTTGAAAAAGAAAATACATGTATTTTTATCATTAAATTTGTCAAATCAAATGCATGGAAAATAGCATGCAAATACAAAAAGACTTAATTATCTATATACATATAAAAGCGAAAAGATACTCGCTCACTCACTCACTCACCCACTGACTAATCACGAAATCTCGAAAACTATTTGACCGGTTGACAGGTTTCATAAATATACTGACATGCCACCGTCAGGATGTTTATTTCTTTAAATTTCTGCCTAGTGCCCACAAAGATAGTTTTATACGACATTATACCGCCTCTCGGCAAAAACGTACGTTTAACATTTTTATAGCATTAAATAGCAAAACGTTGCATTTGGTCAGCGGTAAAAACATCGTTATTAGCTCAGTGAAAAAGTGAACGAAGTTCCCTTTTTCACTGAGCTGTTTGGTTCAATTCACAGGTATAAAAGTCTTGTCTTCTCGAAATAGCTGTTTTTGTATTATGACATTTTTTTTTGCCGGGAGGCGATACTATGAGAAAAACTAAAATACTCACGTTTGTATTCCGGGATGCCCGACTAGTTTCGGACCCGACCCGACGACCCGTCACACCTGACACACGAGTCCATTACACGACATACATTAAGTCTTTTCTCCATTAAGAAGTAAGTTGTTAACGTTAACCAGCGTACCACTTTGAAAATATTATTAAAATGCACACTTTTCGAATAATTAAGTAATTATATTTTTTTACTTTTCTGATTGGCTGCCTTAAACGCCCGGCTCAAGATAGAGGGCTTACATATGGTGGAAGTACTTAATAGGGTGCAAGGTATATTCCCCCTTGTGTTTATACGCCGCACTTGAGTCAATCCCAAAATCTTAGTGGGCTCTTATTACTCTCTTCGCGGCAGGCAGAGACAACAGTCGGCCACCTGCTTCTATCCTTATATAGTAATATATACGTCACTATCTCCCTCTACTGTGATGCCTACTATCTACCTTTAATCTTTTTCTTCTTTTCATATCGTCAGTTAACTCCCGATAAACTTTACTTCTAGATTATTAGATTTAAAATAAGATTACCATACTAAGATTACAAATATTTTTATTTCCATTAATAATTTAAATTTACATAAATGCATAAACAATTAACTTTATCTTACATCGATTCTACAGAAAACATACCTAGATATACAAAAAAAACACTTATAGTTAGAAAGTTGAAGTTCAAATTATATTATCATCTAACAAAAAGATATGTTTATTTTTGTGTTATTAAATAAAATATAGACGGAACATATTTTATGGGTAATATTTGATGAAATGAGGAATTTAAACTAAGTAATAACGGTGTTCGTGTGTTGTAAGATACATTCTCATGCCTGTAAAGGGCAATAATAAATGAAAAACATTGTAGTATGTGAGTTTACGGACGAACAACGCAAACAAGGCTGTTTAAGTTCATAGTAAACTAATCAACAATATCTTATGGACTCTGATACTTTTATAATATATAATTGAATATATCTTACACAGCCATATTCATAGTTTAACAGTCACAACTAATAATTACAAATAGCCTAAAAGAAAATTACACCGCACGTGTAATTTCTTATTGTAAAATAATAATAACTGACGTATTACATGTATATTTAAGAGTTTATTCCAAATTCAGCATTATCTTGCCTATTGAATGGTATTATTGACTTAAGTAATACAAATCAAGGATTTTTTTTAAATTATTGAAATTATTCTCAATTTCATAAAACGATACTACTATTTTTGAATACATATAATTTTAGCATTACCAAATTTAATGGTGTGTATTGATTTTTGTAACTTAAATCAGTAAAATTTTAATGAAGCAAAAGATAACTCTGTGTTAAAACCTCTTAATATTATTTTACCCCTGGATTAGGTGTCCTGGTATGAATTTGAAAATACTTCTGAGAAGGTGGAGGTGGATGGTTCTTTAATGTTGAAACTATATGATAATATCCATCAATATCATTATAAATATACTTTTAATTCATACCCATTCGACCTGAGGATAGTGAGTTCATATATTATTCGCACATAATTGGTTGTGAATTAAATATTACCGAAAAATGAATTAACTTCAAAATGTATTCCACTGCAATAGAAATTAATAGGAATCCAGAAGCTATAAACATTTGTTCCCTACCTCTCGTTTTGATTTTTTATCCAAATATACCTGAACATCATAGAGATAAAAGGTCATATCTGTAAAAAAATTCTAATACATCATAGCCTAACTGCTCCCTGAATGATGTCATCATATAACTTCTGCGTTAGTGATACATACTCGCCCGTTTTCTGATCCAAAAAATACTGCGGGTCACTATGGATATTTAGCGCAAAACCTTGTTCCATTAGTTCTTTCTTCTTGAGCTTAAATGTGGCAGTAAGCGGAGATTCTGGCATTATTCTAATGAAAAGCGGTCTGGCAAAAACGGGGAGTGACGATCTGAGTCCTTTGGCTAAAGAAAGTAGGTCGAGGGTTTTATCAGGATCAGCGATAGCGGCCATGCCAGCTTTTCCTTCAATGTTTGGTATCTGTAATGAAGAAGAAAATCTCAAATTGTACCGTATGAAGCACATTTGGGACTAGAATAGAGTAACTAACGGATATGACAGACGTTGTCCTACCCGAACGTAATTATAAATCAATCGATAATTGATTTTCTTCTGTTTTGCATCATAAGTGATTTCGATAACAAAAGAAAATACGCTAAAATCAAAATACTAAAATCTTATAATATATTTTGTAACTAAATTGCAGCGCCTCCTACTACGGAAACATTGTAAATCTAAATCATTCCGGGATCATCTCTACTCGGTCACACACAAAATAATGTTCGTACAAAAATCAAATAACAATCCTAGAACCCTTTTGCAGGCGCCACCTACCGAATCCAATCATGAATCTAAATATTTCAGAGATCGACTCAATTCAAGTAATAAAATTCAATGAAGTTTTTAACGTCATAAGGATTTTTTTTTTAAATACTATCAAGTTGCTGTTGCAAAAGTTGTTTCTCCATACAAACCTTGTCTGTCTGTAGACCAATAGAGAAGTAACTTACTTTTACTCCGTACACAACAGCGTCTTTCAGACCTATTAGTGTACTGATGACGCCCTCCACTTCTGCAGTAGATACGTTCTCACCTCGCCATCTACAAGTGATATTATATTACTTTTTTCACATTTCTATTATCTTATTTTTTAATAATTAATTCCTATGAGCCAAATTTCTCTAGAAACTTATCCCAAAGTCCTTAGACTTCACCCACAAAGAACACCCAGACTCAAGACAACTATTTGTGAATCACACAAATGTTTTTCTCGTGTGGGATTTGAAGTCACAACACTCGGCGCGGCGTAATGGCGAGGTGACCACTTAAACCATTGCGCCATCCGTTCAGTCTAATTGATACTGACCGGTGCTGGTGGTGAAAGCAGTATATTTACCACTATCAGGACATAAACTAACTTCAAAATAGCCTTGTTTTAAATCTAAATGAGTAAAATACATAGAACCTAGACTGGCCTGTTGGTCTAGTGGTTAGTGACCCTGACTACTGAGCCAGAGGTCGTGGGTTCGATTCCCACCCAGGATAAATTATTGTGTGATTAGCACGATCATTTGTTGTGTCTGAGTGTAATTTATATATAATATGTATGTGTTTACAAATATATAAGTAGGTTTATCAGCAGTCTGGTTACCATAGTACAGGTTCTGCCTAGACAGCCGCGTGTGAGATGTGTGAAGTTATTATTAAAAAAAAAACCTGAAAGTGAATCGAAGGTGTCAGTAATGTTTGGAAATTTATCGTCTACTATCACTTAATTAATAAAAAAAAATAAGTTTCCTGTAGTCTAAGCGACTCGTACTCATGACATCGGCATGTTCCCCGTTTTAAAATTGGTAAGCACACGTTCAACTACAAGTTTTTGCTCCCAAATTCAGAATTATTAAAACGTAAGTCAGAATATTAGCATACCACATGTCCTAATCTTGAGTAGGTCTCAAACTCGCAACAGTCTACCAAATCCATACTAACCACACCCCAGTTATTTAAAGTAAACGTTAATTTGTCACCACAGCATATAATTTGTCTACACAAGGGCAGCCATTTTCATTTTGTAAAATGATTTCTTTTATAAAATTATGAGCATTTAGTAGCAGTATTTTAAATTTAGGAGAGAAAATCTGGTCGCGCTCCATATTATTATTGCAAGAACTTACCTAAACGTATCTCCAGTGCGGTCTTTGAAGTAAAAATATCCGTAATGGTCCATAACGAGTACGTCCCCGGTATTGAAGTAACAGTCACCTTCGGACCTTACATTGCGAACCATCTTCTTTTCCGAAGCTGTCTTATCAGCGTACCCCGAAAACGTCAGGATCGCTTTCTTTTTATCGATTTTCCCTAGTAAAAGGCCTGTAATGAAAGAGAAATGTACTCAATTACATATAATATGTAGAAGTAAGGTATATGTAGAAACCTATAAACTTCCTACGAGTCATCGCTCTGTACATTTTTAAAACTTTAAATGATACCACGTATAGAAGAATATAGTACGCTGTGAACGATGTCTGACTCTATCCGAAATAATATAAAAATAAGTTGAAGGTAAACGTAATTGAATTAAGTGTCAAATAAGATCGATTCCTTGTTATTTTCTTTATTTTCAACAACTGACTCTTTCGTCTGCGCTTGTAAATTTTCTCCGATTTTGCAACATTTTTCATTGATGCTCCGCTCCTATTAGTTGTAGCGTGATGTTATATAGCTTATAGCCTTCCTCGATAAATGGGCTAACTAACACTAAAATAATTTTTAAAATCGGATCAGTAGTACCGGAGATTACCTCGAACATCCAAACTCATAAACTTTACCTCTTCATAATATTAGTATATTTAACAACAGATGGCAAATTAAAATTTTAAACTTCACTATTCTTCGGGGCGTTTATGCCTTTTTATTTACACGCTTCACTTCTAACTATGTAAACCAATCTTGGAAGTCAATTTTAACCTACTTCTAATTGTCGTATTGAAATTAAACTTTGTATGTATATATTGTAAACCTTCGCTTGGCTGGAGAGGATTTGGGGTCGTGATGTCAATGTGAATTGAGAGTGAATGACATACGACAACACAACTGAAAGATAATATATTGAAACCGATCTAGCTACAACAATAATATCACTTTATAATGGCTTCATAGAAGTGGCTCTGCAACTTGACAGCCGTCCACTCTGTCTGCTCGCTCCGGCGGAACTAGTCTTCTGTTCCTTTTCTTTTAAATCTTTACAATTAAAAATTCAAAAACGAAACGATTTAAATATTATGTTACCAGCCAAGCTTGCTCTACACTCAAAAGAGGTTTAGGCGTCACAATATATAGTTTGAATGACAATACTATAATTTGGCATCTTGGAGCTGATTTCATGTTGGAGCCAGGAGCTGGATAGTGGAACTCTTCAGTAGCTACTAGTAAACCCCTCAAGATTAGGCTCATATGATTCGTTTTGACGAGTCCAACAGATTGGGCTCGGTAACGATGGTCTGACGATGAAGCCAGGAGGTGGATAGTAGAACGCTTTTTTACTCTTTAATGCGGTTTGTCATTAAAGCGTGTTTTTTAGTTTTACTAAACTATGGTTATTGTTGGTTGGTTTGATTATAACAAATAGCATTTATATGGTAACCTGTCAAGTTTTTTATGATATCAGTTACCACAAACGTTAAATATTTGGATGTTTATTGTGCCCACAAACCCGTTAACCTCGAAGGACGTTGGCGAGCTGGTTTTCGACTCTTCATAGTTCAAATGTATAAATATGAACGATTATAAATGCTTTACCTGGTTCATGAGGTCCACACTGTATGCACTTGCCATTGCCATCTCTTAGAATTTCACCAGTTATTTCATCACATCTGAAAATATATAATATTTTTTTAATACAACGAATAATCCACAAAGTAAAATCTTGTGTATTCTCTTTAAACAAGTGCATCCTTCGATCATATATACCATAGACGTTTGAGCGGAGCTCAAAAAATGGCACCAACTAAACTGTGCTTAAATGCAGTTATAAGCACAGTTGAGCTATCAGACGCTTCGCGCTCGCACTAGCTGTGTGACGTTTCAGGCGTAGCCGAAAAATGCTAAAACTATGCTATAGAAATGCAAAGAAAGCATGAAATGTAGTACTTTCGATAAGTATAATATTTTATAATAACTTTATTTTAAGTATAATAATAATTATTAATTATATGCATATTTAATTACACTGCGTTCTATTCGATAACGTTGATATCTTTGTACATATTTATTTGAAAATACAATATGAATACTTGACTAAGTGGTCGTCACAACTGCTTAAATGCACCAAATAAGTTTTGTTACGTTTGCGGACAGTATATTGTGAAATCACAAACAAAAATTTTTTCCGAAAAAGTGAAAAGTATTTACTCTATTTTGGACGTGCTAATAATCAAGATAAATCATGGATACTAAAGCTTTTTGTGTTTCGTGCTATACTACTCTCAAATCTTTGTTAAATGGGAACAAGACGTCAATGCAATTTGCCGTACCAGCTTTATGGCGTGAATCTAGTAATCATTTTGATGATGGCTACTTTTGCATGACTGACATACGCGGTTTTACAAAGAAAATCAAGCACAACATCAAGTATCCTGACGTTCTTTCAATGTCGAAACCAGTACCTCACAGTGAATAATTGCCTCCTCTTTTACCTCCTACCTTACTAACAAGGAACTTGATGCCTGGTTATCACTGAAAGCAGTTATAAAAGGGTTTTTAGGGAACCACAGCGCCAAAAATGTGGAAGCCTTTCTTCATTCTCATTTTCCTTTCTTTCCATCTAATATTGGTGCGGTCAGTGATAAGCAGGGCGAGAGGTTAACCAGGATGACAAGAAGCTTGAAGAACGATTTCAAGGCCGTTAGGACACAACTATGCTAGGTGATGACTGTTGGCGTTTAAAGCGAGAAGATCATCGAAAGATTCATTCATGATTATTTTTGAGTTTTTTTACCTAAATATTAAAATTAAACTTGATTAATGTAAAAAAAATCTGGTTGATTTCAATAGATTTCTTTAAAGTATGTTTTGTCCCTTTAATTTTTAATATAATTTAGCATATTCTTACGGAAGAAAAATGAGACGTGATGAAAAGAAAATTTGTATGTATGTTTAATAGATGATAGGTATAAATAAGAAAACATGACATTACAAAGCGGGTAGGTACTCCATTTTCTTTTTTCATTTGTAACACAATGTTATCGCTTGTTTGTTATAATGCTGTAACAAACAATAATTTTAAAAGTTACTTATTTTTGAAATACGTAGTTTGGGCACCTGTCTTTTTCACTCAGGCGAGCATGCGTGTGAAATGCGTACCATAAGTCTATACGCTCTGTTGTGGTAAGTAATAAACTACAGGCGCGTTTTTGTATTAAAGTATTACATTACAACATATATTAACAGAAATATTCATTGTATGGTGTGGTTTATTATTACGATGGCATATTATATGCATGCACGTAAAGTATATGGAACTATCGAGTGCCATCATTTGACGCGATTTTTATAAGAGATTGTACCTATGGTATATTGTATCTAAGAGTGCATCATATAAGTAAGTAAGCATATGGGTCATATAACTAAAGAATCGTTCAAGTGCATTGCACGTGGTCAATGCTAAAAATCTTTTATTGCCTTTCCTATCTTTTTCCCACATAAGAACAGAGATACAGATGTTCATCCGTTGACTTTAAAGCACCTTCTTACGAATCTATGGGACCCTAGTATTCGCAAATAGATTTTTAGTTTACTTAGTTTTGTAAAAATGGCTACTTTGAAAATAATATAACATTTGTGCCGTAATTTTTTTTAATGTCACCAGCATCATCATATTCCTGCTCTTTTATCAATCGGGGTCGGTGCAATGTGTAAAACGGTGTCCACACGGGACGATTTCAGGCACAATTTTACTAGATTTTCAATCGCATCATTCCGTGTGGACGCTAATCGACCAATTTTATCATTTAATAATAAGACGCTAATTGAAAAAAAAACATTTTTATCAAAGCAATATTTGCACGTAAGTGTAGGGTGCAATAAAATGATAAAAAAAGATATATCTAATCACAGTTATAAATGATATCGTAGCGGTATAATTATTTTGTTATTGTTTATAAAAATATTTGCATTTTTGACGGTGAAGGACAACATCATCGTGAGGAAATCTTTTGTGTCTAAGTATAACGTTCATGCGTAAACCGCTGAACCAATTATGATAAATTTTGGTATAGAGGTAGAGGATCTTGGAACATAAGCTAATTTTCGTTGCGAAAAGAATAATTTGAAGGTGGTGAAATAGGGGATAAAAGATTGTATGGGTAACACATATCATAAGGGTCTAGGGATCAAGTACGTTTTAGAGTATCGTCGCAATTGAGGATTATTATTTTAACTTTTTTGGATCCTTATTGATTCTTTTGAGTGAATTTCGCTATTTAAATAAATCATTTTCTTTAAATTTTGATTTAAAATAGAAAATCAACTGTAAATCAGGATTCTTTTAAAAGGGTTTTTACAAAACCATTACAATATCTGCATCGGAACTAAAAAAAAAACTGCATCGATATGAAGCGACAACATTTGACACGAGAAGAGATGATAAGAACCGTCGGATTGTTGCAAGCTGGTTCCAGGCAACGTACTGTGGCTGTCACTCTTGGAACTACATAGAGCGTCACAAGCCGCCTCTGGACATGATATCGTATCGCGGGCAGCGTGGCCGAGCGACATGGAGGACGATCTCGCATCACCACTCGCAGACAGGACCAGTATCAGTGACCAAATCGTACCATGACAGCCATGATGTTGGTTACGAGGCTCCACAGCTATTCAGGTTTGCTGTTAAGCGACCAAACTATCTGAAATCGTTTACGTGATGTGGATCTGCGTTCCCGAAGGCTGCTGAGAGTTCCACCTATAGCACTCCGCAAGCGTAGGGCCCGTTTACAATGGGCTCGCGAATACAGAAATTGGGAGAAAGGAGACTGGCGTTGTGTTTGCTTTTCCAATGAATCTCGTTTTGGTATGAGGCCGGATACAAGACGTACTCGAGTTTGGAGGACTTCTGGTTGTTAAGAACGTTTGCAATTTTGGCAGGAGTTTCATTCATATTAAGGGGGAACAATAATGATTTGGGCCAGTTTTTGGATCGGTGGAAGAATCGATCTCATTTGGATCAGAGGCAACCTCAATGCTCAGATCTATACGGAGATGATTGTTTAATAGAAAACTATATCTGTCAATAATCTATCTTCTTATACATATAAAAATGAATTGCTGTTCGTTAGTCTCGCTAAAACTCGAGAACGGCTGGACCGATTTGGCTAATTTTGGTCTTGAATTATTTGTGGAAGTCCAGAGAAGGTTAAAAAGGTGAATAAATATGAAAATGCTCGGAATTAAATAAATTGTAGGTGATACGAAGTTCACCGGTCATCTAGTTATTTATAACAATTGACATCAAGCACCCCAATTTTTTTTTGTGTGGAAACCCCCACCTCACCGGAGCTAACGGTGAAGTAGTATGTCGGAATCGAACGGACTAAAACCACTCGGTGTTAAGTCACAAGTGGGTCTATTGCAGGGGACCCGGGTATACATTAAGAAGAAAGCATCTGAGAATCCCTGCAGACCTTGGCTGCCTGCAGGCGACCACACCATTGTACGGGAGGCCTTTTTATTAAAATTATTGAAAACTATTTTAACTTTTTAGTTTGGTTTTCTATTAAAGCGTGTTTTTTAGTTTTTTTAAACTATTATTTATATAGGGAAGGCGATCGGTTATCTCTCAATATAGATCTTGTGGTGTGGCAGGTAACTCCAAAACCGCAATGTGCATTCTTCCGCTGGCACGCAGTAATAGTTCGACACGTGTTTCGACTCTATACGAAGAATTCATTGACGATTCAGCAAGAAATGAGCTCATTTATTTGCAATATTTGACTTGCACCTCGATGAACCTTTGATGATACTTTGCCTAGAGAACATTGGAAAAGAAGGGAATAATAAAATGTACGAAGAGTAAAACGAAACAATATTGTGTTTACTTACTTTACTAAGGTGAGCGGGTAGATTGTGGAGAATATCCTACTCAAAAATCCAATGGCTCCAACTTTAGAGTCCAAATTAACTGTAAAAACAAAATAGTGTACGTTTAAAATAAACTTTAAAGTTTAACCGTCTTACTACAAAATATTTAACCATGCCTTAGACGTACGTTAGGTTTAAAGAATTTATTTTCTCATAAGAACTTAAGTCCACTTACAATGAGATACATAATAATACTTAATTTTAAATAGTAAATAGTGAATTATATCTCTAGCGTGTTAAAAAGTCTTTTAAGGGTTATACATCAGTATTTGTAACATTTATACATTTTTATCTTTAATTTTATTTTATTTAATTATACATATAACATTTAAATATCATCAACGGATTTCTTAAGTTTGCTCTTGTATATAGACACGTTCAATGGATGTTCCAAATTTTTAATACCACAAATCCGTATCTAGCTGTTGCTTAGGGTTTAACATGCCTTAGTCACTTGTTTAAATTTAAATAGCCTCGAACCGTGACTTATAACGTGTTTAACTACTGTTTAAACCGACTGTCTATGCTTTTACTTGTGAATGTTCATTTGTGATTATTACAATGAATATTATTGATTCATTTGATTTTATCGATTTGGAAGACTTAGAATTTATTGACAATTATAGAGATGTGTACTACATCTATATATGGCATATATAGGCTACTAGGTTTCACGTTCCGATGTCTTGGGAATCTCGGGATTAAAAGTAATCTTCTATCTATTCTCTTCTTCTTCTAATCTATTAATTCAGGTCTCCAGCTATCTACAAACCAAGTTTCATTGCAATCGGTTCAGTAGTTTTTGCGTGAACGAGCTACAAACATTCATACATACATACATCCTCATAAACTTTAACAGTTTATAATATTTGTAGGACTAGTATCACTAGTAGGATCAGTAAACTCCGACACCGTTTGACTGATCATTCGATCGGTTTTTATATTATCATTTTATTCAAATTAGCAAAAAAAACAGACACAACACACTTCATATGGATGGCCGCGGCGGCGGCGGCGAGACGGCGACAAGTGTTGGTGCAACAAAAAATGCTGACCGCGAGTTGATTTTTTTATTTACGCCATCTGTGCGGTCCCTTGAAGCTGTACATAATCAAGCTTCTATGTCAACGCAATCTAAAGACACGGCCATTAAGCTTTAGATTTTTAAAAAACTTAAACATTTCGCAGGTAAATCAAAACATTATTGTGTCGGAGCTGGAGTCGATATTTATTTAAGTGATTTTACGGAGTCGACCTTCTATACTAGTACTATAATGTATTCTGTGGTTGAGGTAAGTAACAACCTACAGGTGCTATATGTCCTATCTGGTTAACCAGAGAATTGTCGAATGCCACTATTTGACGTGATCTTTGAGATGTAAAAGGCGATGATAATTGATAAATAGGTTTCATTAATAGTTCTCAAAGAAGAATAACTAAAACTTACCAAGATTACTATTTCCTTCAGTTGCTCCATAAAATTCCATAATTCTTTTGACACCAAACCGTTCTACAAATTCAGGCCATATTTGTGGGCGAAGGCCATTACCGAATATCACGTTGACTTTGTGAGCGCGGTCACTT
This sequence comes from Euplagia quadripunctaria, assembly GCA_963859945.1. Lineage (NCBI taxonomy): Eukaryota > Metazoa > Arthropoda > Insecta > Lepidoptera > Erebidae > Euplagia > Euplagia quadripunctaria. The sequence continues at coordinate 17,787,477 of OY982581.1, forward strand.
GGCCCTGGGGGCACTGCCAACAGATATCGGCATATTTCACCAATATATTGTGCTGCCTGTAAAGAACGATAAATTTTTGTCGTATAGTATAACTAATTGAAAATCGGCCCATCCGTTGAGGAGCTATGACGCTACAGATAGCTACCTATATATCTCTATAGATGTTACACTTTTAATCAATTTATTTAATGAATGACGCTGTATATAAAAATAATTATAGTACCGCCATTTTCATGCTCAAGCCAAGTCACAATTGCCAAATGTACCATTTTTCTTTATGCCTTGGTCATTTTTGATGACGCTCGTTTTAGTAAGGAATGATACCATAACTATGTATTCCTTAAAAACTTACGGTGCATCCATGCTTGGCCGCATCTGACCAATAATTACTTGCGGAAAATTTCTTCCTCAATACGACAGTACATCCTGATATGATTGCGAGACCTGCTCCTAGTACACCGCCCGCAGTGTGGTGAAGAGGTAGCGGGTCGTATATTACATCTTTGGATGTAAGCCCTGCTGATCTCTGAACTCCTAATGGAATCAGCATGAACCTGAAAATTTTTTGACGAGTTTTTGTCTACTTGACGCATCACAAAATTTTATTAAGATTAATGTCCACAGAACTACATGCACCAATGGATGTAGATAATGCTCTGATATCCTTAAAGCCAATGAAATATCCAGAATAAAGCTATGCGACTACATTCACTTAATTCCTGTTGCAAATAGTAAATGAGACGACAATTAATCCTCTTTATGCACTTTTTATTATGAAACCATAATTTTTCTTTACACACAAATTACATTGTAGCAGCTACATTTTCTCACTTCCACAGACCAAATCAGTAAGAAAATATAATCACTTATTGTTTCGCTACTCAATACTCGTTGATTTAAGAAGCAAAAGGTTAAAGCTCCTTTTTCGCTAGGGGACATTTTTGTTCTGCGACCTTGTCACCTGGCACAAAATATACGTGCCGCAGGACGTTGCATGCAATGCCGCCCTATGTCGCCTGCAACACCTACGGGTAGCGAGACATGTCAAAAGTCGATCCTCTGTGATAGTCGACACGCGCGACTTTCGTGACAAAAAGTCGTGAAAGTCGGATTATGTGTGTCCACGGTATGTCCCTTAGTGGGTAAATGGCTTAAAAGTTATTCAAGGCAAACCTCACCTAATATTAGTAATAACAGCAGCTTTAGGAAATCCTGTTGTCCCACTTGTATAAATGTACAATACGGTATCTCGAGGATTGGACTGCCCAGCATCCACCACCGGGTCTGAAGACATTTCTTTCAGTTCTGCTGCCAAAGGTGCTGTGTCTTGTAAGACTGGAGCATTTTCACGTTCAGGAGAGTTGAATTGAAAGAAAGGTATGTCAGGGATCTCTGGTTGAATTTCTTTGATAGCTGCATTGAAAAGAAATAAATGGTACTGTGAAATAAAAATTTAAAATAAATAGTTCAGATTTCGATATAGGAGCTGCCTCACGAAGGTTTTATTTCCACCATCTACGTACATATACAACATACATATTAGTGTGAACTAAGACTTACACAGAACAGATATTAAGCATATTTATGTATAGTGATCAGAATGTTTTTTGGAGACACACTTGGAAAATTAAATGTCAGTGTTAGTAAATACCACTAACAGCTTCTGCTTACTTCCCATTATGTAGTGTAGAAGGTCAGACATACATAAATACTATCCATCGCTATTGATGAGCATTACACCTTCCATGGCTAACAAGCAGAATACAACAAACATTGGAATTAAACATAAAAATATCATAAAAATACCTAGCTGAGTATAATGTAAACAAAAAAATCGAAGATTTTACCTGCACTCATTTCATCACCAAAAACAACCGCTTTGCACCCTGCAATCCTCAAACAATGTATTAATTGCGTTCCTTTTAAGTTGGTATTTATCAATGCTGTAGTGACCCGGATCTTGGCAAGCCCTATCCAAATGAACACATATTCCGGCTGCGTTTCCATGAATAGAGCTATCACTTCACCAGGTTTAAATCCTTGTCGTTTAAAATACCAGGATATGCGGTTACTAAGCTCGTCTCCCTGAAAAACGTAACGATTACTTAAAAAAAAAAACACTAATTTACAAGATTTCTTCAAATATAATTTCAGATGTATGTAGGATAAGCAATTAATTTCAATTAAGGTCTGATTGATTAAAATGTAGATCTAAAGTCCAGCTTAGAATTTAGATACACGTATAAGCCAAAAGGGGGTTATCAAAATTATTTATATTTCACGTAAATTGTTGTCCTCCTAATTTTTTAGCAAATTTAACGGCATTTTCCTCAAGTCTATCATATCATTGCTATTCATAAAACAACCTGTTTAAAAGAGTGCTTTAATAGTGTCTAACACTTTTTGGCTACTATTTTCTAAAATTTGGCATCGTTGGCGTTAAATGTCTAGCTGCTGTAGTAATATGGTCGACTGTAGCAGGGTATTGTCATTTTAAAGATTGCAGGACAATTAAAAAATAAAAAAAAGAACAAAAATAAATGGAACTGTAAGATCGTTCACTCGTATACCTCCCGTGGTTTCACAATTGCCAAAATCTTTGTAACCGACATTAAAAACAGGAGTAGGTTTCAGTTCGTCGGAATTTTTTATTTATTTTAAACAACTTCCCAGTATGTCCCATTCTCATCAGGTCACGTTCCGACGATGGGATTCTGGAGAAATCGATGGAACTCTTCAAATATTATAGGTAAGGTATTTTTTATTGTAACTGCACACATTAACTTTCGCAAAGCACCCTTTGGTGAATTGGAACTGATGATGAGCCGGAGCTACTCAATAATAACTATTTCACGGGTTACGATTCTGTTACTTTAAAATGATTGTAAAGCAATTTATGCTCTGGCACAACGCGTATGCAGTACCAGAAGAAATTTTTAACAATTAACAGCAGTCGACATTAGGGTATTGTAACTTAGATAAATATTATTATAAACTGACTCACTCAAAAGCAAGAAATTAACTTAAAATCGAATTTAAAATATGAGGAGGTTCTCATTTCGACTAATTTTCGTATATGTATGTTACGCAAAATCTTGGCTAATTGATAACCGTTTTGAATAATTATTTTTTAATTGAATTGGTTACACTCAAGATTGGTCCCATTTAAATTTGAAGAAAACATTCCGCCTCTAAGGTTTTAAAATTAAGGAATCATTTGTATTATTTTAGACTGTTTTTCTATTTTCTGTAAATAATTATATTTTAATGTTTATGAGCGCCAACAACAGTGGCAATGTGGCAGTGTGTTCAGGTCAACCCGCTGCGTCAATAAGAAACCTCGTGCGATTTCCTCTTTGTCCTCAGGACCGTTTTTTCAAAGGTGAGCGAGGCTTGAAAGTGCATTTCGGAAAAATTCACAGGTCCCAAAATGTACTTTCATGTCCCACTGTTCCTTCATCAGTTAGTGAAATTTCACCAAACACCTCCCAAATCCCATTTTTTCAAAAGTTAACACATTTAAAAAATTCCGTTCCTATTCTTAAAAGAGTTCCCCGAGGTGCAAGGCCTACTGATGCTCATCACTTAGCCCATTGTGTAGGTCTTGTTGTCCGGGAGAATTCGATATCGGCCTGGGAACATTTGCTTGCCTTCCCTTGTAGAGTTTTATACATAAAAAAACATAATAGTACCCAAAAATCTTTGACAACCCAAATTAAAGAGAATTGCCTTAATACTACGACTTATTTCGATCCAAAATTATCATTTTCTTGTAATTATAAAAGAAACAATTTTACTTTCGTGGAAACAAAACTGAGGGAAGGTGACATAAGAGGGGCAGCTAGGTTGCTTTTTAGCAGCGATGTGGTAGCACCTTACTCGCCCGATACAATCACGAGTTTGAAGAGTAAACATCCCACGCCTCAGGATGACCTCTCTTTCCCTGATGCACCTACCACCGACACTGAATATCTAAATATTACTACCAAGGACGTGTTTACAGCCGTCTGTTCCTTTCAGAGTGGATTTGCCGGCGGCCTCGACGGCTTGACACCGCAACATCTTAAAGATTTAGTGAGTTCAAGCATCGGGGAGGCTGGTGATGCTCTCTTGAAGGAGCTGACGGCTTTAGTAAATCTTATGCTCTCCGAAAATGTGGATGATGGCATCATTGACGTCTTATATGGAGCCAACTTATGTGCTCTACGTAAGAACGATGGTGGCATTCATCCGATTGCTGTAGGGTGTACCTGGCGGCGTATGGTGGCCAAAATTTGCTGCAAATATTACAGCGCTGAACTTGCAGCAAAATTCCAGCCCGTGTAACTTGGCTTTGGTTCAAAAGGTATAAGGCATACACGCCCTTTCCACGTACCTTGGCAGTAACGAAGGGGAGGTAATCTTGAAGGTTGACCTGAGAAATGCCTTCAATTCTGTTAATAGGGACACTCTGTTGACCCAAGCAAAATTGGAAACCCCTAAAATTTATAAATTTTTTTGGCAATGTTATAGATATCCTACTAAATTAGTATACAAGGACAATCTTTTGAAATCGGCCGTTGGATGTCAGCAGAGTGACTCTCTGGGACCAGTTATCTTCAGTTTAGCGATACACCTCATTATTAAGGAGATAAAGTCAAAATTCAACATTTGGTACCTTGATGATGGAACCCTAGGAGGGGAAGTAGAGACAGTTTTACAAGATTTAACTTTCATAAAAAATTAATTTTAATCCATAGGCTTAGAACTAAACTCTGACAAATGCGAAATTTTTATTTGTGACAAAACAGACAGACACTCGACTGTACAGAAATTCAATTCATTGGCACCTAACATAAAAGTTTTAGAAAAAACGTCTCTCCGCCTTCTTGGGTCCCCGGTCTTGGAAGATGGTTTTCAATCTTTCATAGAAGACAAAATTAAAAATTTTGGTGATTTTTCGGATCGTTTACTTAAAATTAATGTCCATTCGGCTTTTACTATACTCCGTTTTTGTCTTTTCGTACCAAATTTACTCATGCTCTTCGATCATCGCAAATTTGGAAACATTTAACACTTTTAGAAAAAAATTACAAAATTATTCAAAACACCCTTAGCAAAATTGTAAATGTGACTTTGAACGACCGAGGCTGGCTCCAAGCATCCTTATCGCTTCGTTTGGGTGGTCTTGGCGTTCGCAAAATTTCAGATGTTAGCCTTCCAGCACTTTTGTCTTCGGTCCATGGCACAGAAGAGTTAACCAGGAAAATTCTAACAAACACACTGGTTAATTCTGAAGTGTCCTGCAAGACCGATGCCATAAATGCTATGCAGATAGCTTGTCCCAATACTCTTTTACCTGTTAATCCATTCTCTCAGAGGCAATGGGACGCGCCGTTATGCACCTTAAGAAGAAATTATTTAATTGACACCGCATCCAATGTTGCAGAGCGCGCTCGTTTGTTGGCTCTGGGAAAATGGGAATCAGGCCTATGGATTCAGGCACTTCCATCGCCCAACATAGGCACCTTGTTGGACGATAACAAATTCCGCCTTGCCACTTGCCTTCGTTTAGGAGCTCCTTGTGTTTCTCCGCATCTTTGTCACTCTGGAGAAGCTGTCGACAGTCTCGGACACCATGGCCTTTCTTGTAGCAGAAGCGCAGGCCGTAAATCTCGACATGCCAATCTTAATGACATAATCCGTCGTGCTCTTGTCACCGCCGGCGTGCCAGCCGTACGTGAACCTAGTGGTCCGGTACGAGACGATTTGAAAAGACCAGATGGTATGTCGTTACTGCCATAGAAGATGGGTAGGCCTTTGGTGTGGGACGCATCCTGCGTTGACACCCTCGCGCCATCACATTTTCCAAGTACAGCTGGTTATGCTGGCGCTGCTGCTGCATCAACAGAAAGCCTCAAACGGCGTAAATACAATAATTTAGTTGGTAACTATGTTTTTGAGCCGTTTGAGGTCGAAACGCTAGAGTCATGGGGTCCGAGTGCTCGTTCCGTTTATAAGGAATTAGCTAAGCGACTGATCGACACTTCTCGTGACCAGAAGGCGGGCCTTTTTCTTGCACAGAGAATTAGCATTGCCATTCAACGTGGCAATGCTGCCAGCCTTCTGGGAACACTGCCAGTAGGCGACGTTTTGGAGGAATTTTATGACGCATGCATGTAAATAGCCCATATACATTTCTTTTTCTTTTTTTATTAATTTTAATGTGTAAATTGTATATAGAATATATTTATGAAAAAAAAAGGAATCAATAATACAATTTATTTATTTGTCATAATTTAGGCGCATTAAAGTTGGTGAAACTTTAAAAAAAAAATTATATAGCCCTCTAACTAGAGTCCGATTTATATTATACAATTTTCAGACCCAAGACAGTGCACTGGCTAGTGTATTAAAAAGAAAGAAGGAAGAAGTGTAGCAGAACCAATACAATTGGAACTGATTTGAACAACTGCCTTACACAACCTGTTTTGTAGTTAAGGTTTAATGACAGTAGCAGAAGTTCGTGAGGTATGTAAAGAAAACAGAAAGAAAAGAAAAAAATATTTATTTCTATTACCATAAATATTTACTATTATATATTTATATGTGTAAGGATAGAAGCAAGTGACGGGCTGTTGTATCTGCCTGCCGCGAAGGGAGAATGGCGCAAGCTTCTGTAATGTTATGTAATGTGTTTTTTTTATTTGGAAACCCAATCAAAAAAATATTTCTAGCTAGCTTTTGCTTCGTTCGTGTAAATGTATTTTTTCTAACCCTGGGGAAAAGTTCTTTCTGAATAAAGCGAATAAAAACGGACAACGGACAAGCAAAATTTCAAGATGATCGAATAAGTATTCAAGGCGTGAAAGCGTAACAAAAAATAAACAAACTTATAACCGCATTTATAACATTAGTTAGGATGAGATGTAAAACAATACCTAAAACTACATATATTATCGTAGACCAAGCATAAAATTCAAAGGATTTTAGTACCTCTCTGAAAGTTAACGCCCTATTGTCCATGATAAATGCTTTTTTGTTCGCGTTCATTTTAGCCACCTCCGTCCATCTGGAGACTACGGTCTTGCCTTGCTTCTCCCACAGCCATATCCAAAATATCGTATGTAGAAGTACCCGAAGACCTCTGGAATTCATACCATATTTGATGTTGATAATGTTCGCTCAAAATCAGCTGTTATTAAAGCTGAAATTTGTTTTGTCTTTTTTGAACTACGAGTCGGATTTGAAAAAATCTTTAAACATTTGATAGTCCAACTATTTAGGAAGGTAATTTTTTTTTTTTTATTAGGGTCACCGGCAGTCATTACATATGTGCTTAAAAATAAACATTGAAATTGTACAGTGCAAGTTATGTATGACTACTTAAAGGTGAACTCAGCATGCATTAACATACGTCCAGATTTGCAAAATAATGTAAACTAAAATTAGGCATAAAACTAAAACAGATTAAGACAGTGTCAAAAGTAAATGCTTTGTGTGATATGTGCGTGCATAGTGGTATGATGTTTGTGTGGATGTTACATGCGAGGATGCGATTATGTGTGTCGCCTTTGCCAGCCCTATGACATGTTTTGGGATCGGAGGTTACGCCATTAGGCAGAGGGATGTGTGGATGTGTAGAATTGTATGATGTGGAGGGGATTTTATGGGTGTGACTGTTGAGATTTTAAGGCAACGCTTGTGTAAGTACAGTTTATTGTATGTGTGTTGTTCTTACAACTAACACCGTCCATTAATAATGTTTTTATACAGTGTGTTGCGAAATGAACCTGCCGAGTCATGATGAATATCTACTATGTCACTGTATTTATTTAGTGTTTTACATAATCTCGACACAGGTGAATTGGAACCTAATACTGTTCTACTTAGTGGGGGATAGAGAGGAGTAATTGGTTTACGTGGAATTCTGGCTGGAACAAGAAAATTAAAATCTGCTAACAACTGCGGACAGTCCGTATGGTTTCTAAGTAACTTGTATAAGAAACCCATGTCTATAACGTCCCTCCTTTCTAATAAGGTAAGCATTCTAAAGTGATTAAGCCTTTCCGTATATGAACGAAGTTCCTTAGCCATACCAACAGAAAATGCCAAATGCCGCAGGAAGCGCTTCTGTAGCCTTTCAATACGAAGTGAATAAGTAGAATAATGTGGGCGCCAGACTACACTACTGTACTCCAATACAATCCTGACAAACCTGTAGTATAACAGAATTTTGGTTTTGGGGTTTCGAAATGGTTTACCATTCCTTATTATAAAGCCTAAAAGTTTAGATCCTCTCTTAATAATATTCTCTATGTGTGGTACAAAGGTCAATTTCCAATCAAAAAGTACACCCAAGTCCTTTATTATGTCATTTTCCTGGATTTTGTAGCCGTCTATAAAATAATTTGTATCTTGATTTTTTTTATTTCTGGCTTATTATGGGCTATTAATATCACGCTGCGACCTTTAGAAGCGAAGCAGTGACCATAAACGTGCGTGACACTGTGGAGATCGGCTAGTAGATCGATAATAAATTAAGCAATAAACTGGATAGACCTCGAGATTTATTCTCGAGGTCCATCCAGTTTATTCTTTTAAATGTTTTGTAAAAAAGGTAAAAGAAATAAAATTTGGTTGTTTATGGCGCATCAATGAAAATTACACAATCTCATACGGGATGTACGAGTACTAGGCATTCATACACATGACGTGGTTACAAAACATTTATGACGAGCACTCGTATGTTCGAGCAATCATTCAATCATCGCAAGTGTAGAAAGACGCTTAATCCTTGTTGCTTGCCACTGTCCTGTAATAGTGGTACCTAGTCCGTAGATTGATATGTTTATTGAAAAAAAAAAATTTTTTCGAGTGACGAAATGTTGTCGTCTTCAACTTGCAAGATTTCTATCCCAACTTTTCATATTTACCAGGACACCAGAAAAGGGGGAGTGGGGAGAAGGAAAGGTTGGGCCTCCGGCAACCTGACTCACAGGGCGAAAAGTAATGCAAGTATTGCTTCACTACCGGTTTTCTGTGAGGCCGTGGTATCACTCCGGTCGACCCGGCCTATACGTGCCGAAGCATGGCTCTCCCACGAACAAATATGAATGAAATAAATATGTTTTCCGGTTTAATACTACATACAGAATGTATAAAATAATGGAACACTTACTTAAATCATTGAAAGGACATTAAATGCTGGTACAAAAAGAGTTTTTGAAAAAAAATTATGCGTTTACAAGTTATGAATGTTTGAATTTATAAGTATTATCACCTTTGCTTCTCATAAAAGCACGTAGAATGCGTAAAGTTAAAGATTTTAAAACTGTGTATTTTATTTTAACTATTGCTAGTTATTGAGAAATTCAATGAAAACTATCTTTATCCAAACAGAAGACGAAATCATTCTTTAAAGCTTCGTTTTGAGATAGCAACCTTAGACCAGAAGCAACTTTAGAAGATTTTTTCTTTTTTCGTCAACCTGATACTTTTTTCATAAAGGTACACCGAGAGGACCATTGCTGCTTCGCAGTATTACATTGTGTATGATGAGTTACGGACATGATAGGATTGACAATTATCTTCTAATTTAAAATGCATATTGAAATACAAGTTGAATGAACAAATTTCAAGAAAGTTTTAAGTTGAGAAACAAGTTGAATGTTCGCACTTAGCTTCCCTCCAACTCAAACAATTTTAGTGGGCAATAGTTCCTGCGTGTGTTTTTATACCAAAACAATTAGAACCCTGGATATTGAGAAATAAAGCTATGAAAACACAAGAAAGTACAGGAAGAAATCGAGTTTGAGTATAACTTGAGTGGGTGAATGTAAAGTGACTTCCTATGATTGATGACAAATCTGTGCATCTATCATTAACACCATTCATTAAGAAAACGGCTGAACGGACTCGTAATAGATGTCATAATTTTTTTTAAATACAGAAAGAAGGAAGATAATACTAAAATTGACAATTATTTTAAATCATATTATCCCAGTAGGTTGGGGCATCAAGGGGAATAAAGTTATCGTGAGAGCTCTACAGATAGAATACTATACTATAGGTTGAGAAACTTTCACTGAGACATAACGTTGAGCATGTTGTGTTTCAGCTTACAATCTTGATAACTTGTAATGCTTTGGTGTATGGTGTAGGTGTATTTTACTCTCCGTGATCTTGTTTGGTTAATGTTCACCATTCAGGTACAGGAACAAATTAGCTCATTGGCTCTATCCGGCTTGTTGAATGGACTTGTTTACTTAAAACACGTGATTTTCACGGAATGATGTTGTAGTCATAAGAAACGATGCATTGGAACATTTTCAGTACAAAAGAAGGATGCTCATACTAAGCTAGACGAGCGTATATGTTGTTTAAATATCAGACGGAACGTTATGTTTAGTGTGCAAAACAGTATTGGTAATTTGAAATACTTTACAAATAGATTACTCTGCATTTATTCACTACATCATTTACGAATATAGTGTATCACCTGGTTGCCTATAGATAGCTAGATTAATTCGTAATATTTATAATCAAGATACAGTCACTTTGAGTGAGTCAAGACTTTAGGGTCATATGGTCCGAGTGCTCGATATTTTTAGAAGGAACTAGCTGAACGACTAATAGGAACTTCTCGTGACTAGAAGGCAGGTCTTTTTCGTGCACAGAGAATTAGCATTGCCATTAAAATTGCAGTCTTCTTCAAACGCTACCAGTTGGTGACGAGACGAAAAGGTAAGGTAAGACCGGCAAACCTGCACAAACTAACGTCGTTTTATTCTCGTAATTTCCACAATCTATGTTCCATGCTCGATACTTAAGAATCAGTTTTATCTGCGACTATTTTGTAAGTGACTTAAAAGCTATGGTTTTGGTGGCAACCTGGCTTTCAGTAACCATGCTTTATGGATTCCTCTCTTTGTGCCTCTGGTACTGTTAGGTGGAGTACTTAAGGCAATCATAAAGTCAGTCCGCAATATAAATTTCAGATCATATCAAATGAAGTTGTGTCTACAATGTTGGAAATTTAATTTTTTATTTTATTTTTAAAATGTTATATGTTATCTTATTTAAGACTGGAGATAAAAAGATACAGAAAAGGAGAACCTATTCTCAGAAAACAGCTATTAAGGCCAAGTGGTGTGGAAAATCAAACAAACTCAAACTTACATAGGAAATATGCTGCGTGATGATCCGAATTCCCACCCGCCAACGGGTTAAGATAGTCATGCCTTCCTCACATCAACAAGATATTTTTACTTCTGTTGTGCATTGCCACCAGCAGAATAAGTCTTTGAGATTTCTATTCCAAAATTTTCATAGGATCTTCCTAGTCTATTTCCACACAAATTAAAAATGGAGTGACAAATTCACAGACTCGACTTTTAAAGTCTCATCTCGTTTTTTTCTTCAAAGATCCTAAAGCAACGATATTAACCGTAGATGTAGCATGACTAAAATTTCTACGTTCCAGACTACATTATACACTTCAATTTCAACCGTTTTGAATGTCTTGTTTTATTTCGTGGCTACTTTTGTACCATGACAGGTTAAAATATATACCCCTATGGCTTATGTAGCAATTTTTACCAATTTTTAACTTTATAGCACACTAGCTGTAGCCCGTGATTTCATTAGCGTGGAAATTTACGTAAAATCTTTCCCACGAGAACAGTACATTTTCCGGCTATAATCTTTATCTGTACCAATTTTCGTCCGCCGTTTCTGCATGAAAGAGTAACAAACATTCATTCATCCTCACAAACTTTCGTCTTTATAATATTAGTAAGATATTGTCTAAAAAATGTTAGTTTTGTGCGCATCTACATATATATTTTAAGTATTCCAAATTACACATTCCTGCTTCTGCCCGTTTGTTAAAAAAATGCGTAGGTTAAAGAATTCTGCTCACGTATTAATAATAAACTAGAGACCTCGTGGTGGTCGAGTTTCGACCATGGTTTATTTCAAAGGCCAATATTACTTGACCTGTCATGTCATTGTATAGACTTTTGTACCATGACAGGCCAAAATATATACATATGGACACTTATAGCTTAATGTACCCGTTTTTGCAATTTTTTAAACTTTATAGCAAATATTGTTTAAAAATTTTAGCTTTCTGCACTTGTTCTATATATAATCTGTAAATATTCCAACATTCACGTTACTATGCTTGCGAAATTTTCTTAAAAAGGGATACAAAGAATTCTTTCTCTTCACGTATTTAATATATTGAGATATATTTGAGATATCCGTTCAAAAGTATTTTAAATTGTACCAATTTAAATAAAACTATTTTCTGTACTCAATACTTCTAAACTAATAGGCATGCATAAGATGGCATAAGTAATCTGAAACACCGGACGCGGTTGATACCTCGAGAGCTATTGTGCGAATGCGAGGTGTCCGTAGCAATTGCCCCTTGGACCTTGGCCTCTTCTGGTCTCCTAGTACATTTATATACAGTTTAATGGGGACGCGTTGGGTTGGTTCCATTTAAAATTGGATGTTTCTAGTTGATTCTTAGCATTGTTGCCCATATTGTACTCATAAACTTATAGTATACTAGCGTAATAGACAAACAATGTGTGCAAGTGAAATACCTAGCCTTATATAAAACGTAGGTGTGAGACAGAGACAACCAGACCGTGAAATGGGTTTGAATTTTTTTTTGTCTCAAATAGTCTCCTATCAAAAATTAGCGTTTTAATTTTGGTATTTTCGTCTTTCCACATTTTAAAGGATAAATATAAAAAATAACAATTATGTCCGATTCTGTGTTAGGCTGTGGTGTAACACACAGCGAAAATCCAAATAAAGAACCATTTTACAGTTAAATACTAAAAGTTCAATACTACTTTCAAAGAATATTTTGTACTGCAGTTAATATATGCAATAACAACACTATTTTTGAGATATTGTGTTATTTTGTTTGATCAAAAAATATTGTAAACGGGAATCCGACCGTGTTTGGCACAGGGACAGACTAAAAGCAAACACAATCGATCGATATATCGATATTTTTGTATGTTGTCTAAAAAAGGAACTTCATTGTTTTTGAACCGACTTCCAAAAAAGGAGGAGGTTCTCAGTTCGTTGTAATTTTTATTATTATACAGTAGAACCTCTAAGTAAGACACCAAAAAAATCGAGCCATAGTTTTCACCTTATGACGGGTTTTGACTTAGGTGGATTTTGTATTAGTATTTGACCAATGTCGTGCACCCCGTTTAGACTTTAGATGCATTCTAACTAACTGAATGAGTTACAGAGTTGAAATATTTAACAGTTATAGTTATAGAAGTATGTATGTAACATATTATGTATTAAAATATAAATAATTTGGATTTTCTCTGTCTATAGCATTTTCTAAGGTATAAAGAGCAGAAAATTGTTTTTCTTCTGATTTTCTGGTTTTGCACTATAAAATTCCCTGAAGTATTTAATGCTGTTGTTTTCTCTTTTCATGAAAACCTACAGAGTGCACGTTAAATGACATCAATAACAATAATATGTACCCAAAATAAAACACTTGACACCGTTTAAAGAAACACGTGTCAACATCAGCCATAAATTCCTTAATTCCTTTACAATTTCATAGAATTGCTAATCCATGATATTATATACTCATACTTTTTCTAAGAAACATAGGCGTATTCTTTAAGTCGGTAACTTACTTTAGTTTTCTCTAAGCTACAGAGGTAATTCGTTTTAAATTATCGAGTTGTAGAGGTTATAAAATCAAACATTGCCATGTGCAAGATACAGAATTCCAGTTTATTTTTTACAGTGTCCAACTGTAGGGAAAATATGTACTGAAATGGCTTGTAGGGATCACTGATTATTTCGACTTATTCGACTATTCTTTTTTGGGGCTGGAAGGGAAGGGAACTAAATATTTATTCAAGTTGTGAAGGTTTTCAACTTATCGAGGTTTAACTTACCGAGGTTCCACCATATATGTATATGTTACCCTAGTACTCAGAGGTGGCTTTTAATTATTTTTTTGTTTCAAAGGGTATAAATTCTAGTCACTCCTATTGTCACCTAGTCAGGATTTGATGATGGGATCCTGTAGAAATTGAAGAAACTCTGTACAGGAAGGAGGAAACACTTATACCATTTTCTCTTCGAAAGCACGTGGAACTAATGATGAAGACACACACAGATGGCTACCGGAACTAATCAATAATAAGTATTTCACGGGTGGCGATTTGATTACTTTCATGTGGTTGCTAAACAATTGTGCTCCTCACAATGTGTATAGTATAGTGGAGCTGATAGTGAAGCACCAGGAGAACTCCTCAACAATTAATGTTCTTGCATCGGGAAAAGCAATATTTGTAACAGGTGATGATGAGCAGTTGACATTAGGCTATTGCAACTTGAATTAATTACAAACTGACCTACTCAAAAGCGAAAAATAAAAAGTTTGTTGCTTAAAATTGACTTAAACAAACATGGAGGTTCTGGACCCGACTTGCTATGTGCATCATGGTATAGAAGGTAATTTGGTTTTGATTACAAATTTAAAGGAATACATGATTATCGATAATGTCAACTCTGCACGCTGCGCTTGCGTCACATCCACATCACACAACTAATTCAAACAAAATATATATGAAAATATATTTGTACTAGCGGCCCGTCCCAGCGTCGCACGGGTGGGCATTTTTTTTTTACATTTTAGGATAAATAAAGATAATTTTACTTATAATGATGCTAATTAAAACTTACATGACTCAATTTGTCTAAATTTTCAAAATTAAAAACAAAGACTTTAAAGTAATTTCCATTGAACTTTTAAACTTTCGCGTTCCATGATATAATTATGTGTTTACGGGAATTAACGCGATCACGAAAAGGCATTACATACCTCTGAATTACCTGACGTTTCGACGAGGTTGGCCTAGCCGTGGTCACAGGCTGGCTGGCTCAGCGGTGCACGCCCTCCGTCGTCGAGATCGTGAGGTAGAAGGTTCTTCATCCATCCGCACATTTTCAATATTTTTAATACTTTCGTTTCCCCCTGTACCGTCACATACTATACTAACAGTGTCCCTATTCTGTAAGCAAACCGATGTGTCCCTATTCTGGTATTCACCCGACTGCGTATAAAAGCGAGGTGGCATGTTTTTTATCACTGGATTATCGCTTCACGTACAACTCTTAAGTAAAAGTGACGTTCCGTGGAAACTCAATCCAGTGATTGGTACTCGCTTCGAGTGCATGTTCTGCAATCGCTGATTTGCTAATCTGTCGGTTCTTCACAGCCAGTCAGCCTGTGACCACAGCCAGTGCAACCTGGTTGAAATGCCAGGCAATTCAGAGGTATGTAATACCTTTTCGTGATCGCGTTAATTCCCGTCAACACATAATCATAATTTTCATTGAAATTAATTAAAATTTTATTTTTTTAAACGTTTAGAAAAGCACTCTTTCCTTAGGTCGATGCCAACCATCGAGAAAGTTTGTCCCTGGGATTTACTTATTGTAAGGGCAAACGATATCTTTACTGGAAACTGTAACCTTTTAAAAGATATATGCAAATCCGTCAGTATTTTTTAGGTTTTTTGGGTTGGTTTTATTAGGGATTTCTAAGGATCTCTAATTTTTTCTAGTAATAAATATAGCCTATGTTACTCAGTGATAATGTAGCTTTCTAACGGCAAAAGAATTTTTGAAATCAGTCAATTAGTTTTACGTTTATTCGTTACATACAAAAATACAAATCTTTCCTCTTTATAATATTAGTATAGATTAGTATAGATGACCTATTGTTCTACCTTGCAGTCAATATTTTAGAGATTACAATAGTGTAATAATATGTCATCATAAGTATTTTTAGATTTGATTTCTCGCGGCGGAATAGGCATAGCATTTTAATTAAAGTACGCATCTTTACATCCTGCCGTGGTACATCAATACAAATAAATAAAATTTAAGTGTCTGTTTGTAATGTCATTTGCATGATACCCATGCCTAAAAATCAGTTTTTTAAATTTAAATTGAAATGTCTGTTTGTGATGTCAAAATAATAGTTTTTTTAAGCTCATAATACAGTTACAGTTTGATAAATTTTTGTCTGTTTATCTGTCTGTCCGTTTGTTCCGTCTAATCTTCGGAACGAGTGGACCGATTTCCACGGGGCTTTCACTGGCAGTTAGCTGGTGTTATAAGGAATAACTTCGGCTATTTTTATTTTGGAAAAAGAATAAGGGTTCCTCACAAGGGCCTCCCTTAGTGACTTCCAAGAAGACCGGTCCACCGCGATTATGGGCGTCCTACGTTGCGCTTTCGGGTCCGTGGTTTCCATTCAAGAATTTTTAGGTCCATCAACCATCCGTTCTACGTGCTATGTGCCCTGCCATTTGCCACTTTAATTTGCTGACAAAAATATACTTTTATACATTGTACAAACATGTTATACACTGAGCTAAAATCGAATCCACGATATTGGTCTTTTCAGTTGAATACTTTACCGGCCCGCCACATAGATCGTCAATAGTTACTAAAACGAATACTACAAAAAATCGTCAGAATTGTATTATTATTGTAACAAAATGGAAGTTACACGAAGCAATTCATTGAAAGGGGCGTTCAATTGTTTGATGCGGGACAATCTTTCCTTTAAAGTGTTAGTGTTTGACCGCTGACCTTTAACCTATAACACAAATATTGTACTTTTACGTACTTCTTCTATCTATGTTGTGTTCTAGAGCATGTCTATTGGATAGTGAACAAATCATTCAATATAAAATCAGATTCAGAGGCAGAGGGTTAATTTGAATTTAGTAAAGGTTAGATTCGTACAATGTTAAAGTATTTTTAACACCCTTTTCTTATCCCGGGGTTTTCGGTGGGGCGTTGTGTCGGAATCCGTGTGCCGTACTGCGCCTTAAGTAGGAGGGATCCGGGAACACTCGTAGCGCCTACCCGAGAAAGCGTGGGCACCATCTACGGGTAAAAACCTCTCAATTAGGCGACGTCCAGGCACACGTGGACGCCGCCGAGGCGGCGTCTGAGTGTGCCTGGACGTCGCCTAATTGAGAGGTTTTTCCCCAAAGGTGGGGCGCGCGCTTTTGCGGGCAGGCGCTAGGAGGGTTCCGGATGTCTTAATAAAAGCTGTTCCGGAATCCCTCTTACTTAAGGCGCAGTACGGCACACCGTGTGGTTTTACTCGGTTCGATTCCGACACACTGCCCCACCGAAAACCCTGGTGGGGTGATGGGCCGAAAAGCTACTAACCTTTTATAATGATTCCACTCCTAGTAGTTTATTATTCAGGGCTACAAATTATTATTTATTGTAATTAATTCTCATACAAGTTGATAACGACTACATTTATATTTATAAATGTGGTAGTTATCAGCTTGTATGAGAAATAATGGACTTGTTACAACGAAGCTCACTTCTTACTAAGCAACAGTAACCTTTTCCATAACAACAGATTGCTGGGTGAAAGTAGCTTTATGAAGGTATGAAGGTAACCTATACACGGTAAATATTATAAATTGCTGAGGCTAATAAAGTCGCTGACTAACAAGCAGTGGTTATAATACATGACGTTCTTTACAAGTTGCGGTAATTTAATTTAAACTCAAATATATTACAGTCTGAAATTGTGGAGGATAATAAGTCATAAAACATTCCGCTCATACTCATAGAGTAGCGAAGCATTATACTAAAAACTTAATGCGTTTAGACCAATTAAGTGAAATGAGTTCATGGTGCCTATCTTTTGACTCCCTCTTTGCTAAGGACGAAATGGATTTTTAATTATCTAAATCCTTCAATATACGTCTGATTAAATTGGTTGCGGCTTCCATGACAAATAAACTGTTCTTGGGATAAGCCGAGAGTCGTGCTCGGTGATTTGAAGAAGTGGCCGTGAGTTCGTTAGACTGATTTCTTCTCACAAGGCTCAACCATTTGAAAACGGACGGTTATAGATCGGCTCAGGCAAATAATATATGATATTATGTTATCCATTTGTTATTATATTATTCAAATAATTTTACATTTGACAAAGCAACCTATTATTGCGGTGACTGTGTGAGTTGATCTATAACTTTTAATTATAATTATTTTTTGAAACTGTTGTTGATTCTTCAGTACAAGAATTGCAGAATTGGGAATGTAATTGGGATAAGTTCCAATATAAGTCTCAATTTTAACGAGATTGAAGTCGATGGGAATATAAACTGTTTTATAATTACAGTACCGACATGAACAAAGCATGTTACTACTTTACCTTTTACAACTAACACTTATAAACCAATTATAGACTGAGGTACCGATGTAATTCTGCATCTCACTGTACAACAGACAGTAATTTGTTCTAGTACTTATGTACACTACTGTTCGGATTAGCTGCAATATTAATTGGCTCTTCATTATTTTACTAAAGAGTTAAAGACAAACAGGACAATAATTATACTAAGGACGCCCGAGTCTTGATAGGGATAGGATAAGATTTAAGACATTGTGGGGGAAGATTTCTTAGTAATCAAGGACAAAGTAGTTTACAACAATTCGGAAATAAGAATCGAAAAAAAAAACCTAGATGCATTCTGTGCTCTCCCACGGTTGAACAAACGACAAACATAACACGACAAAAAAAAGTACTCATACAAACTATCACCCATCCGAAATCCAGAGCATACCAAAAAGTGAAACACTTATTTTTGCTAATACTGATTAACTACGTCGATAATACCAAAAGCTAAATAATTTATGATCAAATATGCAACAAAATCGCTCCATTGTATTGTATGTAAAGAAGAATGGTGGACTTTGTATCGTTCACAAGTACCAGGGCTCGATGAATGAACAGAGTTCTCAGACACGCGACACCACACCGACGCGACCCTTGTACTGTTGATACTATAAATAAGATCGATGCACTGTAGGAATTAGAAGTAACTCCAGTTAGTGTTATTTGGAGCAGGAAATTTCTTTTATTTTAAATACACGTATTAAACCTATTCATAACGTCATTTTTGTATATTAATTATGAATATTATTTACACTGTTCAAAAGCGATAAATATTTTTTGTTTTGTAAAATATTCTGAGTACAAATAAATATTCAAATGTTCTTAATTAAAATTAAAGTAATATATTGGACTTGAGATTTAACTAATTATAATGAAGAGGGTGATATATATCATCAATATAAACTGTATGTTTATAATCACTGTAAACAAGTTAATGGCTCACTTGAGAGATATCTACCCACTTATTATTTCCTAATGAGCTATTATAATATACATTGAAGTTCTTAACCTTTTGAACTAGAACTAAAGTAAACTTTTTGCTTACAGTGAAGGCAAGTGACAACTTCTTTAGGAACGTTGGGCACTTTTAGCAAGGGGAAAAGCACTGGACTCGTGTGACCGTCACGCTCACTTACATATTTACAGATAGATATGTGTGTATAACATTCATCATCAATGTATATATGTCGCATCCGGATCCTGAATACAGTTGTGAAACGACACACAAACGTCAGAATGACGTGTGCGGAGCCTAGCAACTGATATGGTTCTTTGTCATAATTTTAATATTTGCTGTAAAAGAGTGTAGAAGCCTAGGAACTGTGCTGTGTGTCATATTACTTCTCACCCTTACTCCTGCAAAAGCCCACAATTAGTGAACGATCCTCCGATTTATATCCATATTTATAAAAATCAATGCCACTTTTCGTTGTAATTTTATAACTCAAGAACGGGCTCACTTATCCAAACCAAATGTTTAGGCTTTGTTCGGACTATTTAGTAGATGTTTTATGTGAAGTTTGCACAAAAAAGGAAACTTAACGAGGGACTTACGCGGGTGAAACCGCGGGTGAAACCGCGGGGCGCAGCTAGTATATATATGAAAGTTATGTTTTCACTTCTGACGTGCATTCCTACGAGCGAGTTTTTTTTTCAGTACTAGAGTAATTAATTATAAAAAAATATTTTTCCAAATTTATTTTTTCAAGCTAACTTGACTATTTATCGGCTATAATGATACTCGTATACTAGATCGCAAATTGCAATAAGGTTGCCAATTGTACGTAACATTAGCTAGTAAGTAGAAGTAAAATATTGTAATCTATCACTTGGTGTGCAATAAAGAGTACATATATATATATCCATCTATCTATCTACACTGCAAGGGTACCTCACTTAAAAAGTACTTAAACATAAAATTAATAACAGTAATTGAATATTTCACTGAAACAATATCATCCACAAGAAAGCTTTTGCGGGTAGAATCATATTTCAGATATAATATACAACAGTGTTATACAACCGCATTTAACCGCAATTGCAACTGGTAGGTAATTGCCACCTCAAATATTCATAGATTGACTAATTTTATAGACATTCGAATTCACAGATATTCGAATGGCCTTTCGACGTGTTTGCTTAATTTTATGTATTTGCAAAATTAAATAATAGCAGCAAAAATATGGTAGTGTGAGTATACGGATCTATAAAGTTATTTTAGTTTTTTAAAGTGAAAACTTCCTTAGGTACGTTGGGCACTTTTGGTATGGGGAAAAAAGCACTGAACTCGCGTGAGCATTACGCTCAGATACCTATATATACAGACGTGTGTGTGTAAGTTATGTTTTCACTTCCGATCTGTCCTACGACTGACAATTTTTTTTATTTGTATAATATTTAATCTACTCGTCTATCTTTCTGTAAGAATATCTGCAACATGGAATCGTAAAAGTTGTGAAGTTTCGTAAACGTGGACAAAGCATACCTACTAATACCCAGTATTAAAAAAAATAAGTTATTAGGATTTGAAAGAAGAACCTAACACGTTGGATCAGAATATAATAATTATTCTCTATATATAGGTAAGTTACAGTATCTTTTGCAGTAGCTCAACATACATGGAATTCAATTGAAAGAAGAAGAAAAGAAAGAAGATATAATAATATCGACAATGGACATACGACAATAAATAACATAGAAAAATATCATAATTAATGAGTACTTACTGAAGATCCCTATTATGAGTTTTTTTCCATATATAAATCCATTGATATCTATCACCAGTCATAAAATATGTGGCAAGCAGTGCAATCGCACCCACCACAGTCGGTGATCCACGTGTGAGCCATCCTAAGGCGGCACACGATACGGCAATAGATGCTAGAATAACACCCTTCTTTTTCTCCGCCTCTTCGAAACGAACTCCTGGCTTTTCTGTCATCCTGGTAGTTTCATTTGGTGCGTTGCATAGTTTACCTGAAAAAAAGAAGTAATTGAGAAATTTATTTATTTACGTCGCAACACCAGAGATAAGTCTCTTGTGTACAGAAAGAAAGTTTTCAGCATGTGATATTCTCTCCCTCTCCACTACAAGGGTTACTTGTTGGCACTACTTACTTCATCGTATTCCTATTTATTATTCTTATTAAGCCAAACTCGTAGTTCTTTATCATTACTACTTCCACTATGTACTAGTTTCAGCTTCGGCCGAACACCAGCATTAATGAACTGGGCAGATTTAAACAAAAGTTAATGTCACATAGTGAACGTTCGTGTATCCGAATTCACCAGAGCTATTTACTTAAAACTTCATTCTCAGTTACTACTAATTCGACTACTAACTACTGAAGGATCAACTCGGTTTTCCAAATAATATCACAGGATTGTAATGTTATAATCGGATTTAATACTCAACACTTTACAAACGTTTTGCACAGTTCGACATGTGGCTGTCAACTGCCATTCGTTTCTCCCGCTAATGTTGGAGTGACATCTTATGTCAAAGTCAAATGTCGCTCCAACATTTACATTTATTTTTTAAAATTACCCTCACAATAATAATAATCATAAGTTATTTATAAGTAGGAGTTATTTAACGTTATAATTATGGTAATTGCCTCTAGATTAAAATAATAATGAAAATTCAAATATAAATCGACACTAAACAGTTTACAATATAATATGGATTCTTACACTACTAATACAATGTTTATAATATAAATATTACTAACTACTTAATATAGAATCTTTGAGAGAATAGTTCACAATTTGTATCATTTGCATACCTATTATGAGACATAGCTATCTCTACTGCTTTGAACTGACTACTCGTATCCATAGCGTGAGAGTTGAAAATTAAATCCTGTTTTCAACCCAAGATTTGTTTTTGTAAGAGTTACCGCCTCTGATAATATCTTACTAATATTATAAACGTGAAAGTTTGTGAGGATGTATGTATGTATGGATGTTTGTTACTCTTTCACACCAAAACTACTGAACCGATTGCGATGAAACTTGGTATGTAGATAGCTGGAGACCTGGATTAACATATAGGCTACTTTTTATCCCGATATTCCCACGAGATCAGGGCGCTGCTAGTATATTATAATGAGGTTAGCGGGCTTGGACATAATAATAATAATAATGTTTATTTCCAAGTAGTAACATATACACATTTACTGTGATAGCCACACTAGGCACAGCCTGTATTGTGGCTATCAAACAATACTATATTCTTTTGCCTAGGACTTAATCAGTACTAGTACGAAAATACATGTACATTATTTATGAGTGCGAGCGTGTGTGTGTGTGTGTTTCTGTGTGTGGGATTTAAGGAGTTCTTCCGTTTCATGGTAACTTAGGCTGGATACAAAGATTTTAACTTTATTTTTAGCTTTATGCATGTTCTACTAACTTTTAAACTTTCGCGTTCCATGATATGATTATGTATTTCCACGGGAAATAACGCGATCACGAAAATGTATAACATACCTCTGAATTGCCCGACGTTTCGACCAGGTTGCACTGGCCGTGGTAACTGGCTGACTGGTTCAGCGGTGGACACCCTCCGTCATCGAGATCGTCGAAGGTTCTTCATCCACCCGCCCATTTTCGAGATTTTTGATATTTTGATTTTGCATGTTGCAGTATTTTATTATACAAATACTTCCCGGAAATAACCAGTTCGTTACAAATATACGACCCGGACATGCTCGAGCTTACACTTTCATCCGTATAAGCAATTTCCCTTTCCTTGCATTGACTTCCCTTTTTTCCAACCTTTCCCCTTTCAATATCCTCCACATTTTTTACAAAGTGCCAGGTTAGCGGCAATAAGCTTGCCTCTATTACGTGACTAGAACCGAATTATAGTTGACTAATATGAGTGTCTAATAACTACGCCTCTGTCTACCCCTTTCGGGGATACAAATGTGGTATGTATGTACAACATATGTATAACCATTTATTAAAGCGAATTCTTAAAGGACAACATTGTTAGAGCCACGCTTCGGCACGTTTGGGTCGGCTCGACCGGAGTGATACCACGGCCTCACAGAAAACTAGCAATAAAGCAATGCTTTTGTTGTATTTCGCCGAGTGAGTGAGGTTACCGGAGGCCCTAACTCTTCCCTCTCCCCCTCTTCTTCCTCTACTCCCGCGCTACGCACTTGTGACTCTTGAATTGCAGGTGTCCATGGGCGGTGGTAGTCATTTACCATCAGGTGACCCGTCTGCTCGTTTGCCTGCTATCCCATTAAAAAAAACGAGAAAGTTATTGTGATAGTGATAGTTAATAATATCACATTCTGTAAGGCAATACAGTGAACCCGTACCTTATGACACCAGGTGTATTCGTTTATTTACGAGAATAATCCTTCTGTATAATAAATTGTCATAGGAATTGGAAAACAAACGATTACGTCATTCATATTTTTTGACACTCGATCATAATGTATGGTTTCATTTTGCAACTTGTATAAAAGTATGACAGCACTCCAATCGTTCATAATGCTTATCTAATGAAATTTTGCTAAGTATTTGCATCTCTTATCTTTAATATGAGTACTCGCAGTTGGTGTTGTAACTATTCGGAGTATTAAATACTATCTTATCACTTCATGTATATATTGCTATTTATTAGAAGTTGCATATTTACTGTCACACAAAGGTATTGTGGTCATTCTGCGAGGCCTATTCTGCATCAGGTCTCGAGCCTCTTAAAGTCGAGATGTTGGTCGACGCTCTTGGATATCAGTCCATGAGCAGATTTGACTAATGAACACAACGACTAACATTTCTATGTATATTGTGTAATTAGCTAAATAGTCATAAAGGTCGAGGTCCCCTTCGCCAACGTCTCTTACAATCCGCATAGCATCCGCTTTCTCACCACATACGAGCAGCCACCGAATAGCTGCCGCGTAGCTACCACGCGGTACCCGCTCAGCTGATAGGGCTTCCATAAACAACGCATACTACAGTCCACACATTCTTTATGAATGTATATAAATGATATTATAATCATCATTATTATTCCCATGTGAAAATACAACATTTTTCAAAGTAGCAAAATCTAGATCTTCTAGACTTGAATTAAATAAATTATTATAGTATAAAGCTGAAGAGTTTGCTTCTTTGGTTTAAAGCGCTAATCTCAGGAACTACTAATTCGAATTGAAAAATGCTGTATGTGGGGGACAGTCCATTTATCATTTATCATCAATTGTGGAGCATCAATTAAAAATGTTACGAAAACAAAGTTGCGCGGGTCAGCTAGTTTAAAAAAACCGCGTTATGTAATTACTGTAATTAGCATAGAACTCAAAGAGGCAGTAATCTTTGGCAGAACACGCCAACGCGCCGAATCCAGTAAACACGTACGTCTGTACAAGCCCTTCTGCATTTATTTATTTACATCTACGAACTTTTATTTTTAGGGATCCGTTCCTCAAAAGCAATAAATGAAGAAAGGAAGGAACCCTTATTGGATCACTTCGTTGTCCGTCTGTCTGTCTGTCTGTCTGTCTGTCAAGACCCTTTTTCTCAGGAACCCGTTAACGCATCCAGTTGAAATTAATACTAAATACTTATGTCTGCGCTCCCTTGAAGCTGAAAAAATCAAGCTTCTAAGTCAATGCAATCAAAAGATAGAATAGAATATTGAAAAAATTGTCAACGTTTGTGTACGTCTGATGGCCAGGGGCAATTCATTCCATAGACGGACAGCCTTAACTGTGAAAGATTTGTCCATAAATTTCGTGGTGTGTCGGCATTTTTAGCCTAAGATTCTCGGAGAGGTGTCTATCATGACCCTTTTCTTAAGTAACCTGTGGAGGCATCAAATTGAAATTAACATCAAATACTTATGTCAGCGGTCCCTTGAAGCTGTCGCAATCAAAAGATACGGCCATTAAGCCTTAGATTTGAACAAACTAAACATTTAAATCAAAACCTATAGGGTATTCCTATTGACCTAGAAATATGAAATATGGTAAGAAGCAAGGTCTGCCAGCACAAGTAAAGAAAAAATCCGAAAGTCGTTAATTTATTGTTATATCACATAAAAATAAATAGTTTTTGTGATCACAAACTTATATTTTGGGGTTGGAAAGTTGACTTTGTCGTACATCGATGTATGGGAGAGTATTTTTAGAACCGTAAAGTTATCTCTTGAGTTATTCGCTTGTTCGGTCCAGGCAATCTGTTGTCAGCGGATATTAGTTATCACTTATCACATACGTAATCACTCGAACTACCCTTTATCATCATATGAATCTTACTTTTTTGCGAGCATCGAACTCGTCAATGGTAAAACTAAAATGATAAGGAACAGTGACGAATCACTTGTTTTATTTATCACTACATATCACAAAACAAACTCCCCCGCCGCGTTTGGCTGTTCGCGATAAACTAAAAAAAATCTGAATTCACAAATAGATAGAGCGATTCATGAGGAAGGCTTAGGTATATAATTTGTTAACGTTTTGTGTAAATTCGTTGAAATATGATGATGATTGTTGAAGATGTCTTTGCTACCCGTGCGAAGCCGGGGCGGGTTGCTAGCGTAATATAGGACAGGAGTTGAAGCCGTGAAAGCGTTTGAGTTCTCTTGATTTGTTAAAATCATCATCAATACAAATAATTAAAATTGAAGTGTCTGTAAGTAATGTCAAAATAACAGTTTTTTTTAAACTCATACAGTTATTTGCGCAATACCAATGCCTAAAAATCAGTTTTTAAAATTTCTGTCTGTCTAACTATCTGTCGTTTTTTTCCGGTTAATCTCCAGAACGGGTGGACCGATTTCCACGAGACTTTCACTGGCAGATAACTGGTGTTATAAGGAGTAACTTAGGCTAATTTTATTTTGGAAAAAGAAATAGAGTGCCGTGCAAAATAAATAAATATGTACAAGCGAGCGAAGCCGCGCGGGAACTACCAGTAATAATGTATATTTGGCCGTGTAGCATGGTTGAATACACATGTGCGCCGATCAAACGTCTATGGTATTTTTGATCAAAGCTCTGAGAGATAAAACATAAAAAACATCATGAATGCAAGAATAGTATGTCTGGCCATGTATATAACGCAGTCACAAGAAATCAATGGCTGATAACCTAAATTATAATATTGGAACGACGTTCCTTTTTACACTTTACACTTCAGTAGGCTAAGCGAAAAAAAGTGTTAGCGCAACGAAAAATGCTGACCGCGATTTGATTTATTTCATTTACGCTATCTGTGAATTCTGCGCGATACTGTACTTTGATGTTGTTGTATACTAATTATCCATACATTAGTGCGGGCAACTTTCCCAGATGGCGCAAATTTATTTATTTATTTACTTATTTCTCTTTATTGTACACCTTCAAATAGTAAATAGTGCAAATACAAGTTACACATGTTAAGGTATAACAATCGGTGGCAAACAATTTTTTACTATATTTTAATACAATTTATTTAATTCATTAAATATAATTATATTTAGCGAAAGGAACTTCGTTCCAACCGGGTGTCCTAAAGACACTTCACGCGTTCTTTTTAAAATAAATACTTTCGCGAGTGATAATCATACTTATGAAATGTATACGGTTTTAATCATGTGTGTATTTCCAGTGCATTACACTAACGCCGTGATGCATCAGACACCGACGCGTAAAGTCGCTTCTCTCCCTGATAATTGGCCCCGTCCGGTCCAAAACTAATCGGGCATCCCCGAAATATGCACGTGAGTAAAACCATTCATTAATATTTATAACGTTTAGAGCAAAAATAATAGTGTGATCCTACTAATATTATAAACGTGAAAGTTTGTGAGGATGTATGGAGGTATGTATGTATGGATGTTTGTTACTCTTTCACGCCAAAACTAGTGAACCGATTGCGATGAAACTTGATATGTAGATAGCTGGAAACCTGGATTAACATATAGGTTACTATTTATTCCCACGGGATCGGGACTTACGCGGGTGAAACCGCGGGGCGCCGCTAGTAGGTTATAAATCTCATTTTACGAGTGTTTTTATACACTTTAGATGACAGCTCCAGACAAGCCTTAAATAGACCTTCACATGGGCTATTTTAGAAGCTTCAAAAGTTTGCCATGGTAAGACTGCATTTCCACCAGAGATGTGCGAGGATGCGTAGCGAGGGACCTAGCCTCGCTCAGCGTAGCTTAGTATCACTATACTATATAAAACATTGTCCCCCGCAGTGTCGGTCTGTCTGTCTGCCTGAACGCGATGAACTCAATAATTACGGAACGGATTTTCAGACTGAAATATCACAATAATTTTGTAGATATGATAAGATAAACGAATAGTGTTATATGAAAACAACGTAGGTACATATTACGAAACAATTCCTCTCAAAAAAGATTTATTAACTGTAACAAGCGACATGTATATGTCTTGTTGTTACAGTTAGGAAAGATAAACACAAAATAACGAAAATACTTTTAAACATATCTTTAAATTAGGTGATTTTTGGGGTAAACATGCTATTTTTTTGTTTGTGTGGAAACCCCCTCGAGCCGTCACCCTACCAACCCCCCCCCCCCCCCCGGGGGTCCTTTTATGTTTTATCTAAATTGAAACTGTCCCGATCCTAAACAATTTAGATCAGTAATTAAATTTTAATCTCGTTAAAAACATAACACGTAAACCTAAGTCTCGCAAGTCGCAACGCAGTTATTCTACTGCAAAAAGTTCTGAGATTTAATTGTCACTTCATTTGTTAACTAACAACATTTTATAGTGACCGTGTCAATATTAGACATCTTTATTTCTTTAATAAATAGAATAGGTTGGCCATCGTACGGCAACATAATGACATAAGACTAATCTACTATTTTCAATAGCCCTAATTTAACATAGCGCTAGCGAACCTTTATGCATACACTAAAATTGCCGTGTTTGATTGCCAAGTCATTATATTTAGTAAATAAACAAAGACGTTTATTATTAACACTAAAATGTTTTCAACTTTTTGCGGTAGAAGAACTGCGTTGCGACTTACGAGACTTGTGATCTCATTTCTTTTTGTAGATTTATCAAAGGAAACAGTCAATGACTCTGTGGCTACCTATATCCACTATTTATCTACCTACCTATCTATTCAGGCAGTGTAAGTTAAGAAAAAATGTATGAACTGCAAAAATAACTTTGTGATCCCATCTATTAACTAGAAATACAAAGTTATGCTATAATATGTAACTAATAATCACTTATGCAGTGTTTATATTCAGAAAACGGGACTGAAATTGCAGTATGTTTAAGTTTTTCCTTGCTTTAAACATTTTTTTTTATTTGTTTAGGGGCATATGTCTCATAGGATATGTGAGCCCCAGCGTTACCTAAAACTAGTACATACTTATATGAAAATTAATTTATATTCTAATAATTATATACAAGTGCAAAATCATTGGTGAACAAGAATCATATTTTCGACCATAAATTTTGCCGCTTCGCCAGTCGGTTCTGCTAATATGCTTAAAAAAATACCGTGATCATATCTGTTAATGTTGAATTTCTGCACCAATGATTCTCTCACCCTCTGATGTTTAGCACATTCCACAAGGATGTGCTGAACATCATCTATCCTGTCACATACTTCACAATTAGGCGAATCAACCTTCTTCATAAGAAAAGCAAATTTTCGTGATTAATAATGACCAGAACGTAATCTCAGCATTGCAACTATATATCCTCTACTTAATTCATAGTTGTAAAACCAAGGTACTCGTGGAGGCTGACATTGAATTGTTTTAAACCATATTCCTTTTTCTTTACTTCTTTCATCAAAATATTCTTTAACAATTATTTTTAAATTTTATTATTACGTCTGTAAAATGTGGCAAAATAAAAATATCCGAACTGTTCGTTGCTGCTAATTTAGCCAACCTGTCAGCCTCCTCGTTCCCTTTTAATCCTATGTGGGATGGAACCCATTGCAATCTCAGGTTTATATTATATTGCTTTAAACTTTAAACTTGTATTTAGGAAAATAACTTCGTCAGTTACCAAACAGGGCTTAATAACAAAACAACTCGCTGGTTTGCGAGAATAGCGACGGAACTAAAAATTATTGATTTTAGAGAATGGCAATATTTTATGATTTCCGCCAGAGTATTTTTTTCTAAATATATAATGACTTGTCGCTTTCTAACGAACGTTAGCACGAAATCGGCGTTGCATCTCTGTTCACCATAAAATATCAAAGATATATGATCATTTGGCATACTTAGTTCAATTTGACTGAATTTTGAATTACGTCGATATTCTCAGAAACCAGCGAACTGTATTCATTTACTTTCTTTTATAAGTACAGCATTGCTTCATACAATAAATGAAACTAAAAAATGGAAAAACCTTTAACCCAAAAACCAACTTCAAAAATCTTATTTGATCACACTACGAAATAAACAAATAATATTTATAAACCTATTTTGAAGGCAAGCGCAGCCTAAGAATGAGGTCATAATTTCTTTTGAAATTAAGGCCATGAACTTAAATAATATGTAAATAAATATATGTAGTTACTTACGCCACAGTATATTTATATACAGTATTGTGACTCGGGAATAATTACCTACAGCCGGACGGTACGTAAACACGCGATAGGGCTGCCCATAATTTCATCTACCTACTTGAGTTTAAGTCTAGTTTTGTGATTGTAAATATTATAATTAATTTTTTATTATAAAATATGAAAATTCGCTGTGAATAAAAGGAATAGTAGGTAGATACCAACATTTTTTTACTTTAATAATCATTTCATAATGATATTTCTTCTAATTCAATATTATATGTAAGTAGCTAAATACATAAGTAATTAGATAGCTTACTTAGCGTAGGAAACTAAGTAAACTAAGGAAACTAAGTGGGTAAGTCGTTTGTGTGTCACTTTTGTCGCCCTATCTACTTATTTATTTATTAATCCAGGTATTTTACTCGGTGGAAAAAGCGAAATACCTACCTATTAAAAAGAAACAAATTACGTACTAGTAGGTACATAAAAATTATTTTAGTCTTACCTTTCGGGGTTTCCAGGTAATTTAAATTTTTTTATCTCTGGGTGCGTTTTTGAAGAATTCAAGCAACCAAAAACAGCACAATATACTCTATAATTTCTATTTACTATGTTAAGCACTTAAGTATTTGTATTTATTTCAATTTTTTCTTCACTTTCTGCTTAAAAAACGATCACTACTTTCGTTTGGCACTGCGGAGCGACTGCGACTGTTTGTGTACCGAGTGTATAACGAACGCAAGGCGTGTAGGTATGTCTCGCGATCCGACCGTTTGTATGAAGATACAATACTGTATTTACTGTGCTTACGCCCAGGTGCGAAATATTTCCCTTTTCTTCCATTATTACCTAACATTCCATTTCAATATACTCTCAACTGTCAAATAGTTCAGATCAGGACCACATGCCAACCAAAAAATAATTATTTTACAATAGTGCATCTATTAATGTTACTGAGTATTTATTCTGTCCAATCGGTATTATCATTACATGTTATAAATGTTTCCTATATATCTTCAAGAAATTCTTTGACACCATAATAACATTTTTCAATGAGTCATTTGGTTAGTTCGTTTCTAAGTGGGTTTGTAGTTAACTCTCTAATCGGTTTCGGTATATGATTATAGATTTTTGCTAACGTATCACGTGAGTCGGGACCAAATTATAATGAGCAAAACGTGGGTGTTTAGTACACCTCTGTGTACCCCTTCGGGCAGACAAGCGTAAGTATATGTACTCATGTACATATGTTACTAGGGGATAGCTTCCTATTGATAACGAAATTTTTAAAAATTGTATCCCTAATTTCGACGCTAAATCACCTATATTCCAACTAACAAACATTATTTCTTTGTAATAATAGTCCAGAATAAAGCGCAGGCCACACCGTTAGCTAGCGAGCGAGTGAGCGAGCTGGGCGAGCATCGTTTCACCTCTTTTAATACTTAGGTTTACACCCCGAACTACAGAGATAAGCTACGTCAGCGATGCCAGCTATGTTATTCGTTCACCTTATTAGCGTAGTTTAGCGTTCGTCCGTAGTTTTCGGTGTAAACTCACATAGTTTAGCTTCGCTTAGTTTATATACATAGATTCCCTCGCCTTGCTTCACCCGGCCCGCCAGCTCGGCAGCAGCTGGCAGTAAGGCCTGCGCTTAACAGATAGCTATTCTGTTGCTAAACTTTGTATCTGTTAATTGTATGTTTGTAAACTATGTTGGAAGACGAGTAGATAGCGTGGTGGGGGGGTAGAAGTTATACAACTCGTGAATGACAATACAAGTAGATATTATGACTGTATATGTACCAGAACTAGCAACTGCATCCCTTTAAGCGCATCATGTGACTTTACTTTCTAACCCAATAGTAAATTTGTTTTTAGTTAAAAAACAAAAAACACAGGCTTCTAAAACAAATCGCACTAAAAAGTGGTATTTTTTTAACAGACTTCAAAAACGGAGGTGATGTATACAGTTAATTTCTGAAGATTTGATTATTTTATATTTAAATTTATTAATTTTTTTCCTACATTTGATTGCTTTACGAAAAACAATGTTGCCATGTGGAAAAATTAAATAATTATAAAAGAAAATATTATATGTTCAGAAATAAACTGAACAACCATCAATTTCGTGGAAGTCGGTTTATTTTCGTTATATAACAAAAATAAGCCAGTAAAAAAAGTGAAATGTAAATTTTATTTTTATTTATATGATCCTGATGTTATGAAAAGCATGTTTAAATGTAGGGATAATGGTCTAGAGGGTCTCATTCGTCGATACCATAACGATTTAAAACGTGGCCTATGTTCATACATATGTATACTTGAGCGTGATCATGTGGTCCTAGTGTGACTCTCGGGTTTGGCAAATGTTTTATGAGTTTTTTTTTCGCGGTAGAAGGCAATGGACCGGGCCCCCTAATACGTGGATCCAAAAATATACCGATACCGACACGAGTCGTGAGTACAGCAGTAAAGTATACGGTAGTCAAATGATATGTGTGAACCCAATAGTCGACGAGCATCGACTTACTGACCAATCACGTGCAACGTCAGTGTGGTCAACATCATATCAACCAATAAAAAGTGTGGTCACGACTCGTGACTGGCTGGTAACGCTATCGTTCAACAGCCTTATGGGAATATAAAGGTGTGGGTATTTATAAAAAAAAACTAGTACGAGCTGCAGTAAGTCACTTTTTATGACGTAGTACCCACTAATCAAGTTAGTTATAATAACAATTTGAGGGTAGCATTTATGAGAACACTAATCATTGCATTGCTGAGATCTTGTCTAGGATGATGTCCCTCAGTCAGGTGGGAACGCGGATCCCATCATCAAAAGTTAAACAAAAAAAACCCCACATACAAAAAAACCAATTCAGCACCTACGATAGGTATTTTACATCGTGTTAGTGATTGATCTTTTGGAAGACTTAGGGCGTAGTCTCCTTTTCACAACTTTAGCGTCGTCTGACCAAGGAACTACCAAGGAAAAAACGACAAGATAGTGCCTTTTTTGCCAGTGAATAGTGTCGCCAGGTCTAAGTGTTACCGCTTATCATCATGCAATACATATGTTTGTTAGTTTGTTGTATAAACAAGTATAAACGCTATTTTAATTTTTTTTTACAAATAAATGAGAAAAATTAAATATTCCCACTCAATAATCCCTTCACTGATTAGAAAAAAACTGATGAGCTTAGAACGGCTGACTAAATTTTCTTGAATTATAGCTAATAATCTTTCAAACAAAAACCTACATCAAAATCGGTCCATAAGTTTAGGAGCAATAATACCACAAACACAGATACATATGTCAAACTTATAACACCCTTCCTTCAGCATCGGGGGTTTAAAAATATTTTCATTGCAGATCCTTCTATAGGGAATACAAATCTAACGCCTCGTCCACAGTGGTATTTACAAATCAACTATAAAAAGAGTCAAACCCAAACAAAAATAAATAAAACACTTCCTTATCATGAATTAAAAATATTCACAATAAAAAATAAGATAACTACAGACACATATACACAACACTATAAAAATAACTGATAATATTACTTACCTAATAATATACTCTTAAAAACACTGTTAAATAATAACGATTAAAAATCACAATGACATTGGGTAAACGTGTTGAATGTTCAGCGATGTATGACAGACTAACTCTTTGTACTGTCTGCAGTTGTACTAGCAAGTCTGACCATGAATTAACGTGTCTATATACGGGTATCGTTTTATGTTATAACCGTTATCGTGTTATTTAACTGTTGTCGTTTAAACATTATGCGGGTCAATTCGTGTCCTTCAATTGTGTAGTTAATTTATATTTTTACTTGTTTCTGCAAAGGAATTGACCTCTCAAACGTCGTGGGGTGAATCATAAAGATTGCAGTATGATATTTCTGTCTAACTTAGTATCTTTACAATTTTTTTTAAGCAACCTTAGAATTTAGTAGGTATCTTATTATTGAATAGAAGAAGAATAAACTTTATTGTACAACAATTTGCTTACAAGGACATCACAAAATGCATAATATATGTTGAACGTATGATTCCATCGCTAAAGACGACGATAAAAAGAAGAAATTATGGGTAGTTTTTGGTGTAAAAAGTTATTGTACTTAAATTTTTTTTATTAGAAGGAAATGTAGTGTATTTTATTATTTTATGTATTTTATCGAATAAACAAATATGATGACTTTTTTTTTTTGTGTGGAAACCCCCACGGGTCATCACCTCACCATGGCTATTGGTGAGGTGGTATGTCGGAATCGAACCGACTAAAACCACACGGTGTTCCGTAACAAGTGAGTCTATCGCAAGGGACTCGGGTATACCCTAGGAAGGAAGTCCCCGAGAACCCTAGCAGACTTTGGCCGCCCTCAAATAGAAGGCAGCCACACCATTGGTAGCGGAGGGCCTTGCCCTCCTTCTAATTTAGAGAGGCGCACGCGGAACACGTCGCGCCACCATCTCAGGCCTGCTTCTGCTAGAGTAACGAGCAGCCTCACCCGTTACCCCCAGGCCAGCGCTTATGGAGGCCGGAGATCATTCTGCGCTCTCCGGCGCCTGGTGCCTCTT
The DNA here is from genome assembly GCA_963859945.1 of Euplagia quadripunctaria. NCBI lineage: Eukaryota > Metazoa > Arthropoda > Insecta > Lepidoptera > Erebidae > Euplagia > Euplagia quadripunctaria. Next base: position 17,821,867 of record OY982581.1, read on the forward strand.
CTTCGGGACGGGAGAGTACTAGTCTTCTCCCGTTCCCTTTCCGCCGCCTCTTTAGTGGACATCACTTCCTCACAAAAAGAAGCGGCGGATTCCTAAGCACTCTCACTTTGGACCATGGACAGAACCATGGTCTCCAGCGAGAGGCTTTCGACACCGATAGCCGCCGCGAGGTCGTGGTGCTGTTGCATCCACGCTGAGCACTCCACAAGAGTGTGGAGTGCAGTATCCTCACGACAGCCTCCGCAGTGATGGCACGCAGACGTTGGCTCCCGGCCTATGCGACACAGGTACTTTCCGAAACAGCCATGGCCGGTCAGCACCTGCGTCAGCCGATAGGAGAGGCTGCCGTGCTGCCTCTCCAGCCAATCCTCCATGATGGGTCTTACCGCCACAATTGTGGCGTGCCCTAAATATAATGACTTATAATTTTTACCATGATCAAAATCTGTCAATTAACAACGCCAGTGAAAACTTATCATGTTATTACCTGTTGCATTTTTCTGGTGCTTTTTTAGAATTAAGTTCTTATTGTTATTATCATGTATGCACTGTGAAATTGAACACAAGTCAGTAAATAACCCAGCTGCTAATTTCCCTACTTTTTGGAGAGACCAGAAGCCCTACCGAAAATTGCCCACGGTTAAATTAATCTACAAATCAAAGAACCCGAATGCCAAGTTTTGTCAAAAAAAAGTTCAAAAATACGACCTGTATAACACACACAAATAGACAGGCAGACGAGCGTCTAAAATCGCCAGATCTGAAAAGAAACCCCTTAGATCGGCTAGTTGATTAAACAATTGTGTTTTAAGACTAGCAGTGGCTAGCTTATTTGTTCTGAATGTTGAAGATTACTTCTCGCCTTTAACATTGAAAGACCAGTGTTAGACATTTTAAGACACACTAATTTTCTCTCTCCTATTGTACAACATTGGGTTAGTGTATATATTAAATAATAAATTATGCAATGCTTTGAATCGACTCGGTGGTCGGTAAAACGTTAAATGTCACAGTGTTAAGTGGATAAGTGTTGCCATAATTTACCACGCTTTTATTGGTTTCACTTGTAATTAACTATGTAAACAATTCTTGGAAGTAAATTTTAACCTACTTCTAATTGTCGTATCGAAATAAAACTTTGTATGCATATGTAGTTTGGATGCCAATACTATAGTTTGGTATCTTGGAACTGATCTGATAATGGAGCCATGAAGTGGAACTCTTCAGTGGCTACTAGTAAATCTCTCGAGTTTGGGCACACATGATTCGTTTTAACGAGTCCAACAAATTGGCTTGGTGACTATGGTCTGATAATGAAGCCAGGAGGTGGATAATGGATTTTTTTAACTCTTTATTTGTTGGATCGCCATTTAAGCGTGTTTTTTTTTAGGTTTCCTAAACTATAATTATTAGCTATTAGTTAAAAAATGAAGATAATGATTAATCTTGTTCAAATAGTCGTTTTTTTTATTTTTTTAAAATTAGTTGTAACGGGCATGGACCTATTACTACTGTTCTTGTTAACCCCTCCAAGAAAGCTGAATGTCATTGTTAGGTATGGTTTATCGTTGGTAGTATACCTATATATACAGGGCTCGAACTCAGAAACCAGCTAATTAAAAGTCCGAGGCCTTACTTACTTACTTAATTAATTACAATCTACTTTGCACATAATATAGGTTATAAACTTATCGTTATTAACGAGCTTTGTCGATAGCAAGCTCAAAAATAACGTTATTAATATCTGCTAACAGCAGCTCTTTCCCAACATTAATGTTAAGTGGACAGCGGACGCGATACTCAATCAACATCAATTCGTTACTCGTACCATTTTTGTCTTCCACTCTTCATCTACATGAATCAGGAAATATATGTATTAAGAGTCTTAAGTGCAATATGTATCATTTGATTGTTTAAGACTTCGATGAACAATATTTCCTCCGTAGAAATCTTGAAGGACGTTAACTTCAAATAAGTGTCTTAAAAGCTAGGGATGGTGACAATTATGGAACCTGTCACTCACGGCAAAAGTAGGAGAGAGAAAGTCACGAGCTGTTAGGTGTTGTAGGTGACAGTCAGTCAGCCTATCAGTGTTGGTTGCTACAGGTGTGAATCTAAAAAATAATCATAAAAGTCTGTAATAGTCTAAGTTTAGTTTCGTTTTAGTTTTTAGGTCGTCGGTGGATGCAGGCAGCTTCCAACCAGTCTTCTTGGATGTTATTGAGGAAGGCCTATGACCAACAGTGGACGTCCTATGGCTAAAACTGTGATGATGATGATGAGTCGCTAATCAATTATTAGAATTTATCATTTAAATATTCATTAGTTTGGTAATAGTATTCTTATAATAATAATTGATTTAATTTATCATTAAATATTCTAATATTGTACAGGAATGCGGGACTTACAAAAAAAAACAACTGTGTGGATTAAGGTGGTGTTGCTAACACTAAAGAAGTAGGCGCTCCAACAAATATATTCAGAGGTTTTATGATACCTACTCGCATTATACGCATAAAGAATGATAGTATTGTATAATTTAACATTATTGTTTTATAAAAATATATTGTATTTCCGTGTTTGTGTTAATGAGTTCTATTCAGAAAAGTTCGTGACACCGTTGTTCCTTTTTAGGCGTCCCGATATTTGTAAAATGATTGGGATCCTAATGCCTTCATAATATTGGCAGCTACAGGACACCCTTATGGACCCCGTGCTGCTACTGAGATTTTCCTAACAGATAAACCTAATTACGGCTTGCGCGACCCAGGAGTCGAACTGTGAAACTCACGATCGCGTTAAAATATGCGTATATGGCATGACATCAACGGTTAACTTGATTGCCTAGAATTACAAGTTGATAGGTTTATACAACATAAATTTTTTGGTGATTCACAAGATATGTTAAATCATTATTTAATTCAACTATATCAAATTCTTAGCAATCAGATTATAAAAGTTCTTAAATCTTTAAAAAATCAATGAAATCACATTTTTAACCCCAAAAAATAAATTTTCGATTATTGAAACATGGTTCCAGAGTCGTCAAAGTATGCGTGGTAGGTACATCTGCTATTGCTACACTGGGTGGACCTCTACACTTTCCAGAGGTTTCCTTAGTAGGGCATACCCGGGTCCCCTGCAATAGACCCACTTGTAACGGAACACCGTGTGGTTTCAGTCGTTTCGATCCTGACATACCACTTTATCGTTAGCTCCGGTGAGGTGATGACACATGGGGATTTTCAAAGGAAAAAAAGGAAGAATGACATCTACGCTTGTTTACCAACAAAGTTAAATAAGATAATAAATATAATTAATATTATACATACTTTTTAACACGCTTTTAATAACTGAAGTTGTAACCATTTAACAAATCTTGAATGTTAATTTTAACCTATTTCTAATTGTCGTATCGGAACTACTACATAAAACTTTACATGCAATTGTAGTTTGGATGACAATACTATGATTTGCTACCTTGGAACTGATCTGATGATGGAGCCCGGTGGTGGATAGTGGAACTCTTCAGTGGCTACTAGTAACCCCACGAGTTTGGGCTTGCGTTTTGACGTATCCAACAGATTGAGCTTGGTAACGATAGTCGGATGATGAAGCCAAAAGATGAATAGTAGAATTCTTTTGTATTTTTTAATTCAGTTCGCCATTAAAGCGTGTTTTCTTTGTTTTATTAAACTATATTTATTTTAAATTATTAGCTCATATCGTTATCAGTACTTAGTACTGTTCGATGACCACTGTCCATGGCAGGCCGTATGCTTATTTGTAAAAGTAACATATCATCATCATCAACATCACTACATATTATAAGACAAAGTCCCCCCGCCGCGTGTGCCAGTATGAATATATATGTCGATATTATCAGCTCATATCATATCAGTACTGTTATTGATACAGGTAATCAGTTTGCGGGTAATACCTATTGGCATTCACACTTTTTTCTTATCTTACCGTTTTTATTCATATGATATGAATAGATTTTGTCACGAAAGTTTCAAAGGGATTGCCCCAATTGATCTCTTGATTAAATCCGTTTAATAAAGGTTCAACTACATGGAAACGGGTGGTTATAGATCGACATAAAGAAATACGTTTTTAAACAATTTTTAAAAGAATTTTATGAAAATAATAAAGATATTTGACTTTGACTTTAACATATAAGGGTAGTTATTTTTCCTATCACAAAAGTGTATTCAATTTAATAATATTAGATGATACACAAGTGGTTAAAGCAACTCTTTTGCCTTCCTAAGAGGCTGATGAGTAATGTCAGTAGCAGCACAGTTACTTAGCAGGAAAACCTGAGAAATAGATCACTAGACTTTTGGGTTAGTCGGCGCGAATATTTATTAACTATATGGAAAACATTGTTCTATTTATTATAATTATGTATTTACTAAATCTTCAAATCCAATTTGAAATTTATGATATAAGTAACAACTAACAACCCGTCCCCGCTTCGCACGGGTAGCAGAGACATCTCCCCCAACTGTATCCTCACGTTGAAGTCGTGGGGGGGCTTGCGTGGGTCAATGATCTCTGGGGCTATGCCGGTAGAGTCACTCATGCCGGATTGGCCCAGAGGGAGGCTCCAGACTAAGTGGGATACCCGGCGGAGTCTGACATAGACTGCCGTGCGGGACGTGTCGTTCTTTATTCGGACGCCACGCTGCTCTCTAAGTGTTCCTCTGACCTAGCAGAAGGCATATTAGAGGAGCAGAGGGTTCCTCTAGGGAAGAGGAATCAAGGCGAGCTCGGTGTGTACTTGCCCTGCCTCCGAGTGGGCAGCCTGGGAAGTAGTCCTCCGCTGCCCTCGCCGCGAGATCGTAATCCCAGTAGGAGTGTCTAGTTATGGTCATGTCTCTAACTAGACAGTGGGACCGAGGGCCTTGGCTTAACTGCCCGGACCGCGAGGAATAAACCTCTAAAAAATTATCTGAATCTTAAGTTCTGGTGTGCGGCGAGAAGATGAATGGCTGACAGATTACGCTTCTCATTCCAGAGGAGCATCAGTTATGAGCGCACCCCCAGCTAAGGGACCTGTGGACACCCTAGTTGGGAGACAAATTTTCACCTGCTCAGGTACAGAGGCTCTGCCTGGGTCGACTAATACTTCCTCACTACTCGTGGGAATAAAATGGAAAATTTCAATACACAAAACTTAACAGGTGAACGACAACCTAAAGTCGTATCAGAGGAGCTTGTCCTGTCAGATACTGACACGGTTTCAAGCCAGAAGAGTACGGTGACAGTGAATAGTGTCTCGCTAAGCGGTAAGCTGTGGCGTAAGCGCACTCGCACGGACTCACCCAAGGGGGAGCACTCGGGGTCGGATTCAGCCTCCAGTGATGAAGTGGTGCCGGCTGCCAAAGTCACCACTGCTCGGCGCGGAAGGGGTCGGCCACCCACTACAGGCCAATATGTTGGCATGGCTACAGCCAGGCGAGAATTGGCTGCAGCACGAAAGGCTGCCGAACTTGCGGAGAGAGAGGCGCAGGAGGAGGTGGAACTTACGAAGTTGACCCAAAAGGTCAATGCCGGGAGGATCGCTGCTTCCCCACTCAATCCCGTGGACCAAAGAGAGCCAGAAGATCTGACAGCCCTACAGGTGCAATTGAGGGTTCAGGACGCTGTGGCGGCAATAAAAAAGGTAGCCAAGGTGTCCAAAGGTTTGAAGGGAACCTGTCAGAAGGCCCTCAAGGACGCTTCAACCCTCATATTGGAGCACTTGGAGGTGCTGGTCGCGCGGACCTCGTCGGAGGAAACGGCCCGGTTGCAGGCTGAGAATGCTCGCCTTTCAGCTCAAACGACGCAGCTCCGCAAGGAGATGGATGAGCTTCGCGCAGAATTGGCTGCTTTGCGGGCGCGGCAACTAAAAGAGGTTGAAGTCGCGTCTTCCAGTTCCCTGCCCTCACAACCAGCTCAAGACTCGGAGCTGGCTTGTCTACTTCGTGAGGAGTTGGCAAAATTCAACCAACGGTTCGCCGTCCTCGAGGGGAGGATCCTTCGTCCGCCATTGGCCAGCGACCGCAGAGAGAACCCGCCAACTTACAAAGAAACAGCTGCCGCTCCTCGCCTGGAGAACATTCGTAAGTCAGCAACACAAACGTCTACCCCTCAGCCGGCCTCACAAGCTCAGGCAAAAAATTCGAAAGGCAAGGGCCAAGGTAAAAAGTCGGTACTTAGTGTGACTAAAAAATCTGCCACGGCTGTGTCTGCTGGCAATGAGATGAAAAAACAAGTCTCAACTTCATCCAGCCAGCACGGGCAGCCAGCCAATTCAAATGGGGATGAATGGCAGACCGCCGGGGCAAAGAAGAAGGCAAAGAAGTCCCGGAGAAAGGGAAATAAAAAGGCAGACAGAGACGCAAAGCGGCTCCGTGCACCACGCTCAACGGCGGTGGTTATCACACTACCGCCTGGAGCCGAGGAGCGTGGCCTGAGCTACGCCAAAGTTCTGGCTAAAGCTAAAGCTGAGATCAAGCTGGCTGATCTCGGTATAACGGCAATGCGGTGCAAACCGACACTCACTGGTGCACGGCTGCTTGAAATCCCGGGAGCCACCAGTGCCGAAAAGGCAGACGCACTCGCAGAGAAGCTGCGAGCAGCGGTTGGAGTAGATGGGGTCCGAGTATCCAGACCCACCAAGTGCGCGGACTTGCGCATTATGGGTCTGGATGACTCGGTGACCTCAGATGAAGTGGTGGCCGCCGTCGCAAAATCTGGAGGGTGCGCACCGGAACAAGTAAAAGCCGGTCCAATACGTACTGGCTTCAGTGGGCTGGGCACTATAGTGGTGAGCTGCCCAGTTGCGGCGGCCAATGAAATTAAAAACGGCCAGCGTTTGCTGGTGGGATGGGTATCGGCGCAAGTCAAACTTCTGACGCCACGACCCCTAAGGTGCTTCCGTTGCCTAGAGGGCGGCCATGTTGGGGCTAAGTGCACCACGGGGGTCGACCGTAGCGGACTTTGCTTCCGCTGCGGCAAGCCTGGTCACAAAGCTGGTTCGTGCGATGCCGCACCGCACTGTGTAGTATGTGCGGCGGCGGGCAAGACAGCCGACCATAGACCGGGCAATGCTTGCGTCGCACCCAACAAGAAGAAACAGAAAGGGGCCAATAAGGAAAAGGGCCCTACGCAACCGTCTCACCCACCGGTTGCGCAAGCAGCGACAAATGAAAATGCTGGGGAGGAGACGAATGAGATGGACACCTAGTAATGGCTGTTCATACAATTCGTTTTCTCCAGGCAAATATCAACCACTGCGCCAGGGCTCAGGATCTTCTGCTCCAGTCCATGGCGGAGTGGTTGATACATGTTGCTGTGGTTTCCGAGCCGTACTTTATTCCTCCCAGAAGTGACTGGGTGGGTGACGATGACGGCTTGGTGACCCTTATCACCCAAGGTGGGAATGGTTCCCCGTCCTTCGAGTCCGTCACCCGGGGACGGGGATACGTCGCAGCATTGCTGGGGGAGGTAGTGGTCGTAGGAGTATACTTTTCCCCGAACCGGTCTCTCGCTGACCTAGAAAGTGCATTGGAAGAGTTGGGTACAGTCGTCCGTCGCAGCCATCCCCGCCCCGTTATAGTGCTTGGGGACTTCAATGCCAAATCTATGGCTTGGGGTTCCCCAGCTACGAATGTGCGTGGTGGGGTTGTCGAAGAATGGGCGGTCGAGTCAGGATTGATTCTCCTCAATCGGGGCACAGTTCAGACGTGCGTGCGACAGCGGGGAGGTTCCATAGTGGACCTTTCTTTCGCTAGCCCCGCTATAGCACGTCGTGTCCAAGGTTGGCGCGTAATGGAAGACGTGGAGACGCTGTCAGATCACCGTTACATCCGGTTTGACGTCTCCACCCAAATTCTAAGCGCGCCGGCCAGAGCAGCTCCGATTGGAAATGGTCCACGGTGGTCACTAAAGCAGCTGAACCGGGAGGTCCTCCTGGAAGCAGCAGTAGTGCAGGCCTGGGTCGAAGCACCCGAGAGGCCTGCTGACATCGAAGAGGAAGCGCGATGGTTCCAGGAGGGCATGACTGTCATTTGTGATGCTGCCATGCCCCGTGTTCAGGCGTTTTCTCCCAGACGCCAGGTGTACTGGTGGTAGCAGGAGATTGCGCAGCTACGCAGAATCTGCGTAACTGCACGCCGCCAGTACGCCAGGTACCGGAGACTACGCCACCGTGACCAAGATTCAGAGACCAGGGAAGCGGAACTATATGAGGGTTACAGAGAAGCCAAGAAAAGCCTCCAGCTAGAGATCTCGCGGGCCAAAATTCAGGCCCGCGAAGAGCTGATTGAGACTCTGGACCGAGATCCATGGGGGCGGCCCTACCGCATGGTGAGGGGAAAACTTCGCCCATATGCGCCCCCATTGTCCCAGAGTCTCAGGCCGCAGCTGCTGGAGGAGGTAGTGTGCTCTCTGTTCCCCTCGAGGGCAGAGCACTTACCTCCGCCCATGGTTCCGGTTTCGTATCCTGACGACGACCAAAGTGACGACAATGTGCCCGACGTGACCTGGGTGGAACTTCGAGCGGCGGTGAAACGGCTTCAAGCCAAAAACACCGCTCCGGGGCCCGACGGTATTCCTGGCCGAGCATGGGTCTTAGCCTCGAGGTTCCTTTGGCCCCGACTGGTAGGGCTCTACAGCGCGTGCTTGGAACGGGGCCAGTTTCCAAGTGTATGGAAAACTGGAAAGCTGGTTCTGTTAAGAAAGGAAGGGCGTCCCGCGGACTCACCGTCCGCATATCGGCCTATTGTGTTGCTGGACGAGGTCTGCAAACTCTTTGAGAGAATCATTGCAGACCGTATCGTCCGGCACATAACTGGGATAGGTCCAGATCTGGCGGACAACCAGTTCGGGTTTCGCCGGGGGCGCTCTACGGTGGATGCCATCATGCGCGTTAGGGCTCTGACGGAGGATGCAATTGCCCGGGGTGAGGTCGTCTTGGCGGTGTCTCTCGACATTGCCAACGCCTTTAATACCTTGCCCTGGAGTTGTATCAGGGAGGCACTCCGGTACCACGGGGTGCCGATCTACCTCCGTCGTATTGTCGGGGCCTATTTGGCGGACAGGGCCGTCATATACCCGGGTCGTGACGGCTGGGGTCGGCGAGAGACGTCGTGCGGTGTTCCACAGGGATCGGTCCTGGGCCCGCTCTTGTGGAACATCGGCTACGACTGGGTTCTGCGCGGTGCTCTTCTCCATGGTGTCAGCGTCACCTGTTACGCTGACGACACGCTTGTGACAGCGCGTGGAAAGACGCACCGGCAGGCAGCAATTCTGGCGACGGCTGGAGTCGCGCAAGTCGTTGGTAGGATCCGGCGGTTGGGCCTCGAGGTGGCTTTGCACAAATCCGAGGCTGTTTGTTTCCATGGCCCTCGGAAGGCGCCACCCTCGGGGTCCCTCATTATAGTGGGGGGAGTCCGCATCGGCATCGAGCGTACGATGAAGTACCTGGGACTCATCCTCGATAGCCGGTGGGATTTCGGACCACACTTTCGGCAGCTGGCCCCCCGGCTAATGGGCGCCGCTGGGGCACTCTCGCGGCTCCTGCCTAATTTGGGGGGGCCCAACGCATCTTGCCGAAAGTTGTATAAGGGGATCGTACGGTCAATGGCGCTCTACGGGGCGCCAGTATGGGCGGACGCTCTGACGGCCCGTAATATTGCAATTCTACGAAAGCCGCAACGCGCAATGGCCGTCAGGGTGATAAGGGGGTACCGTACGATCTCCTTCGAGGCGGCTAGCCTATTTGCCGGATCCGCGCCCTGGGATTTGGACGCAGTACTCCTTGCGTTGCAGTACCGGTGGCGCAAGGATGCGCTAGATCGGGACGACCAACCAGTGCCTCGCGAAGTAGAGGCACATCGGGACGAGCTCCGCCAGATCCTGGTGGTGGAGTGGGAGCAGCGACTTGCGCGACCTAGTGCGGGGCACGCCGCTATAGCGGCGGTAAGACCTGTCCTACGAGAGTGGCTGGAGAGAGGGCACGGGGCCCTCACCTTCCGGATGACGCAGGTGCTTTCCGGACATGGTTGCTTCGGCAAGTATCTGTGTCGGATCGGCCGGGAGCCGACGTCACGGTGCCACCATTGTGGTAACTGCCCCGACGACACGGCGCTGCACACACTGTCGGAATGCCCAGCCTGGGCTAACCAGCGCCGTGATCTCGTCGTGGCAGTCGGTGCTGCGGGTAATCTCTCGCTCCCAACCGTAGTTCTGGCTATGGTGCGGAGCGAGAGCGCATGGAACGCTGTCGCCTCCTTCTGTGAGGAGGTGATGTCCGCAAAGGAGGCGGCAGAACGGGAGAGAGAGCGGAGTACAGCTCTCTCTACCCGCAGCAGACGCACCGGGCGCCGGAGGGCGTTTAATGACCTCCAGCCACCTTAGGAAGTGGCCTGCGGGCGGTGAACTTTTTTGGGGAAGTCGTCGTCCGAACAGATACAGGCCCGAGAGGCAGCATGCAGTGTTCCGCATGCGCTCTCAGAGGAGTGCGGCCGACGGGTGATGGTCGCACCGGGTGACGGGACCCGTCTAGGGTGAGACGGGTCAATGCCTGTCGGGGGTTGCGGAAGAATGCAATAGCGATTCTCGCTCCCCTGATCATAGGCAAGTAGTGGAACACCGGGGTGGTTTTTAGTCGGTAAGAGTCCGACAGACCCCTTCGCCTCCCCAAGGCGGAGGACATCCATGTAGGATCTTCCACCTCGTCAACAAAAAAAAAAAAAAAAAAAGGGTAGCAGAGACATCTTCAACAATCATCAACATATTTCAATCAATTTACACAAAATCTTTACAAATTATATACCTAAAACTTTCTCATGAATCACTCTGTCTATTAGTGAAAACCGCATGAAAATCCGTTTAGTAGTTTTTCAGTTTATCGCGAACAGAGAGACAGACAGACGCGGCGGGGACTTTGTTTTATAATATGTAATGATTTTAAACAGAGCAAAGAATAGCAGAGCAGAGCGATGAAAAATTTACAAGTGGCCATGCAGCGTATTCAACATGTATCCTTGGTCGGATAAATCGAACAGGCACTTTGATTCTAAAGACGAAATTCCAATTCTATTTAGATGAATAAAATGTAAGTAGCAGTTTTTGTTAGACAACCAAAGTTTCATAAGTGGCTGACAAAAACTGTTCCTATGTCCTTTCTATTGACCGTACTCACTCACACTACTAAGTGACAGCACTAGGCTATACAGCGTGTAAGTTAAACTTACAATGACCTCTTTCTGTTTATACTTAACACAATACAAAAATTAGTTCATCATAAAAATGCGAGATTATAAATTTATAATCATTAGTTTCATTTGGCGCTACGCAATGTACATACATGCTACATAAATAATACCTACCATAGGTATTATTTTTGTGTGGTCCGTACCACACAAAAATAATACCTGAATGACCTAAAAAGCTCGGCGCTTCTAGCCACGCTGATTGCATAAAATATTTAAATGTTGTTTGAATGATTACATTACAGGTTTTGGCCCTATGCGGTTTTTATTAATTTTTTTCGGTAAAATGTGCTGTTTACATAATGTGATATCACATTTAGGCAAAAAAATAAATAAAAAATGATGAGTTTTCCCGCAGAAAATTTCAATGATTTTCGACTCAGAAAGAGACGATTTCAGGATTCGGTGTCGATGTCGCTTACATTCTGTATAAATATATTATGAGTAATTTAGTGATAAGTTCCATTTAAATATTCTTAATTAAGAGTAAGATACCTATATAATAATAGAAAAAATTACGGTATTCAATTCAATTCAACTCAATTTCTTTATTTGTGAGAATGTGTGTGGTCCGAGAATGCAAAGTTTCTCCATCTTCTACTTATTACGGTAGGTACGCATTTCCTTTTATTTATTCTTTCAACATTTCAAAAATATATGTACAAGTTTTGATTATGAATAGCATTTTCAAAAACCACGAAGATTTATAATGAATGCTATGGATAAGTAAGTCCAGATCGATAGCTCAGCAATAAACTCAACTAATAAACAAAGTAAATAATAAAATAATCATTTCAAAATTTGGATACAAAATAAACAAGACAAGTAAAATAATACTAACTTTTTTCACTTCTAACGTCAGGCAATTCAGAGATATGTAACACCTTTTCGTGATCGCGTTAATTCCCGTAATTATATAATTTAATAAAATTATATTATTACCTGCAATTTGGTAAAGTATTATTTAAAAAGTAAGGTCTTAATTTTTTATTTTAAAATTATCGGCGTAACAATATCTCGCAATTTGTGGGTAGGTTGTTAATAAATCTAGGAACCACCTGGGTTCGTTCATCGTATATATTGCTTGTTGCGGCCCGACTGGTTTCACATAGTAGATTCCGAGAAGCGGCCCGCGTATATACACCGTATACTACTTTTTATTATATGCACTGCTGAAAAAGTTTGCCTTGAGCAATGTGTATTTAAATTGTGTTTGGACTGGTAAGATTTGACAATGCTTAAAAAGACCATTGTCATCATAATAAAGCTGCTGTTTGATTTTCGTAAAAACGATAGTTTGTAGTGTTAAAAGTGCGACCATAACAGCTTAATCCATACTAGATGTGGGATTCAGCTAGTGAATTGTATAACATCATTTTGATTTTGTAGGGAATTCGATCTTCGAGCAGAGTGATATTAACAAGGAAGTGTATCAATTTGTCACACATATATTCTATATGGTTACCCCAATTCAACTTGCTTACTCGATAATTAACCCAAAGTACGTGCGCGTGGTAACTGATTGTATGTCGGTACAATAACCCTGGTGTTTGAATGTTGTATGTAAGCAGCTATGGGTGTGTGCAACTATGTTTTTAAATAGAGATTGCACTCAAGGTATGAAGATTTTAAATGCAACAGTTTACTTTTCAACATTTAACACCAGACCGGTGTCATGGTACCAATTTAAAAGTGATTTGAAGTCGGATTGTAAACGTTTCTGCAGCTTTTTGTGCATTTAGATCTGCTAAAACAAGACAGGTGACAGCACAGTTTTATACAATTAGCTAAATCGTCTACATATGACAAAAAGTGAAGAGGCCCTAATACAGATCCTTGCGCCGCGCCGAGTCCTCTGTAATCGTGCCGAAGCATGGCTCTACCCTGTTATTAGATATTTTAATATTGTCTAATCCTGGTGATTTGTTGGATTTTCACTTATTTAAAATTTTAAGGACTTGTTCACTCGAAACCTTTTGAAATAATAAACTTGCATTAGTTTCCATATTGTAAACATTCTGTTCTAGGCATGTAATGCTACAATTTGGAATTAAATCTTTAACTGATTTTCGTCGCTCCAAATCTGGCAATTTTGTTTTTAACAAAAGCCAATCAACCAGAAAAGAGCCTCATCACTGAACATGATTTTTTTCCGAAAGCAGGGTCAGCCGCCAAATGCTCTACAGCGCAATCAGCCAATACATGGCGCTGTCTGTGGTGGTTAGGTTTTGGCTCTTGAGTTAATCGAACTTTGTATCTATTAAAACCCAAGTCTTGACGCAAAATCTGACAAGTTTGCACGTTGCGCACGACGCGGAATGGACTTCCTGGGGTTTTCTCACATGATGACCCGATAGGCGACAATTCTCTAATGATTTTGCGTTTCTTCGACGTACAGGCACTGCTTCATCGGTCACCGACCCGGTTAACACAACCGAAGCAATAATAATCGTGCTTATGAACATTTAAATTAATTTTCGCGTGCAGCATTTATTTGTAAAGCTAACCAACTTTAAGGTTTTATCTTGAGATCTACCACATACTATGTGCGGAACGATCCAGATCAAATCTATGTATTTAATATAAATGTTTTTACGATTGTGTGAATGTGTTTTGTGCTTAAATGCAAAACTTAAAGTATAAAAAAAATTAGCTAAATCTAAATAATTTGATTGCTAAGTGCAATTAACATTACATGTAACTTATATTGAACGCAATTATATTAATGGTTATTATTTTTATAATCAATTAATTATTTGATTGAATTTTTTAATTGATTCATGTCTAGCTCTGATACATACTATACAAAGGTATTCAGTAATTTTAGTAATAAAATATGACAACACTAATAAATTACTTTTTATGAAATGACGACGGCCATAAAAATGAAATATTGAACGTTTCACAACCGAAGAAAGATGACTCGTAATACTGTAAAGTTGAAGAGTAAAATTTTCCTAAATCAGACATTTGTTGGTATTTTTCGCCCGTTTTACTACATTAATACGATCACATGTTCAAGGAAATTTAATATTAAGCGCGACTGGGTGGAAGCCATTTCTATAAAAATTAAATTATGTTGGATCTTAATAAATTTCTTCGTGATGGCTTTGTTTTACGTCTCTATACAAGACATCAGGCTTGCATATGATATAAATTCGCAATTGATTCTACACTATGTTGTATATTTTGAATATTTCTTTGATTTCATAATTGTAACTACAGTCAATTTATATAAAAGTAAATTCAGCATTCGTTTGCTTGCTTTGTTGGCATGGATTAATAGCAACCTTGACGGCCAAAAGGATTTGAAGTTTTTTAAAATATTGTCATGTACATTATGTCTAATACTTACCATGTACTATGTTATCTTTGTGTTTTTAAAACTATATTTAAACGACACTTGGACCATAACAAGAGCTTGTTTTGTATCTATGTGATTAACATTTGACTTAGAAATTGTGCAATCAACTTTCATAGTCCTCATGTTGACTCGTAATGTTTCTAAATTAAATGATTATATCACGAAAATCAAGTTCCAAAATGACGAAAATGATGTAACTGAAGATAAGGTGTTTATGTTAAACAAAATCCATAGATTGATTAAGAACATCATAGTAGCATGGGATCTTATGAAGGATAATAATGAACAAATTGTAAGTAAAAATTTAAAGCTATTTATTAACCTACACTTCGTACCTCTTTCGGCAGGTATGAGACAAAAAAAAACATTGCACACCACAATTGTGGCCATAAGACCAATCAGCCTTGGTGTGGTAAGCCTCTCGCTAGGGACCATAGTTCTGTCCATGGCCCAAAGTAAGAGTGTGTGGGATTCTGCCGTCTCGTTTTGCGAGTAGGTGATATAGGTTAAAGGGGCGGTGGAACATGAACGGGAGACGACAAGCACTCTCCCGTCCGAAGAAGACGCACCAGGCGTAGAATGAGCGCAAGTAGCGAGTCGGGCGAACCATTACTCCACGGTGTCAGGCGGCCACACCGTGGAGGAGCTTTCGGAGGCTTCCTTTTTAGGATATACCCGAGTCGACTCGATTCCGACATACCACTTCACCGTCAGCTCCGGTAAGCTAATGACCCCTGGGTAGGGACACGGTATCGAATAGGAAGTATCGATACTGTACTCATGAGAAGTATCAACTAAAGGTATCGTACTCGTAAAAGTATTCAAAACAAATGTATCAATACTTCAAAGTATCGAATATTTTTCCTAATGCATACAAAAATACGCGTCAATGTCAGTCACTGACGTCAGTTTAGCTTCAGTAAAACAAACACATGAAATACCAAATGGTTAATAAATATAATACAATAATAAAAAACCGGACAAGTGCGTGTCTGACTCGCGCACCGAAGGTTCCGACTAAACTTGAATGTAGTACTACGGCTCAGTATCTACATTCAAGTTTATTTTGATAGAATATATAGAATCAATTCTCAAAGATTTTTGCCCGTTTTTGCGAAAGACAAACTTAACTTTACATCGATTTAAGACAATGGCAACATTCCAACCGCAAAATATAAGTTTATAATAACAAAAAATATATTTTTATGTGACGAAACAACAAACGGCTTTCAAATTTTTTTCTCTACTTGTGCTATGAGACCTTGCTTCTTATCAAATTAAATGATTCTATAGGTATATAATTATAAAAATTCTATAGGTAATGGGAAGATCCCTATAGGTTTTAGTTTACCTGAGAAATATTTAGTTTTGCTTACTCTCTTGACTTAGAAGCTTGCTTTTTACAGCTTCAAGGAACCGCAGACATAAGTATTTGATTTTAACTTCAATTTGAGACCTCTACGAGTTCCTTAGAAAAAGGGTCTTGACAGACAGACAGACAGACGGACAACAATGTGATGTGAAAAGGGTTCCTCGTTTCCTTTTGAGGAATGGAACCCTAAAAAATAACTGTAAATTCAGAAATCAAAAATTACTTAAAAAAAAATATTTATCACTCTAGGCACACATAATTATAGTAAGTATTCCTCCTCTGTACAATCGCTTAAAAATAGAAGTTTAGGCGAAAATCAGTTACGGGTTTTTGTTATGGTACTACCTGCCTTAGAAAATAACCGCCCTGAGGGAATTGACGTTGCAGTAATTTATTGTTATTCTCGTGCCAACTTGTATAATTTTGGGCAAACAATTTTATAACTTCCCATTGTTTAAAAGGATCTATGAAAATGGTAAAACCTGTTCAGATATGTAGTGGCTAAGAAGCCATATGCAATAACATTACAGTTTGAAGGTATTTTGAGACTAATGAAGACCTCGTTGTTTTATTTAATTTTTCGTATGAGCCAACTTCTTATGGTGACCCTAGAAATCGTATGCTGTTTCGAGAGAAGAATCACTATTAGGTTCAATACCGATAATACTAAGCGTGGTAGTAATAAATCGTCTCTCTGAGCACATGAGCCGTAAAAATTCAAATTCAAATTCTTTATTTATTTCCAAATGTGCCTTATAAATAAATTTATATAAGTGGTTGCACCAAGTTTTAAGTAGGTAATTTCACAAAAGATGGCCAATGCATATTAAAACGAGGCTAGTCTATCGGATATAATCATACTAATAGCAATATTATTGTTTTATTGTAATATTACAAGTAGGTA
This sequence comes from Euplagia quadripunctaria, assembly GCA_963859945.1. NCBI lineage: Eukaryota > Metazoa > Arthropoda > Insecta > Lepidoptera > Erebidae > Euplagia > Euplagia quadripunctaria. Next base: position 17,838,774 of record OY982581.1, read on the forward strand.
GTTTAAAAGATTTATTCGATACGATACCTGTCAAAAAGTACTTATTGAGTAGAAGTATCGAATACAAAATATCGAGTACAAAGTTATCGGTATGGTATTGTATGTATTTATATATTGAAAATATATTACTTTATAAATATGTGTAAGTATAGGTATTTATATTTCATAATGAGTATACGTGTCGGTATACATGGTATTTATTTTAACTAAGTTATATCTATTAATTACTATCTCTAATTAGTTTACGTACACACGACTTTGCCTCTAAGTTTTTCTACTATCCTCTATTCACTCTAAGGTTTGCTGGAAGAAAACTCAGGTTTGGGTTAAGCTCGCCTTTGTACATACCATTTCCTTGTTTTTATTAATCTAGTTTTAGTGTACAATAAAGAATAAATAAATATGGAAAGGAAAAGTACTCGATACCACAAAGTATCGATACTTTTTTCGTGTCCCTACCCGTCGGGGTTTCAGAACGATAAAAAAGGGTATAACAAAATAGAAAAATAATTTAATCGCATTCATATAATTCTGCTGCCATATTTTGTATTGAGAGAAATGGAATTATTTAATATACTCATTTCTGCCCTCTTATACTTTTAGTTATTTGTCTTAAGCTTCGGTAAATGAGGTGACTGTTCGCAACATGCATTTTGGTTAAATTAATACAGACATGATGTAAACATTCTCTTATATTTTAAAATATGTCTTAATCACTCAATCATGAATACATTCAATTCTTTTACAGATACTGTTTCATTCTGCGACAACATTCGTACAAATTTTGCTTTTTGTTCAAATCGCTATTAACAGGTCAGAGTTAGTTTTTGTAAGTATCAATGTGTTATTTTTTTCTTTGAATTGTTCTTTGAATTATAATTGTCCTATATCTCCTATTAATTATAATTACTTAACACATAAAAAGAACTTATTTCTTCCAGGACAGTAATGCTAATTTCAGCTATGTAGCCGGTGATGTTCTCTGGGCGATTAAGGTATTCCTAGTTGAAGTCAGTTTTTGCGTGGCATGTGAATTATTTTATTCAGAGTTCACAACAGCAAATGATATAGTTTTATTGAAAATCCTTGAAGACGGTATGTTTTGTAAAAAAACCAAAAGCGATTAATTGCAATTTTATGATTTCAAACACCGCATTAATGTATTCCTTGTATTTGGAGGAACATTAAACGCCTAATAGATATAAAGTTTCAGAAGCTGGCCCCATGTGGTATTTTTACGATAGATGTGATGCTATTCATTAACTTTTGCCAATTGGTGGCGACATATACTATTGCGTTACTGCAATTTGCATTTTTGTAACTGAATAATATTGAAGAATTCTCATCTGACAGACTCAGGACCAAATTGGCAACTAGTTAAGGACTTGTACGCCATGTATAGGGGTTTTCTTCTCTAAAATGTTATATATATATGTTTAAAAAACCTTAAGATTTTTTCTGAGACGTCTTGCGTCTTGCAATTTCGTGTGCCGTATTATTAAAATTGTTGAGCGTCTGTAAACTAATAATTAAATTAACTAAATAATAGTTAATTTAGATGTACTAAAATATAAAGCGTCATTACAGTACCTTGCCTCATCTGATATTTGTATTAAAAAAATAATAATAATATCAATACCGTCATTTTATATACAGGCGGTCAATGAACACATATTATTATAGTGTTATGGTGGCTTAACTGTATTAAACCATATTGAAACATAATAATTGCTTAAGCTTAAGTTTTCGTTGGGTATTGTTATACCTAGTTTTGAATTTATGCTTAGAATAAAACCGCGGGAGTGGTTCTTTTTACCGACGAAAAAAAAGGGAGTAGGTTCTCTAGTCAACCCGTATCTACAAAGCTAGGAATCAAAATCAAATTATTTTTTTTCTAGCTTTGTAGATAACAAGTATGCAAATTTTTATCAATTGATGATCGGTTGATTTGTCAAGCCGTGAAATCAGAACAAACAAGCTCACATTCGCATTTATAATAGGTATTAGTTAGAATTTCACAAATTAGACAATTATGAAGAAAACCATACGCCTTTTATGTGAATGCAGGTGATGCTTGGAAGTGCTTAAGGCAATAGAATTTAAGTTATATTAATAAAAGTCACTGTAGCATAACAAGTTTCTGAAACCTACTTAAAATGAGGTGCTCCTTGCACCTTAGGGTATACCCCAGTCGAGTCCCTTGCAATAGACTCAGTAGTGACGGAACACTTTGTGGTTTTAGTTCTTTCGATTCCGACATACCACTTCACTAGTAGCCATGGTGAGATGATGACCCGACCCGGATAAAAGACAAGAAAAAAAAGGGTCATTCTTCTTAAGTGGCGGTCTGAATTTTTTTCCTAATTGAAAATTAAACCAGTTAAAGGTTTTTTTGAGTTGTCTGAAGAACTGTGTCGTGAAGCTAGTTGCCTGGACCAATATGTACATACATCCTATTAAAATGAAAAGGCAAGAAGTATAATAGGTTACAGCTGAAGCTAATGTTTGAGGATCAGCTCTGAATAGCAGACACTTTGTCTATCATGACCAGCTTCACTGCCAGTAACGGCAGTAGCTCAAGTTTTTACCCATGGCATTAATTTATTGAAATAAGATAAATGGCTTTTGTAAGTAACTTAAACGTAAACTTACAAAGTTTCACTTTTTGCTGACAAAAGCAACCATTGCTGCTAAGCAATGGGAATTGCAAATACTACTTAAACTAAATACTAAAATTTTAGAGATTAATACTAGGTTAAAAATGTACGAAGCGTATTTGGTATACCTATTCATGTATTGTATAGTTTATGCAAGTACTCATGGTATTTATATCAATTTAATCAATAACGTGTTAAACTTAACGTGCTTCACCAAACAGCACTTTAAATGATTATTAATTATTGTTTATGGTCTACTCGTGATTAAATCTTACGGTGTATTGAATCATAGTTATTCTTAGTTAGCCTTGACACAGAAGTTACTGTAAAATTAAAGAACTGTGTAAAACCTTCATTTATTATAAATTCCATGCAGAGCGGCGAAAATAACCAAAAGTACGTGGAAATAATGTTAAATAACTCTGTAGATAAAGATTTTCAATCATTGCTTCTGCCCTGAACATAATGCAGACGACATTTTTTTTTGTCCAAAGTACTGGATTAGAAATAACTTCACACACACAAATGGTCGCTGTCCAATATAATAATATTAAACGGGACAGTTTTATTCATTTTGATATTCTGAATCCGTCTGACCATGTTCGGTTATGATGAAATTATCAGAAAAATATAAAATTATTTTGCATCATTTCCTTTTATGACTTATTTTTATCTTATATTAGGTATAGTTTAAATTTCTTGCTAAGTGCTGACCAAGTGAAAAAAGAATATAAAGTTTATCTTGACATCAACTTCAACTTTCAACATAAAATACCTTACAGGTCTTAATCCTTTAAAATTGGCATTTCGTTTTATTTATTTTTAGAGTATTCATCTTTAAAACCATGTTTATCCCTGTTTATTTTCACTTGTGTCTAAATATTTTGTTTTAACTAGATTAATTCTGATGTGTTCGTTTGCTAACGTCATTTACGCCGAACATATTTTGCATGCTTAATCTATAGATATCCTCATGAATCAATACTGTAAAGTGCAGTTTAAGTGTTATATCGATATTCTTTAATCATTTAAAATTGACTTTCAAACACATCATAAGCAACATTTGTTTTATCCGAATCATCTGTGTATTCAAACGTTTACCTCACCTTCAGAGGCGGCGGTTCAATCATCTTAGTTATTGATAAATATTTAGTTTTTTCATTTATGTCAATAAGAAATTAATAAGTAAAGACCGCACTCCTTTTTCCCCAACTCAACCGATTTCTTTTTTTCTTGGTTTTGTTTTTTATGACGAGCTTTAGGGCTACCTATCGATAAAAAACCGTCAGTCGTAGGACTGCACGTCAGAAGTGAAAATATAACTTCACAATGTATTTACATACACATATACACACACACATCTGTATATATATAATTAGGTTAAAAATAAAAAGTAGGTAATAACATGTCTAAATGTGTACATAGGGTACCAGATAACTTGTTATCGGAACAGATAAAATTTATGAATGATCTAAAGAATATGGACGATTGTCAACCACTAGGTTAGCTAATGCTAATGAATGTGAAAAGGTAGAGCTCGTAGGATTCTTAGATGCGTCTTTTCTTGCTTTCGGCTGTTGTCTCTACCTTAGGTTTTTAAATGAAATGGTCTTTAGATTTTTTTTGTGCTCTAAATCTAGAGTTGCGCCTTTATGTAAGAGCCATCCTGTTCCACAGATACAGTTAAATAGTGTGTTGTTTCTTACTTAATTCGTACTTGTAGAGCTAACAGGATGTTATTCTCTAGATTCAATCATATTTTTTTTATACTCAGATTCAGAAATGGTTTTAATACCAATAATATTTATGTATTTGCAGACTGTAAGATCCATAGTATCAGTGTTACATAAACTTATTGAAGTATTGTCATATTTGTGTATGGAAAATGGTTCTATCTTCATGGCTTTTTGATGTCACTTTTCACACATTTTTGATGAACTTTCAAAAAATTTAAGATTTAAGTGAAACAAGTGAATCATAAAACATCATGGAATTTATTTCATAATAATAATTATAACTTGAAACACGTCACACACGGTGTCTGGTACCAAACTAGGTAAAGCCTGTACTGTGGTAACCAGACAGCTAATAAACAAATTTATTTATTGCTATGAATACATAGATATTATAGATAAATTACACACAGTCATAGAACAAATGGTCGTGCTCATACTGCTCTTCACACAATTATTGGTCATGTGTGGGAATCAAACCCGCGACTTCTGGCTTAGCAGTCAGGATCACTAACCACCAGACCAACAGGCCCGACGGCCAAAATTTTACAGTTTTGTTTTATTGTTATTTTGAATGAAACCTATTAAATCAAGATTTTTTTAGTTCGGATGCTTAAGATGAATACAATATCAAGATATAGTAATACAAGCTACGGTATTTAAAAATTTATGAACATATTTGTGACATGACTGAAAACATATTTATAATGTAGCATAAAAATGAAAGGCTTCTTTAATTCCAATCTTTATTAAGCTAGAGGTATTTGCCCACTTAAACAACGTAACTTTGCCCTCACAAATTAAATACTTTTTTTTTCTATCTCACAAATGCTAATTATAGAAAAGTACCCATAGACCTATGTTTATCCTGTGGATTTGCTTAAAGTACTAAACCGATCGGTAGGCCTCGTCTCACCGGGTACCGGGCAATTTGGCACCGACTTCAAACTAGTTCAAACAGACCAATAAGTACCTGGTCCCTTTATAATGATACCTATTATTTTAAAAGTGTTACTTATATGTAGTATTTTCAATTATGTTTGAAATCGATTATTTTTTACTTTTCAGTAATATAATATCGTAATATCGAGATAAGGTGGTAAGATTTATAGTTTGTCTAGTAACTTGCTACACTTGGTTGAATAAGTTATAAAAAAATATACAAACAGGTGAACGTAGAACCTACTCCTTTTTTGAGTCGGTTAATAACAGTAATGTTCATCACTCTAAACGTCAATGTTGCTTAATTTAAATATAAATCAACGAACACACTACATCTGTCCTTAATTTCTGATGGTATCTGAAGGCAAACGATTCCCTCGTTTGCCTTCAGATACCATCATTAGATCCGGACTTGGTTTGAAAGGGTATCCTTCCAAACAAAAAAATCGGTTAAAAATAGGAAGCTATCTAACTTCACTTTTCATTTACACTAATTATACACATTTATCATTACAACAAAGTCAATTACTTTTTGCTACTTTACCATGTCAATAATTTCATAGGAATGCGTAACTAAAGTTATTTTCACAAACATGCTTTGCAGCAAAACACACATTGGATTTTATTATTAATAGAGGACACTTAGGATTAGTTTTATAACATAAAAACGATTATGATAAAGCAAATTGTAACAATACAATAACGTAGTTCACTACTAGACTTGCTAATTTCTTGGGGAGGGACGAATCAATCGTGAAGACACTGAACGCGTTCATCTTCTGGAATGTGACTCGATTCAAACGAAGCACATTCTTGCAAAGTCTTTTACTTCCATCTGAAACCATCAACCACCATAAACAAAGGCGGCATATGAGTATCATCAAGACTTTTGCTTATCGAACTAACAACTACGAGCAAGAGCTTAAAAATAATATAATTTTACAATTTTAGATCTAATGTCTACTTCATTTCTGCTTTCTTGGACAAATTTTTTTAGGCAAACGCACAGAAACAAAGTATGTATTACGATACCTACGAGCACGCCTACGAGTTTTATAGAGATTTTAGGACACATTTTATGGACATGTGTTTCTTATTTGATATTATACGTGGAGTCTTAGACTGTCCCCAACTTTTATCTTGTGTTCAATTCAATACACCTAAAAGACGTACTAGGCATACCACCTTATGCTCAGTGCCATACCACCGCACAAACTATAGTAAAAAATTAATTATATTCCGAATAGTCCATACGTACAACAATAGGTTCAGCAATATAGACATTTCCTTCGTAAATAAAAATTATTTCAAAAACGATCTCAAACGTGCCGTGATCGCTATTTCCTACTATTGATAAGCAATCAAACTTACTTAATTAAAATAATGTTCCTTATTTTTTGAGAATACTAAACTAATGTTAGATATTACATATTAGACTTTCTCAGTTATAATATCGTATACCACAACTTGCCGTGGAACTCTGTGATTGGCTTAAGTTTATTGTAAATGCAACGAGCTGAGGCTGACTGCATAATAGTATGAAATTGTAACCAACAAAATATCTGTAGAGTTTCCTTAAAACAAATAAATAAATAAATAAGCCCTCGAGAAAAATAAACTTGTAAGGTAAACAGACTTTGACCAATTGTCAAATTATAGGTGATCTTTCGCATGGAATTGCCTAGCCCTTTTGTTCAGTTAGGTGCTTGTGGAATACTTCACGTCCTAGTCGTGGATCTACTTCTGCAAGGACATGCCCTACTAAAAAGTGTAACAGTGTGTTAGAAGTGTAACGAAATTATTTTATGAAGGGTTAAATTTTTTGTTTACGAGGTTTTAGTAACCAATTTGCTCTCGAAAAGAATTAGAATCGGAACCCCTAGAGGTTTCGACTCTTGTCAACGTTTCTGCGTTTAGATATTTACATTTCTTACATATAACTCCAATTTTCAAAAATGAAATTCTTATAATTGTCAAAATAGATAATTCTAAAAGCTTTCTGAATGATCACAATCATTCTAACATGTTTATTGCTTTGCAAAAGATTTAGAAAATAAAACAAAATGAAACCAGTAATACAAGCCAAATAGTTTGAAATAAAACTGAAGTACAAGAACTTACTAAATGAAATTTTTTTAAAGATGTCTCTAATAATTTTGCTATTATATAAATTCAAGAACATAAAAAACAGCATACCACCTAGTGAAATCATATTGTATAAGATTCCATTGGGCATAATACAATTACTTTTAATACTAAATTTTGATAAAAAAACATATGTTGCGTAATTTGTGTAGACAGTAACACTGGAAACATTTGTCTAAAAAATTTTCACTAAATTTTATTTCAGTAGCCCTTACTTCCATGTTTCTGCTTGTGTTGAATGAAATGAATGCTACACGTAAAGTAAAGCATTCATCAATCAAAATTATTAAATGACTTATGAAGTTGACTTTGACTATAATTAAGTTAAAAGGCCATCAACTCAATATTATTTCATATTACGTGGCATAGCGTAAAATAAACAACTTCTATTGTTAAATTATAATGCGATCATTTAATTTAAAGTGTTATTATAAAACATCTTTCTTTAAATAATAAAAAAGCACGACAGCACATATTTTGGTAAGCTCAAATAGCTAAAAATAACGACTCCTTAGATGCACCTCACAAATACTAATCAGTACAGAACCAGAAACGTAGATAATTAGCTTTTAAATAAAATTATCACGGACTTCAATCATGATAAATTGTAACAAGCCGTATTCTTCATCCCTTCATTTTCCACCCTTACAGGTGGAGTATTTTCTTCAAATATGATTAGGATACACCGTAAGTACAACTAATTCAATTTTTTTTTTATTGAAATCGGTTCACAGATGATAAAGATATTGCGTTACATGCACATCCAAATAAAATATTCAGTCGAATTAAACCTTCTTTTTTTTGAAGTCGATTAAAATAGTTCATAAATACACAGCTATTCCTTATTTTTCCAAGTCATGGCAAGTTATGATTTAGTGGTAGGGTATACTCGATCTACATACTGATTATAATCAATTATACATATGTATAACCCAATCCAGAATACACGTGTCCTCAATATGAGCCGTAATACCGTTGCTACTCGGTATTTAGAACACTACATACTTATTGAAATTTAAGTAACAGCAGTACTGTAACAGTTAAAGTTTCGGACTTAATAAACTAAATTTGATTTAATTTAACGTAGATTATATTTTTGGGGGACAGGGTGCTCGTACTCGTGGTAGTACTATATCTTGTGTTTAATTTTCGGGAGGTTAAATGAAACATCCGATGCCATACACGGGTTTATTGTGACTAAAATATATGTGTGCGTATCACTTGTATGCAGATGATCTACATATATACTCACAGGCCAAAGTAGACAATCTGGACGACGCAATAGATAGCATCAATATTGACTTGGAGGCTATAAAAAACTGGTCTAACAGGGTTGGGTTTAACGGTTAATGTGTCTAAAAGCCAAGCAATTTTAATAGGCAGCCCCAGAATGATAAGCAGAGTTGATATTACTAGCGTTGCGGATATCATTTTCAATGGCTCAATTCTGCCCATCAGTCCTTCGGTTAAAGATCTTGGTCTGTACATCGACAGTACTCTAAGCTGGCAAACTCAGGACTCAAACCTCAGTCAGGAAATAACTAACGTCTTGCGTACTTTGTATCGTTTGAAAATTTTTCCCCCAACCAAGACAAAGACGTTGCTTATACAGACTTTGGTGTTCCCAGTAGTCGACTATGGTGATGTTTGTTATCTCGACTTGAATGCAGATCTACTCAATAAACTCGACTATTAGATTCTCTTATGTTGTTGTTCTTTTAAACTTACTATTCTTGATATTGTCGAAAGTTTACGCGAATGTTACACATTGAAATAAAACTATTTTTAACGGATTCTATCGCGATTTATTTGGTGTTATGTACATTGGTCAAACCAAGAGAAGCATTGGCACCCGCGTCAAAGAACACAATGTTGACATAAAACACCAACGCTCGATGAAGTCTGCTGTGTGTGAACACGTGCAACAAGGGACCAACCATTGCCTGCGTTTCGATAAACCACAGGTACTCGCGAACGAGCACCGATTCCTACCAAGAATGCTCCGTGAGGCTATTGAAATTAAAAAACACCCTAATTTTAATAGAGAAGATGGTTGGAACGTACCACCAGCTTGGGATCCGGTTATCCACTTACTCAAACCCAAGAAAATACAAAACACAGCAAGGCTTCAAGACACTTTGAGCGCATTCTGCGTAAATAGTAACACCAACAACCAACAAACCTCGGGTACTTTGAGATACCTTTGCACTTCGATACATGAGACGACCACCATCTTAGTCTACCCGTGACCACGGCTGCTGAAAAGCAACTGAAACATCGGGATCAGTGGAAATAGTAAAATAACACCAAATAAATCGCGATAGAATCCGTTAAAAATAGTCTTACTATTCTTCCTATTTCTATCATACACCTGCCACACGCATCTCTGTATTACCCAAAGGTTGTGATAGAAAATGCCTATGTCATTAAGTCTGCTTCATGCAATGTCTCTGCAGGAAGTGTCTTAAAATAAAATAAAATAAATAAAATAACTTTGTATACTATGTCTTGGCAACTAAGTTTGTAATCAATTATTTTTTTGTTAGTGTCTTTTGTTAGTGGTTTTGTTTTTAAACTCTGTTTAACTTTTTTTTTAAAGTGTTTATTTGAAACATTAGATTTCCAATTATATTAATTATGAAAATATTTAATTTCTGGTATTTATGACTTTTTATTACTTTTAATGAATTATTCCCACAGCAATAAATCTAAATAATGCCAATAAAATATAAATACACTTCTTACATCCATTTCATGACCACCTGTGACCACTTTAGAATAAAACTAATCGCAACCAAACAATCGCTAAACATATCTTTATTTCCTTAATAAATAGAATCACTTGGCAATCGCACACGGCAATGTTTATGTATGCAAAATATATTAAAAATAGTCCTAATTAAACTTACGAGTCTATTTAACAAAGAAGTAAAGATGTCTAATATTAACACTGTCATCTGAGCGTGGCCTAAGACTACTAAGATACTGACTCAAGGGAATGAAATTAATTTAGTTGATCACTACAAATTCTTGGGTATACAGATAGATGATCTATTAACCTGGAAGAAAGAATTATCAGCCATAGCAAAATCGCTCAGTAGTGCGTGTTATGCGATCAGAAGTTTAAGAGACGATTTAACTGTTGCTCAAATTCATCCTGCATATTTAGCATTAAGTGTTGGGGAAATAGCTATAAGTACAATATTCATTCTGCTTTCATTATTCAAAAAAGGGCCACCAGAACCATAGTTAAAATTAAACAAGAAGAATCATGTAGAGATCACTTCAAAACATTAAAAATTCTTACAGTACTGTGTCTTTATATTTTGGTTCTGCTTAGCGATTTAGTTAAAAAAAATCATAAATTTGAGACCCTTGATGAAAGAAAAATAGAAGCAACCTGGCGAAAGGCTCTTCCCAATTCATAATACCTAGGTTAAACATTGTTAAACACTACTCGGGTATACAGTCTATATTTCTGTTTAATCAATTGCCAGTAGAACTAAAAACAATGTACAGCTTGAATAAGTTTGAAGGTAAATTGCGTGCTATATTGTTGGGAAAGTGTTACTATACCATTGAAGATTACCTTAAAGACAAATTTCTGTGAATATGTTAAATAATGATGAAATACACGTATAATTATTGGCTTATTTATTTGCTACTGAATCATTAATTGACTTTTTATTTATTACGTGGACATTAATTTACTATTTTGACAGTTATTTATCGTTATAACATTAATTTATCATTTTGACATTTATTTATCATTTTAACATTAATTTATCATTTTGATATTAGTTGGTTATTTTGATATTATCGCATTATTATTTTTGAGTTTAAATTAATATTGTAGTTTAGTGTAATACTTTGACATGAATCCAATAATTGTATAACACCAGTCATCAATATTTAATTATAATTTTTATTTTGTTATGTTAATTGTGACTTTTATTTCATTGTAACTTAATTGTAATTTGTAAATAATAGTATAGAGAATCAATTTGTTAAATCAAAAATACATATGGTATTCAATACAAATATATTTTGTAATGAATAAATGCAATACAATACAACGTGCGTTCAACGCCCGTAAAACGCTCGCCATGTGAACACTGTACAAAAACCCAACGCGCGTTTGACGCGTGGCTACCGCCCGTCATCTGAATGTACTCTTATAAGTGACGAATAAAAGGGATAGAAACAAAAGCACTCTATTCAATGAAGAAGTTTCCTTTTTTATGGATACATTATAAAAATAATCGCTCATAAAGTAATAACTAAATCGCTTTAAATCAATTTAAAACCACACGCGAGTGTTCCCTGTCAACAATAAAAACGTCTCGGTGGTGATACAACTCAAGAGCCGGCGAAGAAAGGAATTTGAGAAGATATTCAAGCCACGTGTGTCAGCTCGACATTCCGGCCCGGTTCTTCCTCTCCTCTCAGCGAAGGGTAAGTCACCCCCCAGCTCTGGTCCTTCGATCCGCATCCTCATATTCCCACAGAATTACACTCAACGCATGGGCGGGGTTGGGTTTGTTTCAAAAGGCCTTGATCGCCTGGAACAGATCCAGACCTGGCATGGCCTCCTGTCCGGAGGACGTGCACGGCGAATGGCCATGGGAGCGCGGTCGTATAGATCTCCATGTCAAGTCTGGACAGTTTTCCTTCCCGTGGTTGCCGCCTGTTTTTGATCTGGTTCCCTATGAAACAGAAGTAACTGAAACATCCAGTCGCACTCCCATATCCCACCTTACCCATCCTATTTGCCTTCCGCAAACCCTCTGCGGGTAGTATGTGGTTGATACCTGCGGACTCATCATCAATTAAGACTGACGATGAGGGGGGGGGGGGGAGGTGCAACCACCCGCATGTTTGTGCCGTATGCGGGGACCCGTATGAGGGGAAGAAGGTGTCCTGGTAGTTGAGCTGAAAGGCAACACACTGCTTTGGCCCGGATTTCTCCTGACACGGGAGGCTGGAGGCTAGCCACCTTCAGTCAATCGGCTGCGACGACCCGTTAGAGGGCCGCCAGGCGAGAGCTCTTTCCTTTGGGGGGCAGACGACGGGTGGGACGACTGTGTCTTCCTGCCCAGCTCGGCCTGTTTTCCACTAGGGTAGGAGCTCTATATCTCTTCGTTACTTCTGGCGCCCGCGTGCCTTTTGCCGCGACGTCCCCACTTGAAGGCTCCAAGGAGGGTGGAAGGACGAAGAGACGAATCTTAAACACAACACAGACAGAACAGAATTTTTGTTTTTTTTTTGGTATCCATAAGGATACCAAAAATAACAAAAATTCCCCTTCTAGGAAACTACCCAAGGCTGCGCCCCGGGTGAATAACCCAAATGCAGCGTCATCCTCCACAACGGCAGCTTCTCGGGTGGATAACCCGAATGCAGCACCGCTATTCAAACTGGCAGCTTCTCGGGTGGTAAACCCGAATGCAGCATCGCCTTCCAAACCGGCATCTTCTCGGGCAAACAACCCGAATGCAGCGCCATCCGAAACACCGGCAGTTCCTCAGGTGAACAATCAGAGTGAAATGCCAGGGTCGACCATGGACCTCTCATCTCTGAAGGCAGCAATGCCCATGCCCATAGGATCCAATCAGGATGAACCCTGCTGGAACCTTGTGGGCGTGAAGAAGAAGAGGGTTCCCAAAAAACAGATCCCGTTCAACCAGAACCATAAGGCCAGAAGGGCGAAAACCCGGGCGGAAGCAAAGCGAACGCGGCGTCTGGCAGTAGGTGGTAGTAAGCAGCTTGAAACTGCTGAAGGGACTGCAAGGCCCCACGATGTTCACGTCAGTGATGCGCCAACCCATGGCAAAGGCAGTAGCCTAGCCGAGGGAAAAGCTCCTACGGAGACGCCACCGGCTGTCACGAAGCCTGCTGCCGCAAATGCATCCCCACGGCAGGATCGACCTGGACGGGCTAAACAAGCTGGGAACGCTAACCAAGCGGGTAAAGCTATAGGCCGAATCAAACCCACCAAAAGGAATCGTCCAGACGATTCCTTTACTCCACCAGCCAGCGGTAAGCGCCAAAAACCCCAGCTCACCACCAAAGGCTCTACTAGTTACTCCGACTCCTTAAAGTCAAACGACTACTGCGTCGCCGTAATGTTGGAGCCGTACCACGACCTGACCAAAGAGCAGGCTGAAGCCGTGGAGGGTGGCTGCAGGATGTGCTGGACGACGAGATTACATCCGGTGGCCAATTCGTTGCGCCACAGTTCAGGGGGAAGGCCTTCCACAGTGAGGGCGTCCTCAAGATGTGGTGCAATGATGACTATGCCCTTCGATGGCTTCACCAAGCCGTGGCCAAGATGCAAGCACCGCGCGACGGAACTAGACTGATCGTCAAAAGACAGTCTGAGATTCCGAAGCGCATCAAGGCGGGACTCCTGGTGCCACAGGTAGGCCCCGAGGACACGTTGGACCGCATCCGTATGCGGCTGACGTGTCATAACAGACAATATAACGTGTCCAACTGGGCACTCTACCATGCCGAGCCCCAGGAAGAGAAGAAGAGTCTGTTCCTGGTACTCGGTATACCCGAAGAGGACGCGTCGAAACTCAGGGCTAGCGAGCGTAGAGTTTACTATAAATTCGGTAATCTCTACGTTCGCTTTCTTGACGACCGCCCTCAACCGCAGCCGAACCTTGAGGCTAACCCCCAGGAGGTCTCCGGAGACCTAGGCAGCGGCGCGAAAGGCGAAGGCCAACCTGGCCCCAGAAAGGGGTCAAGCGTCCGGACCAGCCCACCGAGGGAGAACTCGCCAGTAGAGAGTCTCTCTAAGGAGGGTGAGAGCGATCTGGATGAGGATGTACTGGACAGCGAAGATGGCGCTGCCAGCTCCCCCATCCATAACCTCGTCGCTCTTCAGACCAACCTCCAGCATAGCCAGACTGCAACGGCTAACCTGCGCAGAATGCTGGAGGTCAATACCAAGACCGTAGCCCTAATCCAGGAGCCGTGGATTAGGAAGGGCAGGATCTGCGGCTTAAGCAACATGGGAGGTAAATTACTTCTTGACACTACTATTGATAACCCGCGTACATGTATTTTCGCACCGAAACATGCGAACACGACCTTAATGACCGAGTTCTGTTCTAGAGACCTAACTACCATCAGGCTCAGGGAACCTTCCTCAGGCCTACCCGACGTGGTGATGGCGTCGGCCTACTTGCCGGGCGAAGCAGACATCCCCACCCCTGAACTGGCCGCGCTAGTAAGTAATTGCGAGCGGGAGGGACTGGAACTTATCATCGCAGCTGACACCAGTGCACATCACGTGCTGTGGGGCAGCCAGATCAACAACAAACGAGGTGATTAATTTGTTTCTTTCTTACTTACTTCTTACTTACACTAAGTTAAACGTAACCAATAACGGCTCAGAACCAACATTCGTTACATCGAGAGCCCAAACAATTATAGATCTAACACTAGCCAGTGCGCGTCATCATATATTTCGGATTGGCATGTTTCGGATGAGGCGTCGTGCTCGGATAACCGTTGGATCAAATTTGACCTAAAGATGACTCTCACACCGCCCGAACCCCAACGAAATCCTCGCAAGATGGATGTACGTAAGTATGAGCAAATTACCGCGAATTGTTTGAAAAATATCGATCTGCCAAATGCTCACGGGACCACAGCGGATATTGATAACCATGTAGACAACCTTACTACTACGTTGATCACTTGCTTCGAACAAACATGCCCACTTTCGACCCCCGGAACAATAAACACTACTGGTGGGACCGGAACTGGAGAAACTACGCTGCAAGGTTAGGAAGTTGTTTAATAAAGCAAAGAACTTTCGACTTGACCAACATTGGGAAGCATTTAAGCAGGCCCGACATCACTACAAGAAGCGGATCACAACCAGGAAAACTGAATGCTGGAGAAGCTTCTGTACTAACATTGATAACAACAATCAGGCTAACAGAGTCAAGAACATTATGAGCTGTGAAAGAGGTCACAGCCTTGGCTTCTTGAAAAAACCTGACGTGACGTATACAAAAACAGATTCAGAGACCTCAGAACTGTTAATGACAACCCACTTCCCAGGATGCCGAATATCAAAAGAGAAGGACACATGGGAAGACAGTGGAGAAAATACACCAGGTGATTCAGACTGGACCACCGCCCGAAAAATCGTGAATCATGAAAAATTAAATTCGGCGATCAACAGCTTCCTTCCATACAAAGCGGCAGGACTGGACGGTATTTTCCCAGGCCTGCTAAGATGGTACGATGGGTCTTTAATAGATCACCTCCAGATCATCTACGTAAGCTGCGTGGCTCACCGCTACATCCCCTTGAAATGGAGAGAAGTCAGAGTAATCTTCATCCCTAAACCCGGCAAAGGAGATTACCGAAACCGAAATCATTTAGACCCATCAGTCTCACATCATTCTTACTTAAAGTGCTGGAGAGACTAATAGACAGGGAAATAAGGAGCACTGCACTAGTCAGCTAGCCCTTGAACCCCAACCAACACGCTTATTCGATGGGCAAATCAACAGAATCTGCCTTACATCGAGTCGTTTCATATATAGAGGGCAATCTAAACAGCAAAATATCAACCCTAGTATCCTTCATCGACATCGAAGGTGCCTTTGACAAAACCAGCTTCACCAGCATAAGCCAGGCTCTGTCAAGACATGGGGTCGACTCTACAATTGCGGGGTGGATCGACAGCATGCTTAGATACAGAGCTATACAATTTACTGTGAATAACACATCGAGAGGGGTGGTGGCCAGAGGATGTCCGCAAGGTGGAGTCCTCTCACCTCCCCTATGGAACATTGTGGTCGATGAGCTCATTACCCAGCTCAATGACCGCAAGTTCTTCACAGTGGGCTATGCGGACGACCTGACCATCCTCATCAGCGGCCGCTTTTGAGAGTGTGGTATGCGACCAAATGACGTCTGCATTGAAGGTCGTAGAACAGTGGTGTGAAAAACACAACTTAACAGTGAACCCGACAAAGACGGAGTTAATTATGTTCACAAATAAACGTAGTTTAGGAGAACTGAGACTACCTAAACTATTTGATACCCGTCTAGCCCTTACCAAGGAGGTCAAGTATCTAGGAGTGATACTGGACAGTAAACTCCTATGGAACAGGCACCTGGACGCAAAAATAAATAAGGCCTGCATTATTTTCTGCCAATGCAAGCGACTCCTCGGCAGAAGCTGGGGATTATAACCGAAAATCACACTATGGCTGTACAAAACGATTATACGGCCAATCATCACATACGGTGCTATTGCCTGGTGGCACAGAACGGAACTAAGCACTGTCAGAAACAAACTGCAGCAATTCCAGAGACTAGCATGTACTGCCGTCACTAATTGCATGCGCACAACTCCCACAACCGCCCTAGAGGTGGCTCTTGATCTAGCCCCACTAGAGCTGTATATACAACAGGAGGCAGCTGTGGCAGCCATCAGACTTAAACTCTTAGGTCTCTGGTATAACCGAGAGGGTCCCCATATCAAATTAGGGAATCAATTAGTGGAATATCAACCACTAATCGCTGCCCCATGCGACAGGATCCCGAAACAACACATCTTCAAGAGGAAGTATCGAATACAACTATTTGAAAACGACCGAGATCAATCTGGCATACATGAAGTGCGAATCTATACGGACGGTTCCAAGATAGGGTCAGGGACTGGAGCCGGAGTTTTCTCACAAGACCTAAATATAAAAATATCACTGGCGCTTGGTCAACACAGCTCCATATTTCAATGCGAGTGTGTTGCAATAACTTACGCCGCGACTGCGGTCATGTCAAAAGGCATAAAGGAGTACAACATCCGTAAATTGTCAGACAGTATGGCCGTTTTAAGAGCCCTGAAGGGCAACACCATGAACTCCGGTCTCATTTATGAATACCACCAGACGCTAGAGCGATTAGCCTCTGCGAACGGGGTAATTCTGCAATGGATCAAAGGGCAAAGTAATTCATTCGGGAACGACGCCGCCGATGAGCTGGCAAGAAAGGGATCTGTAACGTCAGTGGCAGGCCCAACTACACTACTGCCACTTCCCTTCAATCAACTTCGCTCATGGGTTATGTGCCTCACGAGTCCGTTGCCTACTCGTGAGGCGCATAACGGTCATTGGGCCAACACACCGGGCTGCAGGCAGTCTAAACTGGTGCTGACGGAGGTCTCACCACGTTTAACTTGCAGACTGCTCAGTCTTAACCGACTCGACATCAGAATAGTTGTAGGAACAATTACGGGCCACTTAGCCCTAAACCGGCACCTATTCACCATTAGTGCGACAGACAGTCCTCTATGCAGAGGATGTCTCAACGCGGAGGAAACGGCCGCCCACGTTATCCTGGAGTGCGAGGGAGTGGCCACACAACGGGCAAGTATTCTCGCGGGTGCGAGATCGCTCCTAGAAGCCTGTGAACGCCCCAGGAGGCTTTTGTGCTTCTGGAAGAAGCTAGGCTGGCTGAACTAGTCAGCCTATCTGAACGCATAATGGACCGTCTGTGAGTCTAAATGCGGAAACAGAGCCCTACACCAATACCAATACCAATCCACTCAACGCATATCTATTTATCTTACAACGTACAAATTGTAAGACACGCCCGCCATATTTGTTTCTACACATCGCCATATTTTCGCAACCACGCATCTTATTTATGTATTTTATTAAAATAATTATAATATTATTAAATATCCTCAAATTAGTTGATAGTTTAACCGCGATTATCTCACGCACGCATCAGTCAAACATCGCTCGCATCCAATATGGCCGCTCAATTACAGCGTAAAATTACGTTATTGCAATCCAAAAAGGAAGCCTTATTTCAAAGAATACAAGAACTATACCATCTCAGCTTAGAGGTTTTCAATCCTATTTCGCAAACTAAATTCTTATCGCGTGTATTATCACTAGAAAGTACAGGAACCGAATTCTTAGAAACGGTAGATAGTTTAAATTTATTATGTATGGAACAAGACAAGGAGGTCAAACCTACCTACTCGGATATAAACTCATTTGATGATTTATATTGTAATATTAAAGCATTGATTGCAAATAAATCATAGGAAATTGCTTAAGTACTTAGCTTATTAATATTCTAAAAATGGCATGATTACATGTACTTGGTACAATACTTACTTACACCACAAATTGTATAAACATTGAATTTTGGTGCAATCTTGACAATTAAAGTAAGTTTGTGCCGGTAGGGGTTGACCACGTAGAACATACGCTGCTAAAATTGATGTTTTGATGAAAGGGCAGGTTAGAAGGCAAGCTTGTAAGGATAGAAGTGGCGGGCTGTTGTCTCTGCCTTCCCGAAGGGATGGTTTATAAGTGTACAACAAATAGTAGATATAGGTACTTATATCTAAACATATAAAGCAATAGGGACGTGTACATTTGTTACGAGTTGAGGAAATACTAAAACGATAGGTTTTGAAATCTCCTCATATACCTAAAAATAATTTAATCAGCACAAATACATAATTTGTATGACTCGGAGTCGAGGTGACTCCTACTAGAGTTAGGACTGCCATCCGTCCGGGTTTTCCCGGATTTGTCCTAGTTTAGAGGGCGTTCGGGGAGCGTCCGGGCGGGGTTCTCAAAAACTGTCCGACACTTTTGGATACTCTGTGGCAGGGGCAACTTATAATTATTAGATGAACAAGCTGTTTAATTTAATAAAAAATGGAATTGGCGTTTTTTTTAAGGTGTCCGGGAAAGAATATCGATTTCACACGTATCCGGGATTTTTGAAGAACTTGTCCGGCGTCGGCAATTTAAGTGATGGCAGGCCTAACTAGAGGGGGTGATCAAGCACAGAATGCTCGTATCTAATGGGGATCAAAATAAATTATCGTATGGTGTCTTTCGAACATGCTCCGAAGTATGTGTAATTGTTATTGAAACATCAATGCATACATAATGCGAGTACCTACAAATCAAACGTGACCCCTTTAATATACTTGTATATGCGTGATATAACAATATAAGTAATAGGGTAGAGTAGGTACAACTTATTCTATTTATTAAAGAAATAAAGATGATTAATATTGATACGGTCAGTAGACAGTATTGTTAGTTTACGAATTAAGGAACAAGTAGATCTCACGACTTTTTGCGGTAAAAACTGCGTTGCGACTTGCGAGACATGAGTTTTTTACATGTTATGTTTGTGATGGTATTAATCGTTATTTATCTTATGGAGAAATCATATTTCCCTACTTTTAACCACTAATTCATTATCGCAAATATTGGTTCGATTATACATTTTTAAATACATATAGAATAGAATAAAGCACTATGTTGACATAACTCCTGAAGTACTGATGACTCAAACAAGGTGGACTGTTAAGTACGAGCAACAAATTTCAGACTTGCGTTTAAAAAATATATGAAGTATTTAATTCCGCCTGTTCCATATATCCCTACTAAGTTATCCCCACTGGTAGGGATAGTTGGATTTTTTTTCCATCTATCCCTACCGGTAGGGATAATTGGAAATGTTATGACCTACCGGTACCGATAATTCTAGCAGATATGACAATACCGGGTGTATTTGAAAAAGGAACACTTATTAATAATAAAAAATATATAGTACCTATTTAAAATCTTTAACTGTACACATTCCACCTACTTTATAAACGGAGGCAAAAATACCTCGAAATTCAAACGGTCACAACTTGTAAACGGATAGTTTTTTTTCAAAAATTCTTATTGTAAATACATGCTAGAGTCATGCCCTTTCAGTGATTTAAATAAGTTTTCCTTTCTCAAATGCACTCTGTACAAGACATACATATTATATGATATGTATAGAATTTCCTGAATGATTTACTACGGGCTTTTGTCCTCGCGTTAGTTATTTTTCAACCCCTCGGTACTTTTTTTCTGGATGAAAGGTACCTTACGTCTTTTTCTGTATCCAAGACATGCATGCAAAATTTTATGATGATCCGTTAGTAGTTTAGGCGTCAAAACGTAACAAACAAACTTACGTTCGCAAGTTTGTGCTTTCGTTCTTGTGCACCGCCTGATTCTATCTTCATTTAAATATTATTACATATTTTTAAGAGACAGATATAGGAACGTTAATATACATATAAGTGAACATTTAGAGTTATATTTTTTCACAAGCTGTTATTTAATTTGCAATGTTTGTAAGTTTATGTTAAATCTTGCAAGCTAAATTAAAACCTCTTGCTATATAGGTTGGCTCCAGGCGAGGGAATTCCTCAACGGTCAATAATACAGACACGATACTTTATATATGTCGTAGGCAGATCGCTAAATTGGGCCGAGCGAGATCTGCCTGGGTACAGCATGATACGCCGGCATATTTTGATTCGCCTGTCTAATGTTTGGGCAAATCGATTCTGTAGGGTGACCAAAGTAAGTAAGTATCTTAAAAATTACATACGTTTCGTTGTTAAACGCGTCACTTGAAAATTTTCTCAACTCGGTTTTAAAATAAGCGTAATAGGTTAATAAGTAGGTTTTTAGACAAAAGTAAAATAGAAAATTTGTGAAAAACCGGAAATGTTTTTTTTATACTTACATTTAAAACTATTAAAACAAATTCTGTCGATCACTTCCGTAAATAACCAGGCCATTTTCTAGTCACACTAGTCGTTTCTACCTAGTTAAATTTTGAGTTATATAATTAAAAAATTAAAATACCCCCGACTAAAAACTCCCTGCAGCGAGTGCGTTTTGATTTTGAACAGTTTTTTTTTAATTATAGCTAACATTTTCGACGAAGTCAACCAAAAATTCTTTTCAAAGAAAGATTGGAACGCAACTAATAACTTCTTTTTTTTACCAACGAAATCCCGTGCAATGCTACGAATGAACGTCATGGTGCAATATGTACCTACGTACTATCGAGACGTCTTGGGTAAACAAAAAGATATCGTATCTATGAATATACCCACGATTAAGTCACAGTATATGTATATAGTGATTAAGTCCCGATTTAGACCTCCAATACTCATAGAAGTGTATACAAATTATAGACTAGATTCGCCTGGTGGTCGAATTTAGATCCTAATTTATTTTTGGTTTATTTCATTGAGCAGTATAACTTGAACTATCATTGTATAGACTTACTTACCATGACAGGTCAACATATTTACTGGATGCGTGTGCCTAGATGTAGCCGTTTTCAGTGAGTGTTCAGTGTTTCAGTGTTGAGTGTTTTTCACATGGCCAATTATATGTCGCTCTTTCAAGAGTAGCCTCTGAAGAAAACATGTTTGTATTGTCTAATGAAAAAAAAGGTGTGAACGTTGTATATAAAGACATTCTGTAGTATATTTAGTATCATCATTGCACCCGTGCGAAGCCGGAGTGGGTCGCTAGTTATAGATAAATTAGACCCAGACACAAAACAAATGATCATGCTCATCACACAATTATTTGTCCTGGCTGGGAATCAAACCCACGACCTCTGGCTCAGCAGTCAGGGTCACTAACCACTAGACCAACAGGCCAGTCGTAGGCCAGGTATATAACTTACTAACTTTACTTATTTATAATATTAGTACAGATGACGGATCGGATCGATGGATGTACGATATATACGATGACTATGATAATGGTTACAATACCAGTACAGTTGAAGTTCAAAATATTAATAAAACCATACCATAAACATCAAGAGCTACGTCATTGTCACATAAACGTCAGAAACGGTCGCCAATTGTAAGTTCGTCTTGATTACTGTATGCATAAAAAGTTGCTTTTTGCTTATTGTTATAAGTGTTATCTATTGCTCATTGAATTTGATAGCGCAGTACCTACATACGTTGATATTTAAACTTAAAGTATAAATAACTATAACTAATCAGTCTTCCATATTCAAAGATATACTATCCTTAGTTACTTGTTTTATAATGTGCCGAACATATGAGGATAAACGAAATCAACATGATTTTATAAAAATCCCTAGCCACGAATATATTTTACAAAAATTCCTAACACCCCCAGTAGATTAGTGTGAAGTTACAATAAATATTAGCAACTAGCTGTGCCCGCGACTTCGTCCGCGTGGAATAGTGTATTTATATCGAATCAACAGCCTAAAAAATAAGTTTCAAGCTTCTAGCTCTAAATATGACGATACTTCCATACAACTTTTCATCCCCACCTTTCAATCCCTTACACCCCTTTTTTCGCATTAAAAAGTAATCTATGTCCTTTCTCAGGCTCTAGACTATCTGTGTACCAAATTTCATATAAATCGGTTCAGTAGCTTTGGCGTGAAAGGGCGACAGACAGACAGAGTTACTTTCGCATTTATAATATTAGTAATGAAAAGCATAGTCAGTAAGTGATTCTTATAATCATGTGCACTCATTCATAAAAATATAATTAAAGGATAAAAACCTGAAAATGAAGTGCCGGCGATTCCCTTTTCTTAATCGTAATGCCTACAAAGAATTATAGTATAAAAAAACCCACTTACAGTCAGTTCGTCTGTGACCGAACAGGGTGTAACTAACGGGTTCTGGCACGTAATGCTAAAAAACTAAATAATGTACCACACTCCTTTCGTAGTATATGAATTACAAATATAAACAATATTATATCTATCAACTTAGCTATCTTTTAGTTAGATAGTATAATAAAAAGTAATCACGTCAATCTCAATCATCGTGCCAATGTTTTTTTAATTATTTTTCTCGAGCATACGACGTCTGTATGCAAATAAGTTTATCGGTCGGAGGGTTATCGGTGCACTCAGTTTTTTTTTTTATCTAAAGACCTGTGGCAAAGATGGTGGAGCCACAGTGTGACGCGAGACCAGTGAAAGCCTACATCATGAGGGATTTGCTGAAGAAGTTTGATCAAGACACGTTAAACGATGTCGTTCAAATTGCCGTTGCGGTTGCTGGCACCTACTTAGGCATAATTTGTTGTATGTATTTAGTTTTTTTTAAATATAATATTTTACTTTTTTTATCACCTGCTTTTTATGCGACTGATTTTTGAAATGGGTTTTTTATTTTAAGGAATTTTAAACTTAAAGTACGTATACGTTGTGTTTTTTTTAATTTGGAAATTGTCTCACACTAGACACATTTTGAAAATAGACTAAAATGTACTTTTTAATTCTTTGGTATTTTGTTATTTTATTATCTTTCTTTCTTTGGATGAACAGGTGTATTATTATGATTATGTCAATAACATTATTATTTATATTACTTAAACACCGCAATTATTTAATAGGTTGAGTCATTGGGTAAAACAGTATTGTTATTTGAGTAGGCCACAGATAGGGATTATATCTCATGCGTCTCTTACGAAATTTATTAAAACCACAAGCGTATTGTTTCGTATAAATACCATAAACACATAGTACACCTTTAAGTTTATATTTTTTTTTAACTAAGAACATCTAACATTTTAAAAAGAAAATATATTTTCCTTTTTCCACGATGCCTTAAAAGAAGTGTAATAGTTTCAGCGTTCCTGTATGTAGGTATGTATGTGAGTTTCTTTATTCCACCATAACTTTTAAATGCCTGAACAGATTTGGATGTATGGGGTATTGTTAGAATGATGCTGTTGTTGGGATGATATTGAATGATGTAATCATCCCGAGTGATACTGGTCATAAAAAAAAAATAACAAAAGTTGACTGTATAGGGGCGTAATTCGTTTTAGAGGCAGTTCTGTTTTTTAGTTAGTAACGTGCTATCTATCTTATGGCGACGTCGTACTCGGTCGATCTAGAAGGTCAACATTATTTTTTAGTTTTTTCTATTTCAAATATCTCCCTGATTGACTTTAAGCTAACAAATGTCTTTTTAATGAGTATTGACTTCAAATTAACCTGTATTTCAGTAATTTATGACTTTAGTATTTAATTTTTGACTGACATGTCTAAGTTGATGGCGAATGCCAGGGTTCCTTAGCGTTCTAATCACTCTGTCTCTCCAGGAACCCCATTCGTATCAGAATCTTATTCATTTTCAGAGTTAGGTACCTACAGCAGGAATCATCAAAACAATGACTTCCCTCGTGAACTTCAATGCCTTTTTGTTGGGGGGTCTAATGCTTATAATCAGTGGTCAGAACTAAGTAATTACCTGTTTATAATATCTATTCTTCTGAGCTCGAGTAGCTTTCAAATTGATTGACAAAAATGTCTTGTCTTTGACAGCTGCACTATGCTTTAGACTTTTGCAATGTCTATGCAATAAACTGCAAACTTGTGGATATGGATTTTGTGACCTCTGGATATGACTTTAAGGATGACTTTGAGTCGATAAATTAAAGTTAAATGACTTGATTGAAAAAAATCTTCTGCTCGCATTACCGTTCTAATGTTTTTTTCGAACCCAGCTTCAGCAGTCCTTCTTATACAATTGTCGTTATTTTAAAGAAATCTACTACTACTGCCGACTTCATATTTGAAAATGTAAGTCATAACTGTTTTACTTCGCCATCAGAATAGTTTTCGCTGCATAAAATCCTAAATCTGATTCTGATAAAAATTAAAAAATTCTAAATTTAAATTTTATTAAAAAGTGATCTACTGGGTAATCCTGAAATAAAATAATTATCTCGTTAACACAATGAAAGAAAAGAATATAAATGTATATATATATAAAATATATAATTATTATATATAATTATAATTCGGTTATGCCCGGCTGTATCGTATGAACTATAAACTCATTATCAATTAGTAAATGAGATAGACCCGAAAATACAACAATAACCTTTAAGAAAAGACCATTTTTGCGAACAGCCATTTATTCTATGTATTTACAAAAAACAGTGTAAATTGTTTGAAAATAATGTTTTCTTACCTTACCTGACAAATTCTGAGAAATAGATTTTTGACCGGCTTAATCGGTGAAATACCCTGCGGTGTATAACTTATTCGTTCTTTTTACTTCGAATCTGTAATTTCTTCTACAAGGTCAATACCAACGTTATTAAGCCAATAACCAGTTTCTTGCTATAGGGTCCAGTTTTTGGCAAACAAAAAGTAAAGTAATTACGTTGAAAAAAGTGGTTGTTCGACAGGCTTTCATCAAAATCTCATCAAATCAAGTTTACAAAGTACCTATGTAAAGGTAGCCAGCCATATAGGTACAGGTTGGCAATATTAAGTGTTGACTGTATCATACACTTGTAAATTTTTAAAAGACTTCACTCGAAAAAACGAGGATGAAACATTTATTATTATTGTGGGCATTAACATATTCACTTTTCATTTTACGCGTATAGCGCGATATATTTTAGCCGTTTCTGAATTAATTTTTATGATTGGTTGGCTATTTAATCAATAAAATTAATCAAAGCGAAAATAAATCAAAAATATAAAATCGAACTATTAAAAAAATATAATATTTGAAGTGACGTTCTTGATAAATTAAATTACCTATATTCTTTGAAATGTTAATAAATTCATAACAGTTATCTATATAAAGCTGAAGAGTTTGTTTGTTTGGCTCTCAGGAACTACTAGATCGAATAGAAAAAAAATAATTGTGTTGGATACAATGACGTGTTGGATAGCCCATTTATCGAAGAAGGCTGTAGGCTATATAACAACACGCTACAACCAATAGGAGCGGAGCATCAACGAAAAATGTTGTAGAAACGGGGAAAATTTACAAACGCAGACGAAGTTGCGCTGGACAGCTAGTTGTATCATAAAAGACGATAAAGAAGAAAAGGAGATATTGAATGCGTTAACACACCATTTGACCTGGCGAGGTAAAAAAGTCACCTCGTGTTTACTTTTAACACTCACACGTAAATCTACTGAGAAACCATTTAAAAGCTTTATTCTCTTGTAAGATTGTTTTGGTAAAAAAATTTACACCTAAGTACTTAATTGTTTAAATGCATCGTCTTATCTTGTTGCGTTTTATAGAGATACGGTTGATACTTTTAGAGCGATTGTCGCTTTTTATTTGCGATATACGTAACTATCAAACGTAGAAATCAAACACGTTATGTTAATGTTTTTTAATTAAAGTTTGAAGAAGAAAAATATTTACAACTTGAGAAATTTAGCATACCTACCTACTACAAAAATATATCGCAGTAAAGTGTATCCCCTTAATTCATATAAAAAAATTGGAAGTGTAAAAATACACTTATAGCTAATGCTGCTTGATATTTGAAATTTGAATGCAATCATTTTGAAGATTATCCAATTCCTCCTAAAATCTGGTGCTGAATAACATCTATAAATCATCTATAAATAATTCTTTCAAAAAAAAAAAACCGACTTCAACAAAAAAGACTATTCCATAAAATACTTATATATGGTTTTCTCATGGATGCCATTGTCAGAACTGGACCAAATTAAATGGGACCATACGGGAAGCACCAGCTTTCAAATAAAAAAAGAATCTTCAAAATCGGTTCACCCAGTCGAAAGTTCTGAGGTAACAAACATAAAAAAAAAACATTCAGTCAAATTGAGAACCGCCTCCTTTTTTGAAGTCGGTTAAAAAAGGATATTCATAAATTCATAAAAGCACGACTTACTTCCTTCGAAGTAGACAGAGACAACATACCACCACTTGCTTCTATCCTTACAAGAAAGATTTAAAGTTTCTTAAATTAGGTATGATTGTATATTTATCTTAACTAGATAAGGACATTCACAACAAAATATAAGAGACAAGAGAAAAAACCTCAGTATCTCAATAGTATTGAAGGAATTATCTTTTAAAAATAATAATATTTTAAATGAGATAAACAGTTTCATGTTATGAATGAAATTAAATGCAAAGGGATAAGAAATATTGCCTATAAATAATTAATAATTTATGCATGAAAATATGGCCGTTGTTTCTGCGAATCGATTCTATGTTTAAAGCCGAACGTTCAACGAAAAACTTGTCGGTTAACCCTATAACAGTTTACATACAAAGATTAATGTGTAGTTTCTGCTCCACACCAACGGTTATCCTGCACTTAATATTAGACTTTAGCAGCTGGGTAATAACAGACGCTACGCAACGGTTGCTATTTTTTTCACATTATAAGCAATTTATCCTGGACTCGTAACCTGCAGAACAGGTTAAAATATGTTTAGAGTTGAACATGTCGGTTCAACAGTTAGTCCAAGAGTGCTTTCATTTGTAGTCTGTGGGTTTTTATTTATAAATATTATATTATTCTCTAGTTGTTCATTCTTCATGGCAGTGTATGATCCCAAAACTCGTGTTAGGCATACAATAAATCCCATTCATCCACCAATTAGAAGATTCTCATATACGCGTGTAACTAAACGTTCGTGTATATTGAATGAATGTGTATGATTTTACAAAAGATATTATAATTTTCCCAATATTGGATTTTTATACCCCTGAAATTGCAAGTAAGCATACGAGTTGCTTCAGTAAGCGGTCATTAAACCCATTGTTTTAAATATTAGAGCTAAAGGCGAAGAGACATTTGGTGTGATCAAAATTAAAGCAAGCGTTTAGTGCTATCTGTCAATATATAAGTACAATAATTGCTATCTGAAGAATATAAATTGTATCACATACGGTTGTATATTTGTAGTTACCTTTCAAGGCGGAATGAACTGAGTCTACTCTAAAACAAGTTTTTAACAAGCGTAAAAACAGTGGCGAAGACTCACTGGATTTTACTTTAATATCTATTCGGCAAAAAACTGCTTCTGCTTATGCTGGTATAATCTATAGCTGCACACACTCTACTTTCTACACATTCAAAATTTCAGAATCGGACTTGGTTTCAAATATTTACGTGATAACTGAATATGACCTTATACATACAATACAATGTAATGCCCAATTGCCAACCAATACGGACTTCAATTCCATTCGGTAATATACATATATATGTATGTAATATGTTTATATAAAATTAAATTAAACTTTATTTGCGGGAACAGGATAAATTAAGTTCATGTTCCTCCGTGGTTGTATGTTTGTCCTGTGTGTATGTATTATTTTCATTGTGGATCCGTTATAACTACTTATAAATAAGTACATAATACCATACTGTAAAAGCCGTAGTTGTCTAGTTTGTGTTATTACAGGCACGTCTACACTCCGGTTTCAAGAAACCACACAACCCCATCGACTCTTTTAGGTGTGTTATTTTAACTCTTTTCTCGGAGATTTGACCAAAAACATCCTTAGTATGTGCTTTACTAAGACCCTGGGGTGAAATTTGTCAAATAATTAATTATTGCCAAATTGCATCACGATCGAGCCAGTTAGGACTTGCATTTTCCTCCTACTATTCAATTTTGATAATATTTACTTAAATAAATTTCAGATGAGTGTTCTTATATTATTTATTTTTACTGAGATAGTAACTGTTACTTAATGTAACTTAAATCATTCGTTATTTCTTTATTATCTCGAGTCGTAAAGATCATATGTCACAGATACTACATCTACCAACTTATCCTTTTATATTTCGTGTTCGTTTGTTAAACTGTGACTTGCCATCATAACAAAAAAAAAATATTTTGTTACTATGTCTCACGGGTTATTTTTTATCACTATACTCATAAGGGCGTGTTGTTCTTGTTACTTTGCAATATACAGCGTGTAAGTATCACCGTCGCGAAGAACTTACAATAACGGCTTTCTTTGGATACTTCTACTATCACAATGCAAAAGTCAGTTCATCATAAAAATGCTAGATTAAAGATTTACAGTCATTAGTTTGATTTTGCGCTACGTAATGTAAAAGGTAATATAACCTTCAAGAAAAGAGCGTACTCCCATCTCAAAGGCTGGCAACGCACTTGTAACTCTCGAGTCGCGGGTGTCCATAGGTAACGGTAGTCACTTACCATCAGGTGACCCGTCTGGTCATTGGCCCCCTTTAATACACAAAAAAAAACACGCTGCAAACGTAGGTATAATTAGAGACAAGACCTAAATTTTATAAATATTGTCAAAAATGTTTGTCCGTTTTATTTTCGCTCTCCTGAAAACCTGCGAAAACGCAGATCCGACCTTATGCCATTCACGTCCAGAACTTATCTATAATATGTATGTATTTAGAAATATATAGGAAATTTTTATCAGCAGTCTGGTATAGTACAGGCTTGTAAATTACCTTCGGCGTCGTCGAAGCACCTGGTTGCGTAATTGATTACATTGCAGTTTTTAGCCGTATGGGGTATTTATTGTTTTTTTTTCTGCAAAATGTTTTGTTTACTCATTGTCATACCACTTTTAAGCAAAAAAAATGTAAAATAAAAAAAGATATGAATTTTTAGGCAGAAAATTACCAATGATTTTCCATTCAGAATGATGGTCTGAATCTACTATTTCAATATTAGACAGGCCGTTTCTTACACGCGTTATAATAAGTCATATTAAAATACTATTACTTCCAGCGTTTGAATATGTGCATTCTTTAATATAAAAATAGTTAATTTCTGCAATTCTGCCGATTTCTGCCACATTTTTTAATTGTCTTATATACAGCTGTCATGTCCATCTGTGTAGTTTTATGTTACCAGAATAAAATGCGCACCAAACAGGCAGGTAGGCTTTCGTCGTGGACTCGTGGTCCAAATTTAGAATCAATTGCACACTGTCATCTCTACAAAAACTTTAACATGTGAGACAGGCAGGGCAAGGTGGCACTTATAATGAGATGTTCCTATGTTATCGAATTATTTTCTAAATTTACTATCACGTTCGTATTAGTTCTGCAAATTTGAGTCGGCTTTGTTATGCTGTTAGTAGTAACGGTAGTTCCTTCTTGCTAGCTTGTCTAGATAACTGAAAGTGAGAACCCTTGTGTCGTTGTAGTAAGCGGAATCTATCAACGAACCCTGCGACTCGGGTAGATCACGGCTCTGTTCAAAAGTTTTGCCTCGGCAATTGTTCAGAGGTTCTTTTAAAACTAACGCTCCTTTGATAGAACTGGATACACATTTTGACATCTAAGGAGAAGCGTCCCCGATGGAAACCCAAACAACGCCAGGTCAGGAATCAGGGTCCAGGATAACCCGCTTAAAGAGTTTACTCACCTCGTCGAACAACACGATGGGACTACAGCCAAACGGTGAGTGCGCTGGACGCTCCTCCCTATGGTCATTTCCCCATCTCTTAGTCAAAAGATCGAAGGTCTTAACCGCTAGATCCCAGGCTCGGCCTGGGATGCTGTCAGAACCTGGGGTGGAGCTCTCGGCTTGAATCTGTTCCACAGCCGGTCTTTATTAAACTCCTTCTTTGGCCTACAAGCCTATATGCCTAGCAGAGTAATGTGTAGGCGTTCTTACAAATTACAATACTCGGATGTAAGGTACCAGATGTTTTTCTCATGTCTTTGTTTATGAAATGACCTTACACTTTTCAGAGGTATCACAAGAATGTTATTCTCGAGAATTTTACCTACCTACGCTACAATGAAAGCTTGGGAATTAAACTAACCGGCTAGATACAGCCAGCATCAAAAGTAGATGGCCACATAAATATTTCAACAACTCATTAACATCGACGCATGCATAAGTCTAGCTTTACGTCTGTTACGCACGTATGATTATTTTTTCTATCGTAAACAAAGTTGTGATAATTGGTGACTACTAGAAAGAAAGAAAGAAAGAAAAATGTTTATTTCCAACATAGCACAGTACACATAAATAATAGGTATAAATATCAGTTTATAATGTCCAATAGAGATTTTACACACTTAACCTAATAAAAATATGCCCTGCGCCAGGCAGAAAATGCCCCCGCCTCAGCATAATGCTTCTGCAATACAGCATTGCAAAAGCGCTGATTTTCAGGCAAGGGCCAAGACCACTTATTTTACAGCTTGTTATAATTACTTTCACGTGAATATTACATAAATTATAAGAATCAGATATGTGTGTCAATAGTTTACGGAGTCAGCATTGTAACATTTCGAGTAATGTAAATAATTAACTTATGTTATTTTAATGGTTGTTTAATATTCGCATGTTGGTTTCATCTGCTAGATATTTAAATCAACAAAGGATAGTCCTTTTAGTGAATAGAGTATGTAGAATTTTCAGTTTGGTGTAAACTATTTGTTTTTCTTTAATTTTATTGCTCAATAATGGCTTTCAATTTGCATAATGCAAAAAATCGTTATTATTAAATCAGTACGTGTAAAGAACAAACGTTTTATTATTACTATGTAGTACATATTATGTAATAGTAGCATTTACCCGGGATTTCGCCAACGTAAAAGTTATTTTTCTATCACTCGCGTAAAAGTCATTTTTCTATCCCTCGCGTAAAAGTTATTTTTCTATTATATCTCTCGGGCACGGTATATTTTTTCTGGATGAAAGGAACCCTATGTTCATTTCTGTACCCCTGGCAACGTGTATGCAAAATTTCATGATCAGATGAAAGGTACGGCAGCGCACAATGTACGAACAAACATTACTACATTCATTTTTATAAATTAGATTATTTTAATTCGTATAGATTTATGAAATCTGTTATCAAAATTATCTTATAATGAAGCCACATAAAAAAACAACGAAAACGTGCAGAACTGAACGTATGATAACGAGTAGGTAATAAGATAAAAGTTAATAAAAAATCGTTTAAGCAACTTATCTCTTCCTTAGTTTTTTATTTTTGAACTTTACGTGAAAACAATGTGAGCACTTTCAATGACAAAAGAGACAACATTCTCTAATAATAAACTTTATCTGTGTACCTATTATCTGTTAAGATATTAGTGCGTACCTACAAGTTTTTCTATTGAGTATTGCCTGTGCAATAAATAATATGATTCCTATCATCTTATATGACTCGCATACTTTGTAAATGCGTCTCTTTACAAAGCGTATCGTAATGGGTACTAGAAACAGGAAAAAATAGTCAAATTATTAATTGTTACAATATTTTATATTGTTTTATACACTGTCTACATATGCACTTAGCCGGGTTTTTAAATTAATAAATTCGTAAAAAATCGTTATATATTGCTCATAAATTCTTAATCCATTTCTCAATACTGAGAAACCGAGAGAACATGCTGTACCAATCGGTTTATACCAACATGTATTTTTTTGACCGTGTTCTTGGAAATAAAGATTTATTATTATTCTCTTTATTCACTTAAATATACATATAAATTACATTTTTAAATACATTCAGATTATAAAAAAAAAATATTTATGAATATAAAAAATAGTGTCCCACCGGTATCGGGTACAGGGACCAAGCTACCGGTGGTTAGGGTTCCAGAGATAGAAACCTCCTCACTATGCGTGCCGTATCGAGGAGGACTGCCTTCTGCATCAGGCTCTTAATCCAACTGCCTAACGTGAGCCTCTGAAGGTGTTGGTCGAGGCTCTTAGCAATTAACCCATGGGCCGAAATGACTATCGACACAACGATTGCTGAATCCACATCCCACATGTCGACAATCTCGTGGGCTAAGTCCAAATATTTTATTTCTTTCTGTTTTTCAGCCTTCAAGAGATTGTCGTCATGGGGAATGGTGATGTCAACAATCATTGCTCAGCGCCCTAATCGGTCTATCACCACTATATCAGGCTTATTGGCAACAATAGTCCTGTCAGTGATGATAGATCGATCTCAGTACAATTTTGCTCGACCAATTTCAAGAACTGGGTCGGGCACATACGTGTAGTACGGTAATTCGACAGTCACAAGGTTATATTTAAGAGCAAGTTGCTGATGGACTATCCTGGCCACTTGGTTATGTCTATGCAAGTACTCGCCGTTGGCAAGACGAGAACAACCGGAAATTATATGCCTAAGGGTTTCTCCGGGACGATGACATGCCCGACAAATGTCAATCGTGCCGTCCTTCAGGATGTATCTCCGATAGTTATTCGTCATAAAAACTTCATCTGTAATTGCACAGACAAAACCTTCAGTTTCTCCGAAGAGATCACCAAACCGTAGCCAGGACACAGATGCTAATAAATCGACATCGGGCCCATTTAAGGCCCGATAAAAACGTCCATGCAGCTCTTTGCCCTTCCATATCTCCTTACGATCACTAATATTCAGTACTACAGGTTTGCGCTAGTTCTCTTTTCCTAGAGCAAGCGGGGTGAGTCCGTTGTCAACTGCCACCGCATCCCGGTGCACATCCACGTTAACGGAGATGAAGTAATCTCTAAGATACCTCGCGATTATGGAGGGTCTTGGCATTTAAAAAACCACGACCCCCACATTTCCGCGGGATATACAATCTCATTACCGACGAACGTGGATGGTGCATTCGGTACGCAGTAAGCAATGTACGAACTCTTCTATCCAGGGCATCTAGTTCAGTCTGAGTCCATCTAAGTATTCCAAAGGAGTAGATTAAGACTGGCATGACCCAATCATTATAGGCCCGCACCTTATTACCATCTGACAAA
Organism: Euplagia quadripunctaria; assembly: GCA_963859945.1. NCBI lineage: Eukaryota > Metazoa > Arthropoda > Insecta > Lepidoptera > Erebidae > Euplagia > Euplagia quadripunctaria. Next base: position 17,872,636 of record OY982581.1, read on the forward strand.
AGACTTTTCAATACTTTTTTCAGGCGGCCAAAGAAGCGTTCCTGTAACGATTGCTTCATAATCAATTCATTTACACCTAACGCCTGTGACATACCTAGATACTTGTAAGTATCGTTGGCGGAAAGACATCTAAGGTGTGTGGAATCTGTGAGTTCCATCCCATCAGATTCCACAATCTTGCCTCTTTTAACATGCATGACTGCACATTTATCCACACCAAATTCCATCCTGATTCATTTACTAAAGGTTTCAGTTATCTCTAGTAATCTTATCAATTGGAGATTGCTGCAGGCAAACAGTTTCAAATCATCCATGAAAAGGAGGTGGGATGTAACCTGACCTCCTCTCCGCAAACTATAGCCTAGCCCTGAACTCTCCAGCAAAGTGCTGAGAGGATTCAAAGTTAAACAGAACCACAAGGGACTCAAACTGTCACCCTGAAATATACCAATCCTGATCTTTATATGCTCGCCGTCACCTTGAGGCCGCCGACATCCTGGATAGCAAAGCACCGTTCTCCATTGCCGCATACATGCCTTCAAGAAAGTGCATAGAGTTGTATCAATCTTGTACAATTTCATCACTCTCAAGAGCCATGTATGCGGCACAGAGTCATAGGCTTTCTTATAATCTATCCAACATGTCGCCAAATCCTTTCGGTTACGGCGAACTTGGTGGTTAATGATCGTGTCAAGTATAAGGAGCACTTTAGTACCACGGGCCCCACTTCTACATCCATTCTGAAAGTAAGCCATAATAGTATTGTTAGTTATATGAGATGTTATCTTCACTCTCAGAATAGATCTTAGTAATTTATAAAGTGTTGGGAGACACGTTATAGGTCTGTAGTTTTTGGGATCCGTGGCACTACCAGACTTATAGAGGAGGTGAGTTACTCCTGTGGTCATAAAAGTTGGAAGCGAACCTGATTCTAAGCATGAATGAAATTGAGATGCCAAACGTACATGTGAGCTACGGAGCCACTTTAACCAAAAGTTATGCAGTCCGTTCGGTTCCGGTGATTTCCAATTCGGCACCGAACGAACTGCACAAGCTATATCAGTGCTGGATATTGATATTGGCTCCATGGTATCAATCGACTCACACGATCGTTCAACATCTCGCATCCAATCACCCTCTGTGTGAGTGACAGGCAACGCCCAGATGTTATGCCAAAATGTATTTGTAATTTCAGCATCTGGGAAATGTGTGTCACTCACTACATCAGGCTGCTCCCACCTTCTATAAACCCACCTCTAATCCTTTTGGAATGAACGATTCTGAGTATATCGGTCCACTCTGTTTTTGTATCTTCGTATAGGGTTTGCCCATGCATAAACCTTCTGTTTCAGAAAGTCAATGCGCTCTGTGACTCGTGCTGCATAATGACAGGAACTGATACCAGTTCCCGAAAAAGCCCAATTCACAAAACGCATTACTCTCGAACGTGTGTTACCCGATCTGAAATAGATAAGCTTGCCAATGAGTGCCCTCGCCTCAGCGATACGACGCTCAATCCTGCACTGCCACACCGGAACAGCAAGCTTTAGCCGAGTAGCGGTATTATTTTCTGAGAATTTAACACCAGCTACTCGACATGCTGCAATAGCTGCACAATACAGAATTGAGTGTGTATCACTGAGATCTTTGCTTTCTTCTAAATAAATATTCAACATAGAATCAAAGGCACACACCAGCGCTTTATTTCGTTTATGCATTGGCAAACGCGGCAAACGAAGTCTGTTTTCATAACTTATGCACCGATATTCTCGAATAGCACCTTCCAAAGTATTCCTTATTTGATCATTATACTGAGTACTTACAGATGAAGCAGCACTGTCCTCTCCACCCTCATCAGGGTAAGATCGTAATAAACCAGATGGTAATTGTGTAACTATTTGTGAAGGAGGAGAAGCCATAGTACTAGTCTGCAAGTCCAAGCGTAGCCTCTCAAGTACAGAGTTATCCAACAAATGACATCGTTGGATGGCCCGTACTTGGTCCGATAGTCTTTGCGCCTAAACGTTAACAGTTAGTTCAAGTTCCTGAAACAGAGACAGCATACGATCACGGTACGCAGTGAGGTTAGTTCCTCCCTCTGTAGCCACAAAATATGCTCGCATGACGTTCTCATTTATTAAAGTCGTCCATCTCATGCGACGCACATTACCACCGGTAGCGGGGGTCCTATTCGAAGCCGGTGGGCCTCGGGATCCCAAGCTTTTTGGTGGCCGGCCTCTCCCCTGCCGACGTACAGGTGTTGGCGACGTCGGCGGAGAGAAAAATTCATCACGCGATGTCGAGCTCGACGCCTCAACAGCGTTCGGTACACTTGATGTGGTTTCCGGGGGCCGCGAGGCGGAGCTGAGCGATGAGTCCGGGGATGGTATTTGCGTTTTCGCCCTGGATCTTCTCAGCATCTTCGGTGTTTCCTAATAATTATATTCGTTTCGGTTTAATCAATTTTTTTCTTGTGTGACATGACATGACATTAAATGTCATGTCTTAGTATTCTATTTATAGCTTATTTTCGTAATTTTTTCCTTGTTTTCATTTTAATTTTATTTTGGATCTGCATTTTCGTTTATAGATTTCTATAATATATGGATTCAATGGAAAATTATCTCGAAAAATATAAATATTGGAAATACGCTTATAAAAGAAGACTGCCTCTTAGTGTTGCCAGGTTATTATTATTATTCTCTTTATTTATCGTAAAACTTATAAATTACATTTTTAAATACCTATAAAAAAAGAAAATATATATTTAAAAATATAAAAAATAGTACACTACCGACATCGGGTACAGGGACCAAGATACCGGTGGTTAGGGCTCCAAAGACAGGAACCTCCTCACTATACGGGCCGTGTCGAGAAGAACTGCCTTCTGCATCAGTCCCTTGATCCAACCGTCTAACGCGAGCCTCTTGAGGTGTTGATCGAGGCTCTTGGCTATTAATCCATGAGCAGATATGACAATCGGAACAATGATCGCCGATTCGACATTCCACATATCGAAAATCTCGTGAGACAAATCGAAATATTTGATTTGTTTACCTTTTTCGACTTTCACGAGATTCTCGTCATGAGGAACAGCGATATCGATGATCATTGCACGGCGCTCTAATCGGTCTATCACCACTATATCAGGTTTATTTGCAACAATAGTTCTGTCAGTGATGATAGATCGATTCCAATACAATGTGGCTCGACCATTTTCGAGAACTGGGTCAGGCACATACCTGTAATATGGCACCTCTGAATTCACAAGGTTGTATTTAAAGGCTAGATGTTGATGTACAATCCTGGCCACTAAGTTGTGTCTGTGCAAATATTCACCATTGGCAAGACAAGAACAACCAGAAATAATATGCCTGATAGATTCACCGGGACGGTGGCATGCCCGACAGATGTCAACCGTACTATCTTTCAGGATATATTTCCGATAGTTATTTGTCATAACAACTTCGTCCATAATTGCAAAGACAAAACCTTCGGTTTCTCCGAAGAGATCACCGAACCGTAGCCAAGATGTGGACGCTTTTAAGTCCATATCAGGCCCATTTAGGGCCCGATAAAAACGACCATGAAGTGCTTTGCCCTTCCATACCTCCCTGCGCTCATTAGTACTAAGAACTACAGGTTTGCGCCAGTTCCCTTTAGCCAGAGCGAGCGGAGTGAGTCCGTTGTCCACTGCAACCACATTACAATGCACTCCCACATCAGTATGAAGAAAATATTCTCTAAGGTTGTATATCTCACGATTGTGTAAGGTCTTAATGTTTAAAAGTCCTCGACCTCCAAACTTTCGTGGGATATACAACCTCATTACCGATGAACGTGGGTGGAGCATTCGAAATGTAGTAAGCAGTGTACGGACTCTCCTGTCAAGGGCATCAAGTTCCGTCTGAGTCCATCTAAGTATACCAAAGGAATACATTAGAACCGGTATGACCCAACCGTTGCAGGCACGCATTTTGTTAACCCCCGATAAAAGACTTTTTAGCACTTTTTTCAAAAAAGCGCTCCTGTAGCGCTTGTTTCATATTAGATTCAGGTATTCCCAATGATTGTGATATACCTAGATATTTGTAGGTTTCGGTGGCAGACAGAGATCTGAGTTTTGTTGAATCGAAAATTTCGACTCCTTCAGATTCCACTATCATGTCTTTCTTTACATGCATGACTGCACACTTGTCCACACCAAATTCCATTCTGATAGAGTTGCTAAAGTTTTCAGTTACCTTTAGTAACGCTATCAATTGCAAATTAGTGGGGGCTAGTAGTTTCAAATCATCCATAAATAGAAGGTGAGATATAACTAGATCATCTTTCTGCAACCTATAGCCTAGCTCTGAGCCCTCTAACAGAGTACTGAGAGGGTTCAAAGCCAGGCAAAACCACAAGGGACTCAGACTATCACCTTGAAATATGCCCCGCTCAATCTTTATTGGTACATCGCTTCCCGGAATCTGCCGACATCCTGGATAGCGAAGTGCCGTCCTCCATTGCCTCATACATGACTTCAAGAAAGTGCAAAGAGTTGTATCAATTTTATACAACTCTAGCACTCTCAAAAGCCACGTATGTGGAACCGAGTCATAGGTCTTCTTATAGTCTATCCAACATGTCGACAGATTCTTACGGTTACGACGTACCTGTTGGCTAATGGCCATATCCATGATAAGAAGCTCTTTAGTGCCACGGGTCCCGCTTCTACATTCATTCTGAGAAATAAAAATGATCGAATTTTTATTTAAATGTGTAGTAATTTTGAGTCTCAGAATGGAAGTTAGAAGCTTATATACGGTTGGTAGGCATGTAATAGGTCTATAGTTTTTGGGATCCATGGCACTAACGGATTTGTAGAGTAAGTGGGTTATGCCAGTGGTCATAAAATTGGGTAATAACCCTGAATCCAATGCTGATTGGAATTGAGATGCCAAACGAGCATGTGAGCTACGGAACCACTTAAGCAAAAAGTTGTGCAGTCCGTCTGGTCCAGCTGATTTCCAATTTGGTAATGAACGGACTGCACTACTTACGTCCTCTGTGGCTATTGCAACAGGTTCCATTTTTTGTATACTCTCACATGATCGGTTAACATCTCGCATCCAATCACCTTCTGTATGAGTGACAGGCACCGACTACATGTTACGCCAAAATGTATTTGTAACATCTTCATCCGGTAAGTGCCCATCACTCACACATGGATCCGCTTGTTCCCATTTTCGGTAAACCCACCTCTCATTTCTTTGGAACATACGATTCTGATTATACCTATCAATTCGTTTTTTGTAACGTCGTATCCTATTTGCCCACGCATAAACTTTTTGCTTTAGAAAGTCTATGCACTCTGTGACACATGACATGTATTGTTGAGGACTGATGTCGGTCCCCAAAAATGCTTGTTTCACAAAGCGCATCACCTTTGGCCGCGTATTGCCCAATCGAAAGCTAATTAGCTTACTGATGAGTGTCCTAGCCTCAGCAATGCGACGCTCAATTCTACACTGCCAGGCTGGCACTGTAGACTTGGGTCGAGTAGTAGTGGTATTTACAAAGAAATGAACTCCCGCTACTCGACATACTGCGACAGCCGCACAGTAGAGAATAGAGTGTGTATCACTAACATCTTCGCTATTGTCTAAATACTCAGACAATAGTGAATCCAGGGCACACACCAGCGCTATGTTTCTTTTATGCATAGGCAAACGGGATAAACGTGGTCTAATTTGATAATTTATAATCTTGTATTCCAGAATCGCATCCTCCAAAGCGCTCCTTAGTCTCTCATTGTATTGGGTACTCACGGATATAGCCTCACTCTCCACAAATTCATCAAAAGGTAGTAACTGTGGCATCTCGTTAGTCGCCAAACTCACAGTTTGCGATGAAGAAGGGATAATAAAGCTATTCCGTATGTCAGAGCGTATTCTGTCAAGTACGGTATCATTCAGCAGGTGGCAGCGTTGTATAGTCTAGATAGTCGTTGTGCAGAGACGTTGACGGCTGGTTCAAGCTCCTGAAACAGAGACACCAAACGAACACGGTACGCAGTAAGATTAGTTCCCAACTCTGTAGCCCGATAATATGCCCGCATGACGTTTTCATTAATTGAATTAGTCCATTTCATGCGGCGCACAACGCCACCGGCAGCGGGGGCCCTATTCGAAGTCAGTGGTCCTCGGGGTCCCAAGCATACATACACATCAAAAACATAACAATACTTTAAAAACCAATGTAATTATTAGTCAAACAAGTGGGTACTAATGAATGCTATATAGTTTGTTTCTGAAATTAAATTAAATCTCGAGAGAACGTGCGGAATTTTAAATGAATACTAGTTTTCACCCACTGGTCGAAATTCAACAATAATTATCATATATTATTATTATTAGTCAAAGGTATCGAAAAAATATCCAAATTTATTTCCAAATTTTTGTCTATTGATAACACTAAGAGTGCGTTCAAATGATGGGCGGCGGCCACGCGCCCGACACGCATCGTCCGCCCGTATAATGTTCACATGGCGAGCGTTTTACGGGCGTCGACCGCGCAGTGTTATACAGGTTTTACTGTACCCGTTTCTGTATTGTCTCGTACTCGCTGTAGAGTCAGTACAGTATTATGTAATTTCCAGGCATTATACCTGGAAATTCAAACGGTCATAACTTTTATACGGACAGTTTTTTTAATAAATCTTTTTGTGCATGCTAGAATTATAACCCTTTCAGTGATTTAAGTAAGTGTTCCAATGTCAGATACACCTTGTACCATTATTATGTTGTCAAGTCGTCTCAGTAATATTCTAATGCCCATTACTTGAACACACACACACATACATATATGTTCATACATTATATATTAATCTTGTATATCATTAATGCACGTACAACTTGAGCGTGAATTTACTTGATAAACTACTAGACTCACCGGTTATTTAATTTTTTATTTAACATTACTATAATTAAAGACACCTTGGTTACTTACATCCGTTTATTTAGATATTTCTTATGCTACTTGAAAAATACTTTAACTATCGGCAAGCTTTAAATACATTTAAGAATCCGAGATCTACAATGTATTCCAACTATACAACGCGTTACAGCTAGGTATGGTCTTCTAAATCCCGTGGATGTAGGCCTGCTATCACCTAAATTGCCGACGCCGGACAAAAACTTTTAAAAATCCGGACACGTGGGTGAAATCGAGGTTCTTTCCCGGACACCTTAAAAAACGCCATTGCATATTCCATTAAAATTTTTAGCTTGTTAACGATTCATCTAACAATTATAATTGACCCCTGACACAGTGTCCAGGTTTTTCCCGGACACTTTTTGAAAACCCCGCCCGGACGCTCCCCGGATGCCCTCTAAACTAGGACAAATCCGGGGAAACCCGGACGAATGGCAGCCCCACGTGTATGACACGAAAAGCGGTAACAATCGTAAGAAGGATTTTGAATACATAAATGTGTGTAACTATAAAGTAAACTAATAAAATGTTCTATGTTGTTATTAGTTCAATAAATGTTTATAGTGAGAGTAGTACATGAGTAAGCTAAAGTCCGACTGTAACAAGATTTGGAACCAAAACCGAACTATTGGGTGGAAATGCTTCTTAAAGCCTTTAATAGGGCCAGAATATGTTTTTTGCCATTTGCCACTATGGTTGTGAAGATAAGAAAAGAAAGGCATCAATCATCTTCTTAATAAAATATTCCTTTAATTTTCTTTTCCAGTGTGTTTTATTTCTACAGTTATTAAAATTATAAAACATACCAGAATATTTACTTAGATGGCGTTTGCCTATCACATGTTTATAAATGTGTATAAATTGAATACTGTCTTTATTAATCTAAAAATTTACAAATATGACCGCCAAGGATTGAAATACTGAAACTATACTACCAAGAAACATTTATAATATATTAAATTCTACATTCTTAGTAACTTCTAGACTACTAGACTATCGACTCATTCAACATTCATTCAAGTTACGTAATCTTATTGGAAAAATATTAATCATGTTAGCTTTTGTAGTAGACATTGTACATTGGACTTACGAACAATTATATAGGATGCATCTCATCGCTTATCGCCAAATATGTTATCGATTGCGTCACACGAAACAGGAAAATAGCCAGTCATATCCCAACTGACTTTTCCATTGACTTGTAAAGCAATCTACACAGCAAACTAGCTGCAATTTAGTCAAAGCAAAATCATGGCATCATTGTTGTTTATGAGTAAGGATAAATCTCTTAGACGGGCGAAAGGACGAGACTTTAGATCTAGCGCACGGTGCACGCACAAACTGACCTGACTCGGCGTGCAGTTTCCAGCGTCAATCTTTCCGTCATATATTTATCAAAATCTGCTCGATACCGCTGATCTTAGTATTACGTATAACCCTCGTGTTCCGCATCGGCCTTTTGAAATCTAATACAATGAAATAAACCACGTATATTTACTGTCAAATGTATAATTAGGTATTTATCCCACTAATATTATAAATGTGAAAGTTTGGATGGATAGATGGATAGAAGGATGGATGGATGTTTATTACTCTTTCACGCCAAAACTACTGAACCGATTGCGATGAAACTTGGTATGTAGATAGCTGAAGATCTGGATTAATATATAGGCTACTTTTATCCCGATATTCCCACGGGATCGGGACTTACGCGGGTGAAACTGCGAGGCACTGCTAGTAAATTTATAAAATAATATGTAATGAACAAAAAGGAGTTTAGGGAAACAGGACTATAACTATTGCTTTTTATATATGCTCTATATTAACTTTTTTAATAAAACAATAACTAACATAGATAAAAGAAACCCAGTGTACGCATATTACGCAAGCTTTTGATCATGATATATTCCAAAAGAAATTAGAATGCTACGTTATATAATAATATCATCTTGTTAAAGATAGGAAACAAGTTACAACAATGTCAAGAGTAAATGTAAAAACCAAAAGGGAAATTAACTACATGTCAAATGAACGTATTGTCACATACGGGGTTTCACAAGGTAACGTGCTTGGTCCATTGCCGTTTATTATCTATATCAATGACCTACCTTAAGTGATTAATCATCCTATTACTCTTTTCGATGTCAGTACAATAATGATACTACGCACGGAATCAGATTTACGGGAATGAAATTAATGAATCTGTAACTTTAATTATAAACTGAACTAAAAATATTGCCTTTGCTCAACGGTCCCTTAGAGGTAGAATATTTTTTTCAAATTTAAATGGGACCAAACCAACAAAAGTTAACAAATTATAATAGTAATACAATTCTCTAATATCGCTTAACTATTAATAACGTAAATAAAACTAAATTTCTTGGATTAATAATAGATAAGTCATATTGAACAGTTTTGTAAGAGAATTAGTAGCAGTTCATACGCTCTTTACAAATTACCTATACCACCTCCACCCAGTGACAGCACAGTACAGCACCTACAGTGAACACTCCTACAGTCCTTACAGCTTGTTATGGTTTAGTCGCTTCTGGCTAATTTTTTTGGGGTAAGTCTGTGGTGGATAAATCCCTTGCCTTCAAACAGCAAAAACGTTGCACAAGAGCAATGTTTGGATTGCAAGGAACTGATAATTATATGCCATATCTCGAAAAATATGAAACATTCACACTGTACTTAATTCAATCATGGATCTTGGAATAAATATACAATTTATCTAATTTCTGATAATATATTTGTTAAGGTATAGCTTTAGCGAGGATGTGTAATTGTAATTGTGTTGTTGTAATTGTTTTATGTTATTGTTATTGCCTGTAATTCATATCCATATATCTAAAGATAAGATAAATTTATTCTGCAAATAAATAAAATAAACAAATAAATAAAGAAAAGCGGGACCGCAATTGTCTCAATTGGAAGGCTAAAAGTTAAAAGTTAAAAACGGTGTGTCTAACACTAAAGGGTTGTTTCACAATAAGGCAGTCGTTACACGCATTTTCGCGCCATGAGATTTTAGCCACACCATACTTATAAATATCCTCCTAAGCTTTAATAAGATATTGGATTTTGTTGTGGTTTTTAAAATCAGTGCTAAGTATAGAAGTTATGAAAAAGTAAATAAAAAGGAGAAAGGCGTATCCTGAAGCATTCTTGTAACTTGTAACAGTTGTTAGGGTTGAGTGGTTACCCTTAAAATTACATTTCGAGTACTGGCAGTTGCACGCAAAAATACAAAACAAAAAACTCAACTATAATTACCATAGATCGTCTGTTAGTAAACAAGTCTGTTAATTTACTATTTATATCTTTATATCTACAAAAAAGTGACAATAGTACATAACTTAATTACCTGCCTGCCTACATAATTACCTTATACATATGTATAAGGTAATTATGTAGGAAGACATTATAACTATATAGTTATAAGGCTGACTTCTCAACCTGAAGCTAGAGTCATTTTCTTGGAGTCTATTTGTCAGACCATTCGGAACCTCCATTCCTCCCTTATATAGACTACTTTAGTGACACAGTAACCACGAAATGCTTACTGTATTATTTTGCAAATTAATGAACAATAAAATGTCAATTATATTTACTACAGTATTTATCTTAAAACATTGTGGAGTCTATCCATTTCCCTATTTCTCATAAGTATGGTTAACATGTATAGTGGGAAGTGAGGCGTGACGAAGCACTAACTAAACAGGTGTATGAGGTGACCCGTAAACTAAACAACCCGTACATCGGCTGCGTTGTGACCAGAGGGCAGTCGGGCCTTGACTTTGCTATGCTTATGTAGTATATTAAGTTTATTAAAGTAATTTTGAGTTAAATTTTTGATTTGCAACTGGACCGACAATAACAAATTGCAAACGCCCATGGTTGTGGCCAATCGTACTTAATACCAAATTGCGACATGACAACAGTGCGAAGTCCCGTCAGCCCGCATTTACTTGTTTATTCTGCACTTATAGTACAAAATCTGGGATTTAGGCAGACTGGAAAATCTGGGATTCCCATTCATACTAGATTACTTAATAGACCTCAAAATTTCCGTTTTGCTGACTTCAATTTATAACAAGAGCTTTACAAATAATAAAAAATGTTCGCCAAAGAATAAAGCTGTTTAATTGATAATTAAATGCTAATTGTAATTAAGTAGGAACTATTATTAGGTATAAATCCTTTTAAGACTGTATAAATAGGCGTTTACTAGGCTTATTAAAAAGTCAGTATTGAAAGAAATAATAATAATAACAACTTGGTAGAACATATGGTTACCAGACTACAGATAAACATGCTTATATATTACTAAATATGTAGATATTATAGCTGAATTACACCCAGCCACAGAACAAAGGATCGTGCTCATCACATAATTATTTGTCCTGGGTGGGAATCGAACCTGAACAGCCAAGATCACTGATCACTAGACCAACAGGCCTGTCAAATAAATAAATACACGAACGGCGTGAAATCTCATCAGCTATCTTAAGTGGAACTGTCCTGTATTTCGTTCCACCATGCTGGTCGAATGGATCCCAGGAACGTATGGAATGATCGATGTCATAAGGCTATCACACTTACAGTTCCGTAATAGCAATATCGTTTATCTTAATGACTTTATTATGCGCTGCATTATCACAATTTCGTTACTGTGCTCTTGAATACATAATTAATATAAGACTGCAATTTAAGTACTTCCAGAAGAGACGACGAGCGGATAATGTAGTTACTTATATAATATATATAAGACTCCAGGACGCCAGAAAGTCATGAAAAATATGACGTCTGCAGTGGAAAAAAAACGGTGAACAACTCTTAGAAAAATGACTGACTATTGAAGGCTTAATCTAATTTGATCAATATATATCAACAAAGGAAACATATATTAATTAAATGAGCTGTTTTCCTTTTAATTTGGATTTAGGGGGGAATCCCACATGGGGCAAAAATTTGTGTGATCCACAAATAGTTGTCCCGAGTGTGTGTATTCTTTGTGTCCGTTGTTTGAATGTTTGTAAAGTCCCCCTCGTCACAGGAATTATTCCTAGTGTAGAGGTTGTCTTATCAAAAGGAATAAGATATATAGATGTACGACACTACACGAATATGCATATCCGATATTATTGTATTTAATCTTAAAAGTGTCGTAATCGAAATCCATAACGTAACACCCATTGCAAAAAAAAAACTGGTTAATAACACTGCGATTCCATCCAACATGCGCATCAAACATTATCGTCTCTTGATCGTGTTGTGTTGCTTAATAGAAACGCATATTGACCCCATAAAGAATACTACCAAACATGCTTTATCTCTAGTTATTCTCATAATTTTGCGACGAGAAAAGCACCTTAGTCACTGCATTTAAACAAAATCCACACCTCGTACTTGTATAAAATCTAAATATGTATGTACGGGAATTAACGCGATCACGTAATAGGTATCACATACCTTTGAATTGCCTGACGTTTCCACCAGGTTGCACTGGTCGTGGTCACCGTCATCGAGTCCGTGATGTGTTATATTTGACGTTCAGTCACAGAATACATAATAGTACAGGTAGCAATGCAATTAGTACCTAGTGCTGCAAATGTGTTCAAGAGGCAATTCGTCAATTTTTATTTTCCCATCTATTAGATGGACTGGAATTGAATCAATCTGAACAAGGACACTAAATGGTATCTGTGGTCAGATCAATCTAATAAAGCGATCTGACCACGGATACTCGAGCGAAAGAATACTACTAAATACACACAAATAGGCACACACTGGCAGATAGCGATCTCAACTATTTGCAACGGTATTATTTGTTATCCATTATTTCAATAATTTTACTTTTGACAAAGCAACCTATTGTGGCAGTGACATTGTGTGTCAGTTTTACCTTCACCGTGTTAATATATGTATAATAGAGCTATTAGCATAGGCTTACAATCGTGAAACGCGCGACGGTTTCAGCGCGAACCTTCAATCTGTACCAACCAATAACTATACTAAGCACTTGATGCGGGATATTTTATGTGGTAGTGGAACCCTGGTTTTTCTTTCACTTCTCTTTATTGTAAAATTAGGACTCTCCAGTCTGCAAAGGGTCCATAACAATATATCTACCTGCTTCCAGTTTTAAATTTATAAGCCAAAGACGCTTAGGCTATACTAGAGTGATCATTTTTGTGTCGAAAGTTAATGAGGTACGTGGAACTTATGTATCTTAAATTTGACCTATGTGGCACGGCGGTAGGGCATTCGACTACAGCGTCAGAGGTCGGTTCAACACCCGTTCATATATATATATATGTGTGTGTGTTTATTTATTTTTTTAATATATGTTCACCGATCCCATGGTCATCAGGTCAGGATCTGATCCTGAAGAAATTTGAAGCGATTTGGGTTTTTTGAGGCGCATCAAAGTCGCTGATACTTTTTTTAAAAGATAATTATTTATTTTAGTTCTAATTAAAGCTCGCATGATCTTAAAAGGTTACCGGTGCTTAGAAACAAACTCAATACCAGCGTGCCACTTGCGACTTACCAACCCTAGAAGCCTCCCTATGGATCTCGAGGTACCTACTTATTTAACCAGGAGCGACACAACACTCTGGTTACTGGCCTAGCTAATCAGACATAGGAGTGGGTTCACGTCTATAGCGTACCGGGTGGGGTTCGAACCCGCAACCACTTGAATTCAAGTGTGGACCTATTGTGGCAGTGACATTGTGTGTCAGTTTTACCTTCACCGTGTTAATATATGTATAATAGAGCTATTAGCATAGGCTTACAATCGTGAAACGCGCGACGGTTTCAGCGCGAACCTTCAATCTGTACCAACCAATAACTATACTAAGCACTTGATGCGTGATATATATATATATATATATGTGTGTGTTTATATATTTTTTTTAATATATGTTCACCGATCCCATGGTCATCAGGTCAGGTGTGTGTGTGTGTTTATATATATAAGACTTAAAAGGTTTATTTATTTTTTGCTTTTTAGTTCTTTTCGTCGGTTTAATTTTGTGTTAAAAAGATTTTTTTTTTCAACAGACGTGCATCATGCACGTGAATGTGACTATTTTCACAAAACATTTTGCTCTCGGTTTTGATCAAACCGCCGATCAAAGGCAATGTCGCATACTTATTTCGAGCGGTATAACGTACGGCACCACAGGGGTCAGATCGCGGACCATTACCGTGTAATTTAAAGTATGGCTTGGTCCAAACGGAGCTTTATGTAATTTGTTACAACAACGATACAGCTCCGAAAGAAATCTTTGTGGTCGAGCCTTTCAGGGCGCTAGGATTGTGGGTTTTGGACCAGACAGGTAAGTGGAAGAATGGAACCTACCAGAGAAACTAAAAGCTGATGCGATCCGTCGCAATGGTATATTTTTCCAACTAGAGAAAAGTAAGGGTGTTTTACAGCTCTAGTATATTCTACGAGCAGTGCTGGCTTGAAAATTACACAACGTTTACATAACACTCTCACGCCTGTATTCTGAAGAAAGGGATAGATAGAGGCTTATTAAACACCCACAATGTCCAAAACTATAGTTTAGTTCCACTCACGAAATAAGAGGCAAGCCTATTGCCGTTTACCGCGCACTTTAGGAATTAGAGATGGGAAAATTGGTTGTGTATATTGAAAGGAAAATGTAGGTAAGAAGGGAATTAATAGAAGGACAGGGATATTATGGCAATGATGGATGGGTTGGGGAGTGTCAAGAACGTCAGGGTGGCACACCTTTTGCCCGGCAATCCGGTCCTCTAACACACACGACGCTTATTTCTACATATAACATAATTATCATAAATCTCTTGTTTCAGTGGAGTACGTGGATACAGAATACAGCTTGTGGCTGACATGGTTCCTAATGCCGGTGATCGTGACATTCCTGCTGCCTGCGGTCATTATCATACTCATATACATCAGTGCCATCATCTTCCATTTATATAGACTTTATAGGTAAGTGAGAGAATTACATATTTCTTGCAGTCTAATCAGCATTTAACTGTATTATTTCCTAAAGAAATTTTGTTGGCTGTAGTGAAAATATTACACAAGTGGATATTATATGCAAAAAAAGAAACAAAGATTTACTTTAATAGTAGACATTTTGTAAAAATATGATGAATAACTGGTAATCTTATAGTCAGAATGATTTTAGAAAATGAAATAAAAAAGATTACCATATTAAAAAACTTAGAGTTTGTTATCTTAATTGTGAGAGTTTTATACAAAGTTTTATTCTTTGAGAAAAACCAAAATGTACCGTTTTATCTGATCAAACTAACTGTAACACAAGTATCTTTTTTTGGCTCAATTTGAGTTCGGTTTGGAGGAAAAAGAAAACGAACAACTTATTATAAAATTAATTTAAATTTGGAATTCGAACTAGAGAAAAAAGGTATCTTTTACACAAGCCAGCAATGTCCATATGTAAGGACTTTATAATATAATTTCAAATTCTACACATTTGTGTGTAGTAACGCACATCTCTAGCATTAGCTAGAGATGTGTGTTGAATATTTAGTAGTGTAGTGTAGTTATACCGCAAAAGTTTTATTTATGGTGTTCACAATGCGCCTACTGAAATAGTGATCAAATAAAAGCGAAATGAAAAAGATGGTATCGGTATCAACCTACCACAACAGGTTTAACGCGTTCCAAAAATAACATACTTAATAAGGCCGGAGGTCCCTTCAAATGTGGAGGATCTGGTTGATTCGTTATTGATGCCTGCAATTTCGAAATTGTTTTGGAACACCTTCTGACGAGTTGGTAATTATTCAGACATGCTATAGAATCATCATCATTTTAGCTATAATACGTCCACTGCTAGACTTAGGCATCCCTCAATGTCTTCCAATAAGACCGGTTCGAAGTGGGCTGCATCATCCACCGTCGACCTGCGATCTTTGTAAGGTAAGATCCCTGACGGAATAGCCAACTCCTTCATGTATTTACAGGCGTGAGTATAAATGTATATGTGTATGAATGATAAAGACAAAGTAGTCGTATGCTTGGCAAAGGTCAAAGCAATTCTGATGTAACATAAACATATGACACTAATGCATTGCATTCAGGTAGCGCATGAACTACCTATCTTTAATAATAAAAAACTGAGCATTAAGTTGAAGGTGAAATAAATAAAACATAATTAACTGATAAAATAATTATTTGCTGTCCATTTTCCATGTCAATAATTATTTACTGTGTTTATATCAATTGCTCTCGATAAGCAGACGGTTGCTAGACGACTTAATTAAATGTGCTAATAGTTAAACTCGTATTTTACTTTGTTTGCTGTTGTTAACCTAGATAGCTAGTCTAGGGGTTTTAACCTTTCATTGAGATCGTTTGTAAATAGTTGTTTTGTTTCTCTGGGTTATTGACTAACAGCGGATGAAATAATGATGACAATAATCGTCAAATCATGTACTATTTTATTGGCTGAATTTGACTTTTTGCTAATCAAATATGAGTTGTGTCTCGTTTTGTCGTTACAATCCACCTGAAGGTGACATTGATATGTCAAGACCTTTCGATACTGATACTTTTGTATTCGATACTTTGAAATAAAACTATTTTTAACGGATACTATCGCGATTTATTTGGTGTTATTTTATTATTTACTATTTTCGATACTTTACTCAATGAGTACTTTTTGACAGGTATCGTATCTAATAAATGTTAGAAATTACCTACTTATTATTATTCCTCGTTTTAAAATGCATTGGCCATCTGTTGTGAAATTATCTACTTAAAACTTGGCTTTACGGTTCATGTTTATGGCAACTATAGATGGCTTTCAATCATGTCGCACCTTCAAAAATAACTGATAGTGATTCTACTCTTGAAACAACATACACTTTCTGAAGTCACCATAAGAAGTTGGCTCTTAGGAAAAAACGAGTTATTCATTACAGTCTGAAAATAAGGATAAAATGAGCCAATCCTTATCTGCACAGGTTTCACCAGTAGCCGTAGAACGTTTGAACAACTTGAAGATATGAAAGTTGTTTTCCCAAAATTATACAAGGAGGAGGAATAGGAGCTTTAATTATGTGTGCCTAAAGTGATAAATAAATCATTTTTTTTAATACACTTTTTGATTTGTGAATTTACAGTTGTTTTTTTTTATTATTGTATTATAATAGTTTTTCATGTATTTTTTTCTACTGAAACTTAACTGACGTCATGATGTGTGTGATACTAGAAAGTATCGATATTTTTGTTGTTCGTATCGATACTTTCTATTCGATACCCTGTCCCTACCTGTATCCTACAACTTCTCAACACCAATCGCATCCCGACAGAGGAGATCACATGGATCATAGAGATGAAACGGATAGCTGTTTGGCTGGATATGAGGCCAACATCGAGGCCGGCAGCGGCAGCTGGATATCTTAAAACAAATTATTGCTTAAAATAAAGATGAAACTGTGCAAAGTACTCCTGATTTACCACTCTTGGGGGCCTCGTTAAAAGCTGAATCAGAAAGTAATTTCAACTGCTTAAGTCAATCTAACTACTGGACGCAAGATTTAAGCACTACGAGGGGTTCTTGAAGCTGGACGAGTTTGACAGACGATTCCATTGGAATTAATGAAAATATTTTGCGGCAAGTCCTCCGGTAGCAACTAATCTTGAACACCGGCTAAAAAGAGTAGAGATGATGTGACTAAGTTGGATGTATCTTACGAAACTTACGACTTACACTCGCCTATTTCGTAAACGATAATGATCTGTTAGATAAGCTTTTCAAATACCTGATATATTTTTACGAGTTTTCTTTATCGTAAACAGTTTAATTAACTTGCAGATTTCTTAACTTAAATTTGCAGACGTTCGGTTTAAAATATACTACGCATTGTAGTATATTTTAAACCGAACGTCTAAGTTTATAGTTCGATGACAAATATATTCAATTTCCTCACCAGGTTGAAGGTGGTGGATGGAGTACAGCCAGATTGGAAGGAAGCTGCTCGACTCACCGTATGCGCGTTATGGGACGCACACGGATGGCTATGGCATGGTAAGATATTTGCATATTAGGAGGGGTGTGGGTCTGTGTAACGGCTTTGATTTACTCTATGACGAAAGTTTTTTATTGGGTTGTGAAAAAGGACTCTAATACCCACGTCATAGAGTGAAAATCTGCCTTGCGCAGCATTTTGTGAATTATTGATACCTACAACGATTTGTTCATACCTACAACGTAATTATAAATGTAAAAGTTTGGATGGATGAATGGATGTTTGTTACTCTTTCACGCAAAAACAACTGAACCGGTTGCGGTGAAACCGCGGGGGCGCTGCTAGTGTATTATAATCTGTTGATATCTTATCACAACGTGAGAGAGTATCTTTTGCTCTGACAAGTTATAACTACACTTACGGTGACTGCTCCACTCCTAAGGGTCGTCAGCGACCTTTTTTTGTGGGTTAACGCCGGTAGTGCACTGGGTGGGGTACGAACCCGCAACCACTTGATCGCAAGTCTGACACCTTAGCCATTACGCTACGCATTCCAGTAATAATTAGCGCGTTCAACCAAATGTTTTTTATATCAGTATAGATTATATCTTTTGTACCCAGGATACGAGATCCGTGGTGTGGAGAATGTCCCGGACGGCCCGTTCCTGGTGATCTACTACCACGGCGCGCTGCCCATCGACATGTACTACTTCATCGCGCGAATGCTACTGTTCAAACGGCGCCATATACACACAGTAGCTGATCGGTTCCTGTTTAAGATACCAGGTTGGTGGTTTTTTACTGTTATGTCGACAATGTCCTTCCCCTTTCCCCCCTCTTCCCCCCCTCCCCCTCTTCTCACATCCCAACTTAAAGGGCGGCAACGCACTTGTGACTCTCGAGTTGCAGGTGCCCATGGGCGGCGGTAGTCATTTACTATCAGGTGACCCGTCTGCTCGTTTGCCCCCTATACCATAAAAAAAAAAATGTCAACAAAAACAGGTCCAAGATGGTAAACGATTACCAGGTGTTATAAACACTGAAACCAAATATTCTGTTGGTGTCAACTTTTTTTATAATAAATAATACGATGTTGACACCTTGGGACCTTACTCACCAGTAATACCCCAGAGCTCTCGGACCGTACTCACCAGTAATGCCCCAGAGCTCTGGGTTTGTACTCACAAGTAATGCCCTAAAACTCTGGGACTTAACTCACCGTTAATGCCTTAGAGCTCTGGGATACTCACCAGTCATAAAATAACTATATGAAGATATTGTGGTTTGACTAGGTTTTTCTATAATAATAAGAATAATACATTGTTTTATCGGTATCAGAAACCGAATCTCTCTCCTATTCACTAGTAAATCTCCTAATCACTAGTAAGTCATTGTTTCTGTTTTGCTTCGCAGGCTGGGCCACACTCCTGGAGAGTCTGTGCGTGATTCCGGGCACGGTGGGCACGTGCGCAAGCGTCTTGCGTAGCGGCAACACGCTAGCAATCTCCCCGGGCGGCGTGTACGAGGCACAGTTCGGGGATCACTGCTATCGGCTCTATTTCCGAAACAGGATTGGATTCGCCAAAGTGGCGCAGGAGGCCAAAGTGGTAAGTGGTTTACATTCATTTTAATACGCTTTCTAAGCACTAGCTACCCTTCGTTCTTTGCACGTGCCATTAAAATAATTTTCGTTCCTCATGAAAAAAAGTAGTTTCACCTAATTGCGAAATTTGCGGAAAGAGGATGTTCAACATATTTTGATGGAATGTGTCCGATACGAGTCTGAAAGGAATAATATAATTACGGTCACGGACATCCTACGGCTAAGCAAGTCGACATAGAAGAAAAAATACGGCATCTTAACCGGGACCTGAACGGTATTTCTAAATGGGATTCCGAGAGCCTCGAGAGAGGTCAATACTAAGAAAACACAGCGTTTACAGCCAAGATATCTTCTTTCCTTCCCCTCCGTACTCGTCGGGATACATCACTATCACGGAAGGATAATTTCGACATACTCGCTCTAAACTGAATAATAAAAACTACACCGAGAGCATCATAAAATTGGCATCACATAAACTCGGTGTCCTGAGAAAGGTGAGACGGGGTCTCACGCCTGAACAGCGGTGTCTTTTTTACATTAAGACAGGTCCGTTCCTGCGTGAAATGTTCTCGTCTCTGGGATGGCTATGCACAGTACTTGCTAGACAAATTCAAACGGTACAGCACCTCCTTTCTTTACCGCACCCTTAAAATTTTGAATACTTACCAACACACGTATTCCCTTCGACCTACAACACCGGTTCCTTGAAGCGGGGTTTGAAAAGGCAACTGCCGTGGAACTGAGGACCACCACTTTAATATTATAGTGTGGTTTCGAGTTTTCGCGATCTCTCTATGAAATTTTGGAGTATATAGGGCAATAGCATGGCGGTATTAGACAGAGTTCTAGTGGAGTCATAACAACGAATAATACGAGTAAACAAGTGGAAATATAAGTGCGAAGTACAAGTGATTATTTAATTAGTGATAATTAATTAATTGTAATTATGTTAATTTTGAATTATTGAAATAAATGTTAATTGCGGATGATTGAAATAAATTGTGTCTATTTTGAAAATAACTTGGTGTAACTTTCTAATCCCGAACCTCAGCTCGTAAAAATATTATTATTATAATTACTAATAATTTTGTGTTTTCACTTTCATGTATGCGGTTGAAAATTATTTCTTTAGAGCTAGCTTTAGGGTACAATTGTGTTTTCTCATGGTTGTAGCACGCCTTAGTTTTGTTCTTTTAGCTTAGAGGCCGAGAGCGGGTTTTGAATTTCTTCGGGTGTTCTATATTCAATATGAGTGTATCTGTATCCACAGCCTATCATCCCGATGTTCACGCAGAACGTTCGCGAAGCGTTCCGCACGGTGGGGTGGCTGCGCGGCGTGTGGTTACGCATCTACGCCGCTATCAGGGTACCGTTGACGCCCGTCTACGGGGGCTTCCCCGTCAAACTGATCACGCACTTAGGGAAGCCCATCGAATACGACCCTAATCTCACACCTGAACAACTTCAAAAGAAGGTTTGTTTAGTCATTTGAATATGTTGTGTGGTGTATTGCACACCCACGTTTTTATAAGCTTTACTCGTGATAACATTGTGTCTTCTGTAATTATAATATTAGCTTATTAAAATCTTGGCAACGTTCTATTATCGATGTACTTAGTTAACATATGATGCGCCTATAAATGACTTGATACGCTATAATAATAATAATAACTTAGCACATCTTAGACACGGCCGTCTGATCCCAAAGGCAACTCTCTCTATACTATCTATATTTATATATTTCTAAACATATACATATCTATAAATATAAAAATTATAATCCCACTTTCCCTTGGTCACGGCATCACGCGTGAACGGCTGGACCAATTTCGTTAATTCTTTTTTTTGTATTTGTCATTGTAAGGAGAAGGTTGTTATGAAAGAAAAAATTAAGAAAGTTGCACGGAAATTTTGAAAAATGAAGAAAACTTAACGACCATATCAACTTTTCTAATGTAACCCTAGCGCTTTTGACATAACTGTCAGTCGTTTGACAGTTGGCGCGATTGACAGAATGCGCGCTGTAAATCATACCAATTCGAATTCAATATTCATAGTTAAGACAGGACAGCGTCTGTTGGGTCAACGTCTGTTAGTGCACTCAAAGCATTGGACGTGACAAAAGGACCTGGAACAGATGGTATCTCGCCTTTTTTTTTAAATACACTGCCGAGTCTATAAGTATACCATTAAGTTACTTATTTAATCGTAGTCTAAGGGAGGGTGTTGTACCTAGTAAATGGAACATAGCCAATGTAACACCTGTCTATAAAAGTGGTGCTAAAAGTGATTTTACAAATTATCGTCCAATATCCTTGCTGACTAGGTAGTCAGCAAACACAACGTCGTTGATTGTGTAAACACAATCAACGACGATTATCCATATTTTCTAACAAAAAGTTAGAGTACAATACTAAGTTCCTAAATGTCGAACGACCTTTGACAAAACCATGTTGTTCAGGCATCACAAAAACAAGGTTGTCGAATATATAGCATTATGAACATGTTGTTCTAATACCTTCGACAAGGTTGTCGAAGGTATTAGAACATCCTATCTTACATGGTATTGTGATCCCTTTGCAACACTCCGTTAGAAAATGCCAAAACAATAAAGGATCTAGGCGTATTTTTTGCGCTAAACTTCCCTTTGATGTCCATGTCGATTATATTATAAACAGGGGACTTAAACTTTACGGCTTTGTTAAACGAACTTGCGAACAATTTAAAAACCCTGCAACTTATTACAAATAAAATGTGAATGGAATATATTATTGGACAAGTTTTCATTAACTACACTCAAACTACGTAAGCTTTACCTCGACCAAACATTTCTATATAAGATCTGTCACAATAATTTTGATTATAATGAATTAATGAACGAAATTTACATTCGCATACCTAGTAGTTCTTTAAGAATACGAAACACATATAAACTTAATCTATTCACCCTTAAATCAAGCAGAACTAACGCTGAAGAACGAGCCCTTTAAGAAGAATTATGAAATCATATAATGATTATTTCACTAACATAGATATATTTCACTTGTCAGCTTCAAAATTCAAAAACACAATTTTACAACACGTCAACATGTAACCTGGTTACAGCCTTATTTTTACATTTTTTGTTTCTCTGTACCTTATAATTCTGTTATTTTGTAACTCACTGGTATGCTACCATTACTTTGTAATATTATTTTGTGGATAACGGTGCTGGTTGTGTGATTAATTAAGATAATACAAACAAGGATAATAATTTACAAACAAGGAAGATTTTGTAACCTATTATTGCGCAATTGTTTGTTGTCCTGAATAAAATAAAATAAAAAACTAGTTATAGGTAAATTACACCCAGACAATTGAATTTCTTAATTCATCAATATTTACCAAAGGCTACATACATGAAGTGCAACATCTTAGCAAACCTACTTAGAACTCTATAACATTCAGACCGTAGGGCTTCGTGGCTACCACTGGTCTACCCTTACTAGAAAGGGCCCATGCCCAACATTGGGACAGTTTAAAAAACAGGAAAGGTCAAATAAGTTTTTTGTATTCCCCCAGGTGGCGACAGCAATAGAAGAATTAGTTGAAGAACACCAGAGAGTACCCGGCAGCATACTGAGAGCGCTAATAGATAGATTCTATGAGGTACCGAAGAAGAGTAAAAAGGCTCCAGCATCAGCGCCCGTAACCAATGGGAAGTGCCAAAACTGTACTTTAGGACAACCTGACAGTTACAAATGTGACAGTGACAGAGCTAAAGTGTCATAAACTAAAAGTGCCAAGTTATAGTCACTCGTTCGTAAACATTCAGTGGCGGCGCGAATTTTATGCATAAGCAACAACACTTTGGTTTTTTAAAAGCTGTTTCTTGTGTATATAACGAATTTTGGAGAATATTGGAAAGGTTAAATTTCTAGATAATCTTATTCTATTCTAAAATGCGTACAGTCATGCTACTATCCCATGGGGTTAGCAGTAGGACCTTAAAAAATGTATAGCTTGGAAAAATTTAGAAGCCATTTGAAACATTGGACAAATGTCTCGGACTTAGAATTAATTTGTAGTTTAGTTTTAGACTTAGAATAATTTTAAGAAAAGTGCACCTACGGGGAATCCATGCCCAAATTTTCCAAGTTTCGTTTGTTTTAAACACTTAGAATATATTTTGAGATCTGAAACTGGACTTGTAATATTTTGTAATAAAACTGTTCGAGGTAAGCTAAATGGCAGGATTGTGACGCAGTATGTCACTTTGACTTAGAAGAATTTGAAGTATAATACAGTTGTTGTTTCTTACTATATTTGTACACACAAAATGGAGTCATTATTCAATTTACAAACTGATACAAGAAATAGAATTGAAAAAGCTAAGATAAATTCAAAAAAATCACCAAAAGACAGAATCACACAAGGTTATATACAAACTAGATTAGAGACTTTAGAAGAACATTGGACAAAGTTTAATAATATACACAGCAAAATAGTTGAACAGGCCACACCACAGGATATGAAAGGTGTATATTTTACATCAGAGATGTACGAAAAGACAGAAGAAACATATATTAATTACAAGTCTGAATTGAAAGATATTAATTTAAATATAGTAGAACAAAGTACTAGGGTCGAGCAGGTTTCTCCTACTGTTAGTACAGCACGTAATGTTAAATTGCCTAAGATCAATCTTCCAACTTTTTCGGGCAAGTATGCTGAGTGGATAAGTTTCCGAGATCTTTTTATATCACTCGTGCATAATAATAATGATATAGATAAAGTACAAAAAATGCACTATTTAAAAGCATCCTTAAGGGAAGAAGCTCATCAATTATTACGCCAAATACCTATAACTGCATCTAATTATGATGTTTGTTGGGCACAGTTAGAACATAGGTACAATAATAAACGTCATTTAGCTAATAACATTTTGCAACGTCTGTTCAGTCAAAAACGTGTTAGTGCGGAGTCATCGGTTACTCTCAAACATATATTAGATACTACAACAGACTGTATGAATGCTTTAACTAATTTAGGAATTAATGTGACTACCTGGGATATTATTGTTATTCACATTGTGACATCTAAGCTCGATCAAGAAACTCGCAAGCAGTGGGAGTTGAAAGTTGCCACTGATAGTTCCACCGAATTACCCACCTTAAGTCAGTTCAAATTATTTATAGAAAGTCGTTTTAGAGCACTTGAGTATATGGAGCCTCAGTGGGAACTGGGGCAGTCACGTGGTACCAACTCTTCAAAGCACAGGGTTATGTTGGCGACTAATAAAACAGATTTCGATTCTAAATTATGTTGTGAGTTCTGTACAGAGCTCCATAAATTGTGCTTCTGCAAAAGGTTCATGGAGTTAGATTTAGATCAAAGAAGGCAATTTGTATTTGAGAAGAAAATCTGTTTTAATTGTCTCGGTGGTAACCATATGGTAGGTCAATGTAAAATTAATAGGTCCTGTCGTGTATGTAAGAAGAGACACCATACTCTTTTACATATGTATAGTACAAATTATGTGCAAAAAGATCAGGCAGTCAAGCAGGGTAACTCTTCTGATGATTCTAAGCCATCAGATGGGAGTGCGCCCTTAGTGTCTTGTCTTTCTACAAAAAATACACATCTTCGTCAAGTTTTACTAGCCACAGCGCTAGTAAGAGCTCAGACAGCGTCGCACAATTTTCAGGTAGTTCGAGCCTTGTTGGATCAAGGCTCTCAAGCTTCATTTATAACAGAAGCTGCAGTTCAGTTCTTGCGGTTGAAGAAGAGTCCAATTAGGGGAATTGTCTCTGGTATAGGCAATCAAAAAACGTCTGTTCCCAACTACATGGTGACGCTATTGCTTCAGTCTTTGGCTGATTCTAGTTTTGAGATACAGGTTGAGGCTTACGTTTTAAAGAACATTACTTCTTGTCTTCCAGAGCGGCAGTTAGAACCTTTAAGATGGCCAGCTCTAGAGAATGTGATATTAGCAGATCCACAGTTCAATAAGCCCAACAAAATTGATATTTTGTTGGGTGCGGATGTGTTCAGCAAGGTGTTGAGAAATGGAGTAATGAGGTCTCCAACTGGATCATTTGTTACTCAGTGCACCAGCTTAGGTTGGATCCTGTCTGGTACAGCTTATTCGAAAGCTGAGGTCAATAGTACAAATAAGATCACGGCAATGCATGTACACATGAGTGAAAACCATATCCTGAAACGGTTCTGGGAAGTCGAAGAGCAGTTGCCGAAAGAGGGAAAGATATTGACTGAAGAAGAACAAATGTGTGAAGAGTGGTTTGCGTCTACAACCAAAAGGAGCGCAAATGGTCGTTATATTGTAAAACTACCATTAAAGAACAGAACCCCTCGTGTGTAGGTGGTAATAGTAGAGAAATAGCCCTGAAAAGATTTAAATTATTAGAGAGGAGATTTAGTAAAGATGAAGACCTAAAAGAAAAATACACAAATGTTATTAAGGAATATTTACAATTAAATCACATGAAGAAAGTAGAAAAGAATGATAGTAAAATAAAAGAAGCATGACTGCGTGATGCAGTAAGTACACATACTTACTGCATCACGCAGTCATAAGAAATGACAAGTCTACTACGAAGGTGCGGGTGGTATTTGACGCTTCCTGTAAGAACGAGAATGGTGTATCGTTGAACGATACGCTTATGATAGGTCCTAAATTACAGTCAGATCTTCGACATATCGTTCTTCGTTGGAGAACACATAAGATAGCACTCGTTGCAGACATTGTGAAAATGTATCGTCAGGTCGGAGTCACAGAGGAAGATGTTATATATCAGAGAATCGTGTGGCGAGACGATCCTAATGAAGATATACAAGATTACTGTTTGACAACAGTAACCTTTGGTACAGCATCGGCTTCATACTTGGCGGTAAAGGCATTAAATCAGGTCGCAGTGGATGACGGAGAGCAGTTTCCAATAGCAGCTGAAAAGATTCCTACCAGTTTTTATGTGGATGACTTGATGACTGGTTGTTCAACAATAGAAGAAGGAATAAGATTCTGTAGGGAAATGAAAGACTTACTAGGAAAAGCTGGATTCAAGTTACAAAAATGGAACAGTAATAATACAAAAATTCTGAAGGAATTAAAGTGTTATGAGGATATGGATAAAGGCAAGGGCTTAAATAATTCAAGAGAAGATATAGAAATATTCGAGACTACAAAAATATTGGGCCTTACCTGGTGTCGTTGTGAAGATGATTTCAGGTACACAGTTCAGCTACCTTCGACATCAAATAGAGTATCAAAACGCAATATTATATCTGACATTGCGCGGTTATTTGACCCTTTAGGCTGGTTAGCGCCCAGTATAATATTAGCGAAAGTAATGATCCAAAAGCTCTGGTTGGCAGGAGTAAATTGGGATGACGAAGTGCCAAACCTTTTAAGGGAGGAATGGCAGACTTACTGTAAAGAACTGTTAGAGTTATCTAAAGTGCGCGTTCCTAGATGGCTATGAATTATCGGTAATGATAACTGCGTTGAGTTGCATGGTTTCAGTGATGCCTCGAAGACAGCATACGCAGCAGTGATCTATACTAGAATGGTTAACAGCGAAAACGAGATACGTGTTTCCTTATTAGTTGCCAAGACAAAGGTCGCACCGATTAAACAGATCAGTATACCTCGCCTCGAGCTTTGTGGTGCAGTCTTATTAACTCGGCTGTTAGCAGACGTGACTAAAGCCATGAATATTCCTAAAAGCAAGGTACATGCCTGGACAGATTCGACGGTTGTACTTTCTTGGTTGAACAGTCACCCAAGCAGGTGGAAAACCTTTGTGGCAAACCGAGTCTCGGAAATCTTAACCACACTCGACTCAGATCAATGGGCTCACATATCATCTAAGGAAAACCTTGCAGATTGCGCATCACGAGGAGTTCAACCAAGTTTACTATCCGAGAACCAACTTTGGTTTAGTGGACTCCATTTTCTGTATAATGAAAGAAAGAGAAGAAAGAAATAATTTTTATTCTGACTCACACAGGAGATCATCACAGGAAAAAATAAAAAGTAAAAATAAATATCTAAATAAATACCCCTGCATGAGACAAAAATGGTCCTTAGCTCAGCAATATGCTACTTCGCACGATTAATTAGCGAAGAGGCGCTGGTATTCTGCCAAGGCCAAGTGATGTAGGTACGGACATCATGCTATCAAATAAATAATTTGAGACTAAACTGTATACATGAAAACACACTGACATTCAGATTACACATTAAAATAACGATTAACAAACGGACAAACCAGATTTTATGGTTACAAATACATTATAAAAAAAAAAAAAAAAATATATATATATACATATATAATAATAATACTAATAATACTTAAATAAATCTAAACCAAAGACAAGATATTTCAGCCATTTTAATATCGTATTACATCCCTATAGATTGAGTGGTATTATAGCTCTATGGTTACATTTCCTTGATAAATCTATGGTGAAAGACAGACGCGGGGTTTTCAATACAATGTCTCGAAATCAAGACGCTTGTCAAAAAGGAAAGCGAAGAAAAATCAAAAAATATCTACCATGGGAAAGTGGAGGATTTAATATAGCTAATTTAAGCTACCGCATGTAAGATTATGAAACTATGAAACTAATTGTAATCCAGAATCAAAGTATAATTCTTTTCTGTAGGAAACAATATAAAATGTGGTTGGAAAATGGCGCGCATAATGGATCTATACAATTTATCTATTGTAAGTGTACAACGATTTCCTCACTTTAGACAATGAATTATCTGATTAATACTAATCTAATACAACTAATGTAAATGCCTAAATGATGTTTACAAGGCTAGGTAAGGTTATACTAAATTTTTTTGTAAATTAAGCAAATGTTGTTTAAATTTTTTGTTAAACCTAGACACTGAATTTGATGTACGGAGAGGTGGAGGTAAATTATTCCAACACCGAGTACTTGTAAGCCTAAAGCTGCCATGAAATGCGGCACTTCGGTGCCTAGGTGTCACAAGAAGATATGAGGAAGCTCGAGTACTGTGCTTATTATTGGTCCTGGACCAGGTAAGCTTTTTGTATAGATATTCAGGCCTCTGAGTCAGAATTACACCAAATAGTAGTGTGGCAAAGTGAAGGTTTCTGCGTGTTGCCATTTTCATCATGTTGCCTTCATTAAGAAATGGAGTAACATGTGAGCGGGATGGTATAGGGAAACAAAAGCGTGCACATGCATTTTGGACCCGTTGTATCATCCTTTCAGTTCTGCTTAGTAGACAAGTTCCGTACACCGTGTCAGTATAATTTAATTTTGACAGAATAAGTGACTCACAGAGCATAATTCTCGTATCCACATCTATATAGGGTCTAACACGGTATAGCAACCTCAGACGGAAAAAACAGTTACGCACAGCTTCCAGTATATGGGTTTCGAACTGCAGTAAACCATCAATAACCACTCCCAGGTTACGAGCTTCTGAAACCTGCTCAATTTGGGATCCATCAATCTTAATGTTTGGGTTACTATGCCTGATGTTTTCGATAGATGCCCTGGAGCCCATCACCAAAAATTTTGATTTACTGGGATTTAGAACAAGTGAATTTCTTTTTGCCCAATCTGAGATCTTATCTAAATCTTTATTCATTTTATCCACAGCTTCATGGCAATTCCCGGGATGACAAGAGATATAGAGCTGGAGGTCATCAGCATATAGATGGTAATTGCAATGCTCTAAAGAAGTGGTTATATCCGCAGTGTAAATAATAAACAACAGCGGCCCGAGGATAGATCCCTGAGGAAAGCCCCTGGCCACTGGACTGAGAGTAGATATTGCACTGCCTCCATCCCTACTATTCAGCAACTGCACACATTGATATCGATCATTCAAATAGCTATCAAACCAACGCAGTGTCTGTGAGTCACAACCGTAGTAGGATAACTTGGACAGTAATAGAGAAATATTTATGGAATCAAAGGCACGTGAAAAATCAAGTAAAGTGAGTAGAGTCCCCATACCTTTATCCCTGGCCTCCAAAATATCATCTACAACATCAATTAAGGCTGTGGCAGTGCTATGTCCTATCCGAAAACCAGACTGCTTTTCAGGTAAGACCTTTAAAGTCTCTACATATTTTCTCAGTTGACTGCATACCACCTTTTCCAAGACCTTAGATAGGCAAGGAAGCAAGCTGATTGGCCTGAGATCTTTAATAGAGCTTGGGTTTGGCTTTTTAGGAATAGGTCTAACTAATGCTATTTTCCACAGGTCGGGGAAAGTTGAAGTAACCAACGATTTATTAATAATTCCTGTTATGGCGGAGAGTGTGTTTGGAAGTGTCATCATTAACATGTCAAGAGATATATTATCTACTCCCAAGGCATTAGTTTTTAGACCTTGAATAATTTTCAAGACTGCAACTTCATTGGTTGGTTCAAAGTGGAAACTGTCTGGACCATACCTCTGAAATTCATACTGAGTCAGTTGAGACAAGGTTACCTCACCACTACCAGGTACATCTAAAAACTGTTTATTAATAACTTCTGGATCACTACAGAAGTAGGGCAGCTCATGTATGTTACTACCTTTATATGTTATTATAGATTTTATGTTTTTCCATAGCTGTTTAGGATTTTCTATGTTCTTGTGAATGTTAGATTTAAAATAAGCTTGTTTCTCACTATCTATAGCAGCTCTTACTAGAAGTTTCATTTCTTTGTATGAGTTAAAGTGAGACTCAGACTTACTAGACTTAAAGCGTTGATGATACTTGTCCCGAAGCTTGACCATGTCTTTTATTGTATCTGTAATCCATGGACACCTTTTTTCTCTGATTAACACTTTCTTGAGTGGGGCATGAAGATCAAATAACATTAAAACATATGTGTTAAAAGTTTCTACCATGTTGTTAACATCATTCAGACCCACAATGTGTTCCCAGTCTATTTTACTAAGATCATTAATGAAATGATCAAGCAGTATGTCTTTCATTGGCCTGAACGTAATCCAGTGAGGAATAGGCTTCTCAGTTTTAAAATTTAATTCGACAGAAACCACTGCGTGCTGACCAAGTTCTGGTATATGCAATACAAAAGTGTCGCAGACCTGGGCATCGGTACAGACTAGGTCAATTACAGTTTCACTGTGGTCAGTGAAATGAGTAGGTTCCACAATAACATTCCTAATACTAGCACAGTGCAAGAAATTGTTGAAAAGCTTTGTCTTACTGTCCTCAGGGTCCTGAATATCAATATTGAAATCTCCAAGTAGTACTATCTTGTCTGAGGGGGTGAGGGAAGACAGTGTATCAATGAGTGCATCTATAAAAATATTGACATTTAACCAAGGTGGTCTATAAGCCGTACCAATAATCAGGGATTGTGAGTTGAGATTCAGTTTTATCCACATTTGTTCAACTAGTGGTGAGACTGGATGTGGTACAGTGCGCACCCTTAGGTCTCGGCGGATATAGAACCCGACTCCCCCGCCTCGATCCTTGGGCACAGTGCGCGGGCGCGGCATGTGACGCAGCCTGTAGTTAGGCACTGTCGGCGCGCGGCCCTCTTCCCCCTCAGAGAGCCATGTTTCATTAATTGCCATAATGTCCACTGAAACCCTATCCATAGCTAAAAGAAACTCATCATGACGTGTTCCGAGAGACCCCGCATTAAATAGTCCTAAACGCAGTTTTTTATCTTTCTTCATCAATGAGTTTATAAATTATATTTCTGTTTATGTATGTATTGTTTTTACCAATGTCATATCTATAACTTATGCAATAAAACTCAACAGTGATGTTGTCCATAAATATAAGTTTATAGGTTATTAATAATTTATCTTATATTAGGTTAAACATAGTTATTTGTAAATACTGAAATGTGATGTAAATAATAAATGTATATAATTTGTCATTTTTATACTTAAATTTTGTTTTGTAAATAGTAACATAAGTAATAGC
This sequence comes from Euplagia quadripunctaria, assembly GCA_963859945.1. Classification (NCBI taxonomy): domain Eukaryota; kingdom Metazoa; phylum Arthropoda; class Insecta; order Lepidoptera; family Erebidae; genus Euplagia; species Euplagia quadripunctaria. The sequence goes on from OY982581.1 coordinate 17,904,163, forward strand.
CAGCAAGAGAAGTAAGGACCATGTTTGTCTCTCAGTACAATGAATACTTAGTTGATAGATATAATACAGAATAGCACAGGATTTTCTGTTCTGATAACAACTAGAATACAAGTATAAAAAGATAGTACAAAGTGCAAAATTACAAAAAATTAGGTATATAGGTAGGAATGATCGAATGAATGCTTGTTGCTTAATTATTATTGTTCTTAGAGGCATCACTAGCAAAAACACACACGAGGTCCTCCTCAGAGCGTATGTTGAACATGCGCTTACCATCCCCCTGCTTAGCGAAAATACGACCGCGCCTCGTCCAGATGTATCGCCAGCCCACACGCTCGGCCGCTTGGCGAGCGCGGTAGAACAGCTGCTTGTTGGTGTGTGTGAGCCTCTCATTGACGTAGAAGCGTTGGGGGGGGGGGCCGGCAGGTCGAGGTCAGCGCTGGTGGTGCCACGACGCACGCGCGCGCTCTTCAGCAGCTCGTCGCGGAGGCCGCGCCGCGCCAGGCGCACCACGATTCGGCGCGCGCGACCTGTCTCTCCACTTGAAGGGCTCGCTGCACTCGCGCCTGCCGCTTTATGAGATCTGGGGCCGACTCGCTCGGCGAAAACAATATCTCGGGCCTCAAGTGCGACGCCTAGTTTCCTAGCCACAAGCTCGACGGTATGTATTACGTTTTCTCCACCGTCGTCTGGAAGGTTTGCGATTTCGAGATCGGCTGAGAGCAGTTCTTGCTCCCTATCGTTGAGCTCTGATTTTAGGTGAGCCACCGTCTGCTCGAATTTACTATTAAAACTCTCAGAGGTGGCGGAATCCTGCCGGCTTTCGAGAGCTTTCACTCTGCACTCCAGACTGTCGACTCGCTCGTTGCACACAGTGACAGCCTGGCGAAGTTCACCTACTTCTCGCCGAATCTCTTTGAGCTCCGCTTTTAACTCCTCCCTCATATTCTGCAATTCTGTTCTCAAGAGCCTTATCTCATGAACCATATCCGTGCTTAGTGGCAACCCTGCATCTTGTTGCATACGATCATTCTGATCTGCAGCGCCTTCATGCAAAGTGTCTGAGCTGCAAGGGGTTCTTCCACAATCTCCGTCTACAGTTCTCCCTTTTGGAGTAACCAATGTGTCAGCTGAAAAGCCCACTTTTTTGCACCCCGGACACATCCATTCAGTTGATGACTTAGGTGGCTGTTTCAAGTTCGCACAGGCAAGGTGATATTTGTTATGGCACTTTTTACATGCAGCCACCTCTTCTTTCCTTTCAGCCACAAACTTACCGCAGCCAGTACACTTAGCCATCTTTGCAATGGGTACAAGATAAACACCAAATTAATATGCTAAAGTCAACCAATAGATGGCGCTATGTGTAATTTTAATTATTTACCAAATTAAAAGAAAATACTATATCTTCAAGTCTATAGGTGTTACAGAAGTATAAGGGGGACCAGTCACATACCCAAGAGATGCACTAAAATGGTTTTGTCCTTATATTTTTTTATTTTCACCTCACTTTTTAGTTGTTTAAGGTAGTTTTAAGCTCACTCTCTTTTAAGTTTATTAAATTGTCTTTTTCTAAAATTGTTTGTTAACAGATCACTGTGAGATCCATTGACCTTTTACGGCACGAAATTTACATTAAATATACACTACTTTCACACGCAGTTTACACTATTTACAAATTAAATACAGCTTTGACGTCCGTCCGAACACCCTCTTGATATAGTCTATAATCGCCCAATTAATGAGAAGATTATTTTAGAAGAGTCTGTAAAGTGTCACGTCGCCGTAGCAGAAGATGAGTTCCCGGGGGCAAAATTCAGTTCTTTATGGCGATTGCTGAGAGTTTTAGCATTCTGTAGAAGATTCATATATTTTAAGAACAGAAGGAATAGACCGAATTATTTACAAAAGATAGAACTAGAAGAAGCTTTAAAATGCTGCATAAGACATTGTCAGAAAGTAGAATTTCCAAATGAGTACATACAAATAAAGAAGAAAATGCAAATAAAGTTCAAAGGAAGTAAAATCAGATCCTTATGTCCCTATATAGATAGTGATGACATACTTCGTGTTGGTGGCAGACTGCATGAAGCTCCTCTCTCAGAGCAATTGAGGCATCCTATAATACTGCCTCATAACGCGCATCTCACAATGTTATTAGTAACAGATGCACACGAGAAAACTTTGCATGGGGGTCCTCAGCTTATGATCAACTACTTAAGATCAGCATATTGGATTATTGGAGTAAAGAGCCTGGTCAGACAACATATGCGTAAATGTGTGACATGTGTCAAACAAAATGCCAAAGTTAATAGCCAATTAATGGGATCATTGCCTACTGCGCGAAGCACTCCAACAAGAGCATTTCTTCAGAGTGGGTTGGATTACGCAGGTCCAATTAATCTGAGGACGTCTAAAGGTACAGGACACAAAGCATATAAGGGCTATATTTGTGTGTTTGTTTGTATGGCTACTCGAGCCGTACATTTGGAGGTTGTGAGCGATTTAAGTACTGAAGATTTTCTCGCGGCTTTTCGACGCTTTGTGGCTCGGCGAGGGCATTGTGCTCAGATATGGAGCGACAACGGTACGAACTTTGTTGGGGCCGCAAGAGAACTAAAGGAACTGACAGCTATTCAAAACAATATTGCAGAATATTTGGAGACTAAAGGCACAATATGGCATTTCATACCGCCTCATGCTCCAAATTTTGGTGGATTATGGGAAGCGGCTGTGAAATCCACTAAATTTCACCTCAAGAGAGTTATGGGAGAGACAACTCTAACTTACGAGGAAATGAGCACCTTGCTCAGTCAAGTAGAAGCTTGTCTTAATTCTAGACCCATGACTGTTCTTAATGGTGAAGATCTTGATGAACCGATGCCATTGACACCGGGTCATTTTCTAGTTGGTGAACCATTAGTGACAGTCCCCGAACCCAATTACGAGGTTTCGTATATTAGGCCTCTTAAACGGTGGCAGCTAATTCAAAAAATGTTACAGAACTTTTGGCGGCGTTGGTCTGCAGAGTATTTAACTACGCTAGTTCATAGATATAAATGGTCCTTCCAAAATCCCGAACCAGAGATCGGTGATGTTGTTCTGGTCAAGGAAACAGATTTACCTCCTGCTCGTTGGTTACTTGGTCGAATAGTTCAAAAACATCCAGGGCCTGACAATATTACCCGTGTAGTCACATTAAAGGTTAAAGGGAATCTTTTGAAGCGACCGACATCTAAGTTATGTGTTTTACCGATTAATGACTAGATCGATTTCAATCCCACCCAGTGCACAAGCATTTCGCTTAGCTGGAGGGGTTAACAAGAATATTAGTAATGTGGGACCCACGTTGCTAGTATTCCATTAACGCTTCGGGCCATTTTTCTGCACTATATAAGACTTACATCTTTTTACTTATTAAATCAATGAACATACTAGTATTTTCTTTATTACAGATATTGGGATATTTCTAATACTTTCTATACAGAAATACGAAGAACACATGAAAGAAAATGTTTATTGTATCCGATGTCTCCCTCACTCATATAGCACTTGAGCAGAAGAGCATATTCTTATACTGTTACTTGTACATAAATAGATAGTATATTATATATAATGCCAGATATGTTATACCAAAAGTAAAACTAACTTAGACTGCTAGCGTGTTTGTATTCTTTATATGAAACCATATACTTAATATCAAAGGAGATATTTTACAACAATGACTTTTATTTCATATTACCCTAAAGCACAGATTACTAAGTGGTTACTACTTAACAGATAAATGCCGTTTTAATTGCCTACTCTTTCCGGGCTATAAAATGTGTATAGGTTTACCACTTCAATAAATAAAAAAGAAATTACAATTGTTATGTAAATTAAGCACTTAACGCTTACTTTTCATTTACAATATTTTAGTATACAATAATCTTACATGTGTTTCATTTTTATGTACCTAAAGATTAATAAACTTTTTAATCTCGATTATTAAACGGTGGAAAATATAAAATATTCTAAATCTTACAAAAAGTTTCAATGAATAATTTGGGGAATATAAAGACAATACAGGGTAAAAAGATATTACATAAATAGCGCTGCCGGGCTTTTATTTCTCTTACTTTATCTACACTCTTAAACTATATGAATACATCAATACGATATCGAATTACGTTTTTTGCGCGTGTTCGCGCGATGCAGCTGTCGTCAACCCACTGCGCGAGACTGCGTATAAGGTCCGCCGGCGGACGAGCGGCCGGGAGGTATTTAGCGCGCGCAAGTACATCGAGTGACATAAGCTTGCCTAAAGTATGGTTGTAGGGCCGAGTTAGTTACCCATTCTGTAACCCAAATTTTTAACCTCCGACGCATAAAGGAGGGGAGTTTAGCGTGTGTATGTGTATGTCTTTGGCATCATAGCTCCTAAATGGGCCGGTTTGATTTCGTTTGTATTTTTATTGAAAAGTGACTTGACGGAGAGTGTTCTTAGCTATAATCCAAGAAAATCTGTTCAGCCATTCGAAGATCATAAGCTCTTGTCTAATCGCTGAAGGGATTTTCGAGACAGGGGTGTTTAATTTAATTAATTTATGTAGTTATGTCTAGCTAAATATCTCGATCTTAAGCTAAAGGTATTCTTTATTGCATTGCCCGTGTTAAAGTTAAAATGATTTAGCCGTCCATTGCCCATTTAAAGATAATTGTTTTATGGAATTTTGGTGTACGATGGAGTTCATTTATTTCAATTAAACAATTATAGGTATTTTTGAATTGTCAGGAGTAGTAGTCGGTCAAAGTCAGTCGTGAAGCTAGTTGCCTGTTCCAACACGTAGATCCTGAGGAGAAGAACAGGCAAGAAACTCTAAGGATACTCTTTTTCAACATGTTTTTTTTTACAATTTTCTGGTTACATTTCTTACAAATGCACTTGTAAGAAATGTAACCAGAAAATTAAATGTGAGGACAAAGTAACATATTGTGCTAACATATAAACAGTCGCGCAAACTACTACTGTATGTAAGTAAGCAGTTCAGAGATGACCAGCCCCAACCAACGGCACTCGTTCACGAGCATTACGCACGCGCCAGCCATCGTCCACTTCAACCATATCAACTTTTTTCTCCCAAACTTCAATATCAAGAGGGTTTCAAAATGAAGGGTTTAAAAAAATTATTACAACAATATATAAAACTATATCGCTGGTTTGCGAGAATAGCGACGGAACTAAAATTTATTGATTTTAGAGAATGGCAATGTTTTGTGATTTCCGCCAGAGTATTTTGTTCTAAATATATAATGAACTTGTCGCTTTCTAACGAACGTTAGCACGAAATCGGCGTTGCATCTCTGTTCACCATAAAATATCAAAGATTTATGATCGTTTGGCATACTTAGTTCAATTCGACTGAATTTTGAATTACGTCGATATTCTCGGAAACCAGCGATATGTTTATTAGTTGGTATTTTGTACGTAATCGGGTTTTTAAAGTAATACTTGTTTCATCATAACTTACTAGCACTTTGTAGTGAGTTATTTTAACAAAATTGTGTTTAGCACGGAGAGCGGAGCGGCAGCAATTACTAATAGAGCAAGAGCTCATAACGAATTTTGAGAAGGTACTTTAGGCCGTTAGATATTTTGAGCAGTAAAACTTGAATGCTATTCAAGTATGGAATGGAAAGTCTGGCTGACCAGATCGGCACTCAATCCTACTGCGCATGGTGCATAAACTGCAAAATATTTCAGCCAAAAAAGGTATTTTAGGACTCAAATAAATAAAAAGTAGGAGTATTAATTAACATAAAAATAGAAGAGCCAGACATTCTAAGGTGTCTAAAATAAGAGGCAGACTATCCCGAACTTGTATTAAAAAAAATGCCAAAAAAAGGTAAGTATTTTAGGTCGAATGAAACTTTAATAAACAGAAAGTAGATATATTATTTAACAAAAAAATAAAAATGCCAGACATTTTAGGTTGTCTAAAATTAGTGCCAGACGACCAGGAACACGTACTAAAGTGCCCAAAAAAGGGTATTTTAGGTCGAATGCGACTTAAAGAAATAAAAAGTAGGCGTATTAATTAACATAAAAATAAAAGAGCCACACATTGTAAGTTGTCTAAAATAAGAGCCAGACTATCCTGAACTTGTATTAAAAAAATGCCAAAAAAAGGTATTTTAGGTCGAATAAAACTTTAATAAACAGAAATTAGATATATTATTTAACATAAAAATAAAAATGCCAGACATTTTATGTTGTCTAAAATTAGTGCCTCCCCTTTCCTTCTTAATTCCTCCCCTTTAAATTAACAGATACCCCGGTTGAGTATAACTAAGGGAACTAACTAAGGAGTAAAGTTATCGGGTGACAACTCTAAACGTCGTGGATTGACGACAGGCACGGGTGTCTCCGGCATCTCGAGCGACCTGTTAGGCCCAGCTTCAGGCGTGGTCGAATTTGTTCCAGCTCCGTCCCCCTCTTCACCCTCTCCAATCGGTGTGCTGCTACTCGGTGGTGAAATGTTCACTCCATCTGAAGGGGGAGTACCTATGATGACCAGATCCGACTGATTACTCTGGTCGGTCCGATCGGCTTCCCTATCATCGATTGTCGATGACTGGTGCCTATACCCATTAGGTGTTGGCTGGCCATCAGTGATAGCGTGCTGAACGTCCGGAATGACATCTGAATCCCAGCTGGTGTCGCGATTAGGCGTCTGAATTGTACCGCGCCTTCTAATTTGATCTACGTGCCTTTTTGCTAGACAATCCAATTCAGGAACATAAACTTCGTACATTACGTTTCCAATCTTTTTCTTAACAATTCCTTCTATCCAATAGAATTTTTTATTATTTAAATGTTTAGTTATCCAGACTAAATCGTTCTCTTTGAACTCTTTTCGAATTGTTCCCTTAAAGTATTTAGCCTGTAAGCACTGGTTCCGTTCTACCGTTTGAGTGAGGTCAGTAGATGAGGAGGTCGACGGTGACGTCACCATTGGTGATGGCGTAAGTAGATCGAGACGCGAGCGCAGCGGCCGCCCGTACACAAGCTCAGCGGGTGACTTCTCGGTGGTACTGTTTCTGGAGTTCCGATAGTCAAATAAAAACTTTGATATGTGTTCCTTCAACAGTTTTCTATTCGAATTATTGTCTAGAATAATGCTTTTAAGACCCCGCTTAATAATTTTAACAAAAGATTCTGCTTGTCCGTTGCTGGATGGTTTATATGACGGTGAAAGCTTATGAATAATGCCATTCTTTGAACAAAAATGATTAAACTCCTGCGAAACAAACGAAGGACCGTTATCCGTTACTATAGTATGCGGAATACCAAAACGCGACATTAAATCTATTAATTTTTCGATTACTGACTTTGAACCATACGATGAGGTCATTATAAAAACTTCAACCCATTTACTGTAAGCGTCTACAGCTATGAGAAACATTTGGTTGTTAAACGGCCCTAGGAAATCTAAATGGATTCTATGAAAGGCGTGTGGGGGGCGTGGCCAGGGTGCGAGGGGTGCGCGGGGCGGCGCGGGGCGCAGCGCCCAGCACCCGGCGCACGCGGCAGCCAGCCGCTCTAGTGCACTGTCAATACCCGGAAACCATAAGCGTTTGCGCGCCTCTGATTTCATTTTTACCACTCCAAAATGCGAACTATGTAATTCATTACATATTTTCTCTCTAAGCGATGTCGGTATAATAATTTTGTGGCCGCGCATTAAACATTCGTTTTCCACCGATAGCTGAGTGCGACAATAGAAATACGGCTTTAAACTATCGTTATACACCGTTTTTGGCCAACCTAACTCGACGTAACCTTTTACTTTACGCAAAGTGTTGTCTTGTTCCGTTTCGCGTTGTAAATCGGTTAACATAATAGGGAGCCCTCCGTCTATTACGAAATTAACATAAGTTGCGCGGTCGTCAGCGATATGTCGGTTCAACTCCGTTTCGGCACTCGCGATGCCCTTTATCGTTGACGATGACTCATTCCGTAAGGGCGCGCGCGACAGATAATCGGCACTGTTATTTTTACTACTAACATACTCTATTACGTAGTTATATGCAGATAAAAATATTGCATACCTTTGTAGTCGGTTTGCTGAAACCTCCGGTATACCACGGTGTGGACCGAAGATGGTCAGCAGCGGTTTATGATCGGTCCTTAAAGTGAAAGGTACAGCGCACGCATATAAATATTGGTGGAACCGCCTCACCCTAAACACTATAGCCGTAGCTTCTTTTTGAAATTGTGCATATTTTTTCTCGGCAGCTGTTAATGTCCTAGACGCATAACTAATTGGTCGTTCGCACCCATCGCCACTTATTTGCGACAAAACTGCCCCTAGCCCACAGAGAGAAGCGTCTACTGTTAAGATTAGTTTAGCCGTGGGGTTAAAATGTGCTAACACTTTTTCCGACGCCAACTGTTGTTTTATCTGTTTAAATGCACATTCGTGACTTTGGACCCATTCCCACTTAGATTTTTTTTGTAATAAATTGTATAACGGAGCGAGTGTAGTCGAAGCGTTAATCACGAAATTACGGTAATAATTAGTTAATCCTAAAAAAGATTGTAATTCCGACACATTCTTAGGTCTGGGTGCACGTAGTATTGCTGCGACTTTTTCTGGCGACTTTCTTATCCCCTTCTTGTCAATAATATGGCCTAGGTAATTTACTTCATTTTTAAAAAACTCACATTTATTTTTTTGTATTGTGAGGCCCGCATCAGCCAACCTCTCTAGCACCGCGATTAGCCTGTCCATATGCTGTTTTTTATTGACCCCCGTAATACAAACATCGTCTAGAAATAGTACTACTCCCTCTATACCTGATAGTATGCATTCCATCGCCCTTTGAAATAGTGCTGGGGCGGGACTTAATCCAAAGACTAATCTGGTATGTCTAAATAACCCACGGTGGGTGTTAATGCAAGTCATATTCTGAGACTGCTCTTTAAGACAAAATTGGTTATACGCCATTGACAAGTCTAATTTGCTGAACTGTACGCCCCCAGATAGCTTTGTAAACAAATCATTTACCGTTGGCAACGGATACCTATCGACAACTAGCTGCTTATTAATTGTGACCGAAAAATCTGCACAAATTCTCACTCCACCGTCTTTTTTCAAGACGGGTACAACCGGTGACGCATACTCTGAATATTGAACCGGTTCTAGTACTCCTAATTCAACGAATCGATCCAATTCTTTATCTATTTTATCTTTCAAAGCATAAGGTACCGCTCGCGCTTTAAAAAATATTGGCTTCGAATCCGGTTTTAAATGTAGTTCCAAGGCGTATTTATTGAATTTACCTAGCTTACCAGAAAAAACAGTAGGGAATTTAGATATAAGATCGTTCACTGTTAAACTTTCGTGCGATCCGCGTATCGATTTGACTGTAGTTGTAAGTTCCAACCCGAAATCACTTATAAAGTCACGCCCGAGTAATGGTGGACCGCCGTTACAAACAACAAATAAATTCAGTTTACGCATCATTTTTGAGTATTCACCGTCTAAAACAATAAAACCAATTGTTTCCAGCTGTTCTCCTGTATAGCTAAATAGCTTTTTTTTAGTATTTAATAACGGTACTTTGCTGAAATGCAGGTTGTAGGTACTCTGAGAAATAATACTAACTGCGGAACCACTATCTATCTCAAACTCCAGAACTAGTCCGCCCATATTAACACATGCTGTCATCGGCCGTCCATTTTCACAACGGATATTAAAGCACAACTTACCATCGTCATCATCCTCATCTACCCGACCTTCCTCAACGTGTTTAACCTTCATGCTACTCGAACACATCTTTCTCAAATGACCCTTAATATTGCACTTTTTACATTTATAGTTTTTAAACCGGCACTGATTGGATTTGTGATTGTTATAACCGCACACACTACACTTTTAATTAACTGCGAATACCGAGCCGTTTTCACCGCTGCTGGCGGCCACGCTCGAGCTGTTCGGTACCAGAGCGGCCAGCGCAGCGCGTCTGGCACAACGCACGCTTTCCGCTAACTCCACAGCTTTGGCTAAGGTTAAATCCTTCTGATCCTGGGCAAAGAGATTGTCTCGCTCGCGTCCTGACATCATACCCATGATGAATTTGTCAAGCAGCGCCTCCTCCAAATTCTTGAACCCGCAGTGTGCTGCCAATCCCCTATTTCTGGCCGCCCACTGAGTGTGGCTCTCGTCTGGGCGTTGTATCGCAGCATAAAAAACAGATTTTTCCGCGAACCCGAGTCGCTTCGGCTCAAAGTGACGGTCTAGTAGTTTAAGAATTTCTTCGTAATTTGTTTCTTCCAACTTCTTGGGCAACGCCAGATCCCTTGCTAGCATGTAGGTAGGTCCAGTGAGGGCACTCAGTAGTATTGCCCTTCGTTTGACCTTCAACTTGTCTGACTCGTCCGTTATATCATTTGCGATATACCATTGTTGTAGCCGAGATTTATAGCTGGTCCACTCTTGTGACAAATGGTCAAAATTTGTAAGTATTCCGAAAGAAACACCGTTAAATGACATTTTTGCACTCGTTGGTTCAAACCGCCTCGTCGCCACTGTTAGATACGCGGGTATATAGGGACGACAGTCAAACACGCTAGTCGATGACACACTAATTTATTAACTTACAAACAGGTTATAGTACCGGGTCGCAGCCGCGGTACGCACATATATAACACCCACCTCTCATCCCTTTGGAATGAACGATTCTGAGTATATCGGTCTACTCTTTTTTTGTATCTCCGAATACGGTTTGCCCTTGCATAAACTTTCTGTTTCAGAAAGTCAATGCGCTCTGTGACTCGTGCTGCGTTATCACAGGAACTGATATCAGTTCCTGAAAAAGCCCGATTCACAAAACGCATTACTCTCGGGCGTGTGTTACCCGATCTGAAACAGATAAGCTTGCCAATGAGTGCCCTCGTCTCAGAGATACGACGCTCAATCCTGCATTGTCATGCTGGGACAACAAGCTTTGACCGAGTAGCGGTGTCATTTCCTGGGAATTTAACACCAGCTACTCGACATGCTGCAACAGCCGCACAATACAGAATTGAGTGCGTATCACTGAGATTCATTATTATTATTATTATTATTAAATATATATGAATGAATTGCTATTCGTTAGTCTCGCTAAAACTCAACTCTACTACAGGAGTGGTTTAAAAGAAAAAAAAATATAGAGAAAACCCAAGAGAACAGATAAAAATCGAAAAAATAAAAATTGGTAATTTTATATGGGAATCGCCTCTTCGGATTACTTTTAATAGATGACGATTGTGAGGGACCTACCGTCTAACTAACGCATGACGTGCAATACAAAACTGTCACTATCTCCTTCGCCTCTTACTTTTAATATATGGCGTTCGTGGTCATTTTGTTCCGCGTGGTTGTTTAAAATCTATAATAATTATTTAAAACAAAGTTGGGTTAGTTACACCATGTATAACTCGAGAAAGGTTGGACCGATTTTTATAATCTTTGATTTGTCGGATTTGCACTGCCCTGAATAGAAGAATAACTATTAAAACACTGAAAAAATTCACGAAAATAAATATAAGATAAAATTTTCTTTTTCATACATTTTGCATGGAACAGCTTTCTTAAGAACGATTTTTTTTGTTCGTCTCGATCTCGAAAACTTTTCTTGCCCATTGGCAAAGTAAAAGCCACAAAAATCCATATACAACGCCATCTCTGATACATGGTTTAAAATAAAGAAACAAAACACAGTCAAAAATAATGCTTCATTGAAGGCAATAGAGTGCATTCCATTCAGCAAATAGTTTAACAGAAAGTAGTGCAATAATGGAACACCGGTGCTCAAAGTTCTTTTGAAGCTATTCATTTCCGTCTTACTCGAAAGAACAACGCCGGAGATATGTAGTAGAAGCGTGGTGGTGCTGTTATTCAAAATAGTGACAACCCTTTATTTAAGAACTATAGACTATAACTGAATTCAAGGGTCACAAACCGTTTGGATCGCAGACACGATGACTTCCAGCCTTTCGTACAAGCTTCGTTCCGAAAAGTCTTTAGACTTACCTTATTAACTTTACCATAGACAACATCCACACGCTTTGGCAAGTTATATATACCGAAAAGTATAACTTGCTACTATATCTAGCGTTTGTGGGTTATGAGAAAACCTTTGATTCGATCGAAACCCGGGCAGTTGAGTCTCTCCAGCGATGTCAAGTGGACTATCGAAATGTTGAAGTATCTGTACAGCAACGCCACTATCTCGGTCCGAGTACAGGAGTAGATTTCGAAGGTGATTCCCTTAAGAAGAGGCATAAGACAGAGTGACTTGCAGACTGCTCAGTCTCAACTGACTCGACATCAGTTGTAGGAACCATTACGGGACATTTGGCCCTGAATCGGCATTTATTCGTCTATCTATTATGCGACAGACAGCCCTCTATACAGAGAATGTTTCAACACAGAGGAAACGGTCACCCACGTTATCCTGGAGTGCGTGGGAGTGATCATACAACGGGCAAATATTCTCGGGGATGCGAGGTTGCTCCTAGAAACCTATGAACGTCCCAGGACGCTACAGTGCTTCTGGGAGGAGCTGGGCTGGCTCAACTAGCCAGTCAGATTTTAGCGCATAATGGACGGTTTTAGAGACTAAATGCGGAAACCAATAGAAAATATCGAAGACAGAGAGATGTCATATCACCAAAACTGTTTATTTTGGAAGATACTTTCAAGCGCATGGAATGACAAGACGTTGAGTAGTCATTAATATTAACAGCGAATACACCACTCACCCTCGATTTGAGGGTGAGTGATGTTTTCGCCGTATATAAAAATATATTATTATTTTTCCTGAAACCTTCCCCTAACCTGCAAAACATAAGAATAATAGAAATGTATATATAGCATACTATATGACAATACACCTAAATGATAGAATAAAATTTTGTCTCCAACCTTGTTAAGAGACTCTTATGCCTTTCTCTTTCGTCCTTCCGTATGCGGTTTTGTTTGTTTTTAGCAGTTTCGTTGTAAATGCAGTTTCTTCTGAGATTTAGTACTAGACGCCTACGTAACTTTAACATATTAAGTTTTTTTGCAATTCTGCACACACACATTTGTAAGGCAATAATCATGTAATGTAGATGAAACATTATGCGTAATAATATAGGTGATTAGGTAATCGTCGCAGTTTCGATGCGGCGCGGCATCGACACACTCACTATTAGTCACTATCACTATGCATATTATAAACAACAACTCGAGATACGTGACCGCGCCTGCGCAATCGCAGCGCAGCGTCTCGTCGCCGCCGTGCCGTACCGCTCAGCTCGCTCGCCCGTGCGTCCTCATAAAAAAATTTAATAAAGCAAAACTCAAAAACTTTAATTATATATATGATCAAAGGAAAAATTATATAATCAATATCTACAACATTTTTAACACTATACTATACTTACAACAACTAATAATATAATACCACATAATTTATTATATTTTATATGATAGACACACAGTTATGGTAAGAGCTTATTCTTTGCAATTATCAATTATCACAAAATATATTTAACACTGTTTTTGGCATTCTGTACGT